>OX392462.1:127167894-127630257 GCA_947623515.1 Neoascia interrupta
GACAGACGGACAGACGGACAGACGGACAGACGGACAGACGGACAGACGGACAGACGGACAGACGGACAGACGGACAGACGGACAGACGGACAGACGGACAGACGGACAGACGGACAGACGGACAGACGGACAGACGGACAGACGGACAGACGGACAGACGGACAGACGGACAGACGGACAGACGGACAGACGGACAGACGGACAGACGGACAGACGGACAGACGGACAGACGGACAGACGGACAGACGGACAGACGGACAGACGGACAGACGGACAGACGGACAGACGGACAGACGGACAGACGGACAGACGGACAGACGGACAGACGGACAGACGGACAGACGGACAGACGGACAGACGGACAGACGGACAGACGGACAGACGGACAGACGGACAGACGGACAGACGGACAGACGGACAGACGGACAGACGGACAGACGGACAGACGGACAGACGGACAGACGGACAGACGGACAGACGGACAGACGGACAGACGGACAGACGGACAGACGGACAGACGGACAGACGGACAGACGGACAGACGGACAGACGGACAGACGGACAGACGGACAGACGGACAGACGGACAGACGGACAGACGGACAGACGGACAGACGGACAGACGGACAGACGGACAGACGGACAGACGGACAGACGGACAGACGGACAGCCGGACAGACGGACAGACGGACAGTCGGACAGACGGACAGACGGACAGACGGACAGACGGACAGACGGACAGACGGACAGACGGACAGACGGACAGACGGACAGACGGACAGACGGACAGACGGACAGACGGACAGACGGACAGACGGACAGACGGACAGACGGACAGACGGACAGACGGACGGACATAGCTTAATCGATTCAGCTGTCGGTCTCGATCATATCTCTAAAAGGTCTTAGGGGTCTATGGTGATTATTTCACTGTGTAACAAACTATGCATTAAAATTAATATAGCCTGGGTATATTAGATGCTATAAATAGCAACTAGGCTTAAGGTTTCTAGGCCCGAATTCATATATTATTTGTGTAGGCCACGCCCCCACAAGTGGGCATGTTCTTAAAATTAAAATCAATTAATTGTAATTTCGTTAGAACCATGAGAAAATACGGTAAAAGCGAAAATTATTTCAGGAAAATATTGTTAAAATTGGGTGCCCCGTGGCGTAGTGGTTAGTGTGTGTGCTTACTACGCCGGAGGTCTGGGTTCAAATCCTGCCATCGTCAACTGAAAAAAAAGACTTGTTCTTTTTCACGGTCCCCAACTCCGCGAGGGTTTGACAAGCCCTCCGAGAGTATTAATTGTATTGAAAAACTTCTCATAGTGCCGTTCGGATTCGGCAAAAAATTGTAGGTCCCCTTGTATGTAAAGAAATGAACACACCAGCATACATTGTTGAGAAGTTGGCCCTGGTTCACCTCGAGCTGTTGCGGCACTCTATTTATTTATTTTTATTTATTTATTGTTAAAATTGTCTCAGTCCAATAACGGCCACGCCCACTACTGGCTTCAATGTGAGACAACCTCTAGACATTTCTTTTTTTTTTTCAAAATTGGTCTCTTGGTCAAGTTAAACAAGGCACAGGAACTCAAACTTTTGTACTGAGCAATATTGGTATAAGACCTTTACCAAGGCAAAAATTGGATCGCCCACAATATCAACCATGCCCACTTTTAACATGTTAGATTTTTAAAAACCCGATTTCCCGGAAAAATTACTCCAAATTGAAAAAAAGTTGTAGGACAAATATACAAGATATTGCTATTTGCTAAGTTTACTGCATACAAAGTTAAGAGCTGCAAAAAAACGTTTTATTCCGTAATATTTTCCGGTCTTAACGCATTTCGTCATGATTCTAACGAAACCACAATTAATTGATTTTATTTTTTATGGCCAATTCAAATATTATATGAATTCGGGACAAGAAATTTTAAGATTTGGTGTAACACCGTATATAGGGTTAGGTTTGTCACAGACGAACTCTTGCACTTACTCACTTGTTTGTTTTTTTATTCTTTTCCAGAATAAGGCTAAAGGCCAGTCAAAATTACAATTTTCTACAATATTGCCTCCAAAAGTGGGCGTGGCCCAAAGTCTCGTATGAACATAATGTACTTTTCTACATAAAGAAAATTTTTTCGATTTGCAACAAAAATTTTCAATAAAATGCATTTGAAAAATTAACTTTTAAATCGATGTCACGCCCACTAGGGGAAGTTAAGCGATTAAATTTTTATTTTGTGTATCTTAAAAGAAACAGGAGCTAATAAATACCTAATTTCAGACTCTTAACAGGTCTTACAGCTTTGAAAGCTCTGGAGACAGTTGCACAATTGTACTGCCTCGTATAACAATGAACCTATGTACCAAATTTCAGCTTCCTAGCTTAAAATTTAAGGCCTAAAAATGTATGACATACAGAAAGACGGATGGACGGACATGGTTTATTCGATTCAGAATTAGTTCTCAATCATATGCCCTTAAGGTCTTGGGGGTCAACCATTATTATTTTACCGTGCTACAAACTATGTGACAAACTTAATATACCTCCACATTTTGGTACCGAAACCCGGGATAAATTGTTGGGATACTCGAAGAATTATCAGATAATCTAATTGGAATAATTCTAATAAGAAGTCAGAAAATTCGTCGCAAATAAACGGTAAAGTCATTTGAAGTCCATTTCTACAAAGCTCTTTTGTAGATTCAATGCGAGAGTGACCAGTGAGTGCACTTTAGACTCAAAACGCATCGAGCCTACGTCATCACCCACAACATCGATCGCAGAAGAGAAGCCCGCATGCAAATCGTCAAGTTTAACCCAAAGTCAAGTTAGTCAGAAGGAGAAGCGCCCCAGTGAAAATCGTGGATCGTGTCTGTGGATCGACCTCATCAATGTTGTGCAGGGGAAAAATTTCTCTAAAAGCTAACGACAGCAGAGTGTTGGTACATAATCAAGTAAGTGGAAGCTGAGACCTTAGGACATAAATTAGTTGAGGGTGCTTAGTTGGTTTGACTTTCTCGTTGGTTAGCAGATTGGTAAATTGAGATTTGGTAGACTACGGGTGACTATAGCTGTTAAAGGAAATTTTCGTTGTGAATGCTTTTAACCCCAACGAGAGCCGTTTTTTGTTGAGTGCGCACTTGTTGTATTGCATTTTTCCTACACCAGCATCGTTATCACCATTTCTGCTATTTCACCGTCGTCGATTATTGATGCGTCTAGTCAGAAGGATAATCCAGTTGAACTCAAGTCGCTGCGTTCTGCCACTAAAGGCAACATCACACGCAAAAAAAGGTTGATTAGTACGAAAGGGGACAAGTTTATGGTTGGACTCTATTCTTATGGAGATAGAATGCCGATTGGGCATTTTCGAATCTTAATGGAAGCAGGTATTAAAATTGCAGTTGGCAAGCGAGCGTATAAGCGCGGCAGAGGAAGAAATGAAACGAAGAAGAAATGAAATGAATGAAAGTTAAATGAAACTTTTCTATACGAGGGCGAGGACATGTATGTTACTACGAAAACCCGTATTATAGTGTTGTTAAAGGACTCCAGAGGAAGTCTTACAGCTACTAGTGCCAACATTTTGAACACGACTGTGCAAACGACCAGACCAGTTACGAAGTGTCGGCTCGAGAAGATAAAACTGCCCAAATTTTGTGGAAAGTTTTCCGAGTATCCCAACTTCATTTGTCTATTCTAAAATTTGGTAGGCAAGGATAAAGCACTAGGCCCCTTGCAAAAACTAAGTTACTTAAAACAATCGCTTGTAGGACCTGCACTTGACTGCATAAAGGAGTTTGACATTGTAGGCTCCATCCAGTTATCGTAATGTTCTGGATAGGTTAGAAGAGCGGTTTGATAGCATATCGACTCGTTGCTGGCAGTTCCGATGGTTTCCAAAGTGGCATCGCTTTCCTTGAGAAATTTTCAAAATAGTTTCAATACTCATCTGGATGATGTGTTTTCGTCAGGAAGTTATGAAAATATCACCTATTCTATCCTGATATCGTTGGCTTTGGATGGGGTAGATGCAGTAACGCAGTCCAAGTAGCAAGACGCTATTGATTATAGCACGATTGATTAAAACGATTGGTGGTCAAAGGCATGTGCACTCAAGAGGATACAAGCATCCACAGGTTTTCTAAACCCACCTCTGTCTATCAACTCCTACTCTCACCTCCCCGTGGTGAACACCGGGTGCCTAGTACCTCAACTGGAGATTGGGTTCCAACCCCTTTGGAAGGTTGTTGGGGGTAGCAGACGAGAGAGGGGGGAGGAGAGTTCCCACTAAGGCACTTCTCCTTGCATCCGGACGGCAGCGGAGGAATTCCCCAGATGGAATCAACGGTGGCGTCCATAGTTCCAGTCAGGCCGAACTACTTAGTGAACACCTTATATGGGCTACTACGACATATTCGGAGCTCAGGCCTATAAGGAGCGGGCTATCCGGCTCTCCGTCCTTAGAGCTAAGAAAAGGATCTGGTCCTCCAGGTTGGGGGTCGTGCCGTCGGGGTGACTTCCCGGCCACGTAAAGAAACACCAGTCACGAAGCAGAAACAAGCCTCGGATTCGGACGGATTTACTGTTGACGACCAATGCAAACGAGAAAAGGACAACGAGCTACGGATCTGCACGTGGAATGTTAGGTCCCTTAACAGACCACGTGCAGCCGAGCAACTAGCGGAGGCCCTTAACGACTGCAAGGCAGACATTACTGCCATCCAAGAAATGCGGTGGGACCGGCCAGCCAAAAGAAGGATGAAAAACTGCGACATCTACTACGGCGACTGCTATCGGCATCAAAGACAGCGCCTATTTGGATGTGGTTTCGTTGTTGGAGGCAGACTTGGGCAAAAAGTCTTGAGCTTCAACCCTGTAAGCGAGCGCCTCGCGACGATCCGCATCAAGGCTAAATTCGCCAACATTAGCCTGATATGCGCACATGCCCCCACAGAGGAGAAAGATGACGAGACCAAAGATATGTTCTACGAGCTCCTGGACAAAACTTATGAGCAGTGCCCTAGCTACGACATTAAGATTGTCCTAGGCGATTTTAATGCCAAGCTAGGAAGGGAGGGCATCTTTGGTCGTACTGTCGGAAAGCATAGCCTGCACGACACGACCTCCGATAACGGATTCAGGCTGATCGACTTTGCTGCGGGGCGACACGTTGTGGTAGCTAGTACACAGTTCCCGCATCTCAATATCCACAAAGGGACATGGAGATCTCCCGATCAATCAACCGTCAACCAGATTGACCATATTGCGATCGACGCAAGGCACTCCTCCAGTATCATGGATGTCCGAACTTTCCGAGGGGCCAACATTGACTCGGATCACTACCTTGTTGTAGCCTAGGTACGGCTGCGGATATCCCGACCAGCGCCAAGTAATGGAAATACTGTGAGGAAGTTTGACGTCGGCCGACTACAATCGCAAGAGATCGCCAGGTCCTTCTCCAACCGAGTCTCTCAAAACCTTCTACGAAGTTCTATGCAACCAGCATCAAGTATTGATAGCCAGTGGCAACTATGCCAAAATGCCATCAGAGACGCCGCCTCTGAAGTGCTGGGTTTTACACGGCGACCACAACGAAACCCCTGGTTTGACGATGAATGCCGGCAAGCACATGCAGCTAAACAGGAAGCATACAAAGCAGCGCTGCACAGAAGGACTAGAGCTGCTCGCGAGCTCTACGAGCAGAGGAGGAGAGAGGAGCACCGGCTTCTCCGAAGGAAAAAGAGAGAGCACGAGAAGCGCGCGGTTGAAGAGATAGAGAGATGTTACAACAGGAATGAGGTTAGAAAGTTTTACCAAAGGATCAAAAGGTCCTGCCAAGGGTATAAACTTCGAACTGAAGCCTGTAAGGACCATCAAGGGAACATCGTTGTAGAATCGCAGTCGGTGCTGAGGATTTGGAAAGACCACTTCTGCAGACTGTATAACGGCGAGGACGAACCAAATACCGCTGTCAGGCAGAACGAACCATTCAACCCGGGCGAAGACGTTACCGACGAAGCATACGAACGATACCGCCCACCGAGGAGGTGAAAGTAGCTGTGTCTAAGCTCAAGTGCAACAAAGCAGCCGGAGCAGACGGCCTAGCTGCCGAACTTTTTAAATCCGCTGGCGATGAGCTGGTTAGGAGCATGCACCAGCTCATCTGCAAGATATGGTCGGAAGAAAGCATGCCCGACGAATGGAACCTCAGCATTGTTTGCCCGATCCTGAAGAAAGGAGACCCTCTGAGTTGTGCCAACTACAGAGGCATAAGTCTTCTTAACATCGCATACAAGATTGTTTGTCAACAATCTGATAGGCACATATCAGTGTGGCTTTAGGCCAGGAAAGTCCACCATCGATCAAATATTCACACTGCGGCAGATCTTGGAGAAAACCCAGGAATTCCAAATCGATACACACCACCTCTTCATCGATTTCAAGGCCGCGTATGACAGCATCTATAGAGACGAGCTATATAGCGCAATGTCTAGTTTTGGCATCCCTGCCAAACTCGTCAGTCTGTGCAGGATGACGATGGAAAACTCACGCTGTTCCGTCAAGGTCGGCAAAGACCTCACCGACCCCTTTGATGTCAAAAAAGTATTTAGACAAGGCGACGCGCTGTCATGCGACTTCTTTAACATCATACTTGAGAGAATTGTGCAGAACTCTCGCGCCAACACCAGAGGTACAATCTTTCAAAAGTCCGTTCAACTACTTGCATACGCAGACGACATTGACATAATCGGTAGAACAAAGCGTGATGTCAATGAAGCCTTCGTGAGTATTGGGACGGAAGCGGCGAATATAGGTTTAGCAGTCAATGAGGGCAAAACCAAGTATATGCTGTCATCAAGAAAAGACACCCAACACCGACGTCTTGGACAAAACATCACCATCGACAGCTATAACTTTGAGGTAGTTAGGGACTTTGTCTACCTGGGTTCCGCTATCAATTCAGACAATGACACCAGCGCTGAAATCAAACGAAGGATAACTCTTGCCAATCGCTGTTTCTTTGGACTAAGAAGGCAATTGAGTAGCAAAGCCCTCTCTCGAGCAACTAAAGTGTCCATGTATAAGACCCTCATCATCCCAGTCCTGCTTTACGGTGCAGAAGCATGGACCCTGTCAAAGGCGGATGAAAACACTTTAGGCTGCTTCGAGAGGAAAATTCTTCGGACGATTTACGGTCCCGTCTGCATAGACGGAGAGTGGAGGAGGAGATATAACATCGAACTGTACGGGCTGTACAGCGATACCGACCTAGCCAAAAGAGTCAAAACACAACGTCTACGATGGCTGGGTCATCTAGAGTGGATGGACACCACCGCCCCGGCCCGGAAAATCTTCGAATCCACACCGCAGGGACGACGCGGTAGAGGAGCACCGAGACTCAGGTGGCGCACGCAAGTGGAAGGGGACCTAGCCAACTTCGCGTGCGAAACTGGAGACGGCTAGCTAGAGACAGAGCTGGCTGGCGAAGCTTGTTGGCTGAGGCCCAGGTCCACCCCGGACTGTAGCGCCACCTTAAGTAAGATTAAAACGATTTTAGGAAGATACTCGATCGACGTTGTTTGAATTTGCGAATCCAAACCCAAGGTCATGGAGAAACCGAATGGCCACTATCCACCTAGGAAGAATCGTTTCCAAAAAAAAAAATCAGGTGGTGCTAGCTTCAGCGTTGATAGAAGTATGAGATAGTTTCGATGTCTTTCATCCAGTGCGAGCCCTTCTCGATTCAGCTTTACAGCTTAATTTTGTGACCGAATGCGTGAATGCGTGGCCTAACAACTCAGGTTGAAGACGGATGCCTGCCTGGAAAAGGAGGTGTCAAAAATCAGACACAGAACAGAGGCAGTTTGTAAATCGAAGGTGTCTGACTATAAAATTGAGCTAGAGTTGTTGGTTATCAAGGCAATCACGGATCTTCAGTCGAATAAATCGTTAAGCATTGCAGAGTGGAATATACCAAATAACGTTGTTTTGGCTGACCCTAAATTCAATGAAGCTTCGGCCATCAATATATTGATAGGAGCCGAATATTTCTTTGAGTTGTTGTCGATTGGTCAAATAAGGATAGACGGATTTCCTACTTTACAAAAGACATTGTTTGGTTGGGTGGTCTCAAGGAAATATGATCTCGTGGTCAGTTGGTGGCTTAGTTGGTGGTCAGGACCAGAAGTTCGAAGATGTTGTATGTCTCCATGAAATGGTCGAACAGTTTTGGAAGGTGGAGTGCTTCGAGTCAAAGACAAGTTTGCCGACACCTGAAGAAACAAGGTGTGAAGAGCAGTTCCTAAGAATGATAACGCGGAACAAAGAAGGAAGATTTGTTGTAAGGATGCCGTTTAAAGAAAGTCCCCCTCTTTTAGGCGATTCATTTCAAGCGGCTATGAAACGGTTTTTAGTCCTGGAAAAAAGGTTGAAAAGAAATCCTGGAGTGAAGGAAGAGTACTGCAAATTAGTGATGGGCAAAAAATCACTATACCTGTGATTTAGTATCAGTGACTGAAAAATCACAATTGCTACCTGTGATCGACTGAGATATAAAGTGTGATTTTTTCACTACGATGATTTTCATATTTTTTCCCCAAGACACACAATTTAAAAAGCTTAAAAGTTAAAAAGTTTTTTTTTCACAGTTTAAATTACAGTTTAAGAATCAAGAGTCACGACGAATAGAAACCATTCACAGGCGTGACACAAATCGCATTCATGAAACAAATAGCGAAAACGAAATGTAAACGCGAAGCTGTGAAACAAAGGCAAGTCTGGAATAGACACACAACAGGAGGAATCACAGTCGCAACAAGAATATGGGGAAAGAAAACACATGGAGAATTGTTATGAAGGCAGAGAGAATTGAATAACTCGAATATAACATTCGTGTTATATCACAGTATAGAAGAAGAAGATATTTCTCTATTTTGTGGTAATACGTACACATAGCAGGGGTTGCAAGATCCCAGTCTCTTCACTGTCTATGAATGACTGTGAAATAAAACGGGATTGTGATTTTTCACTACTTTTATTTTAAAATCGCAGTCACAGTTTGAAAATCACGAGGAACGACGAACAGAAAACACTAGTGATTGCAAAACGAAATCACGAAAGCAAAGGGTTCTGTATTTTCCCATTAAATGGTTGCATTACATCGGTTGCTTTGCGTACTTATTGTGTGTCTATGGCATGGCACTATTAAAAGAGTATTGCTTAAAAATACTGAGAAATCACGTGTCAAAATCGCAGATTAAGTTCACAGTGATTTGAAAATCACAGTCACAGTTTTACCTGTGACAAAGCTCATCTCTACTGCAAATTTTTTGAAGGAATACGACGCGATGGGTCGCACGCAGGAAGTGCCACCAGAAAGGACGTTTGAGGCTTTGTTTTAAGATTTGGAGAGAAAAGCCTACTGGGAAAGTTAAAGTGTTCCTGTTGAACATTATTACCTATGGAGCAAAGCCAGCCCCATATCTGGCCACATGCTGCCTAAAATTATTGGCAGATCATCGTTTCCTCTTGGTTCGAAGGCTGTTGAAGAGGATTTTCATATGGTCGATCTTATCTCCGGAGGTGATTAAGTGGAAAAGGCTCATCGGATTCAAAAAGAAGTGACCACCATCCCTGAAAGCGGAGGATTACAGCTAGAGGATTACGTCCAGGTCCTTTTCAAGAACTGGCGTCGATTTTTGTGGGCCCTTCAACATCACGCTAAAGCTTCGTGGGCAACGTGTTTCCAAAGCATATTAAGATATGTTTGTGCTTCGTCGTCAAAGCTGTCCACTTGGAAGTCGTTTCGGACTTAAAGAGGTTTGTTAAAAAAAAAGCGAGTTGAAGGAGCTAAAGGAGCAGTTTTTGGAACAGTGACTCCAAAAAGAGATAGCCGATTGGTGTGCATTAGGACACATCAATTTCCACCACATCCCTCCTCTAGCTCCTCGTTTTGGTGCGGTTTGGGAGGCCGCAGCTAAGTCTGCGAAGCGCCATTTGCTGCAAACGGTGGGACAAGCCAATCTCACCTTCGAAGTATTGTCCACCGTCGTTGCAGATATCAAAGCAGTTCTCAATTCGCGTCCGCTTTGTATGATGTCGATGGACCCTAGTGACGAGAAAGTATTAACCCCTGGGCACTTTCTTGTTGGGGGCCCACTAAATGCAGCTCCAGAGCTTTGGGTAGAAGAAAATTTGTCCTGTCTGAAGCGATGGCGTCGTTTAACGCAGATTAAGAACACTTTTGGCAGTGTTGGTCAAAAGAATATCTGTTGGAGCTGCAAAAGCGAGACAAGTGGAACTCGTCACCTGAGAACGTCAAAGTAGGTAGGTACTTTGGCATTGATGTCCGATGACAACACTACACTCCAGCAGTGGCTAGTTGTCCGCATCGTTGACACCGCAACAGATGACAAGGTTCGAGTTGTTGACCTAAAAACAAAGAACGGGATCGTCCGCCGAGCTATACATCGGTTGGCGCCACTTCCCATTGAAGATTAAAGTATCTTTTACGCTGCAGATACTTCAAGTCGGGGAGTATGTTTCCGCAGGATGTATGCCGATACTTTCAATTTGTATGCCATATGAATTATTTACTATAAATTTCGTTGAATTAAATATTTAAGATAATATTTTTTAAGACAAAAAATTATTATATAAATGAAATTGTTGTGAACTAATAACAATTAACTAACCCAAAAAAGGAAGGAATATGGCACGCGGCGAAGTAGTATCTCTCCACAAATAAATGCTCTCTTTGCAAGATGCGGCTTTCTGCTTCGACCGAGATGCTCTAAGAGTCTAGTTGTCAAGACCCTATACTTCGAAACGGTTGATACTCTTACAATAAATTACAATAAATTGCAATAAATTGATAATTTAAAGTAGAAAGTCTAGTTGTTTTCGTGCTTTGAGAAAAAGTAAATTTCGAGCGAGCTCACCACAAATTCGACAAACAAAAATATAATTTGCAGCGTTGGATTTAAGTTATCGGAATTCTTGAAAACGCTCAAGAATCACACGCCTTTCAATAAAATATCAAGAAATAACAATAACATCAGCATTTTACATTGTGGGATAGGATGGGGTACTCAACGTTCCGTTTTATGGACTGTAACTTCTGCGTACATACTGTAGCATTTACTCAGTGGTCTTAAATGACTAATTTTCTGAAAAACTATTAACTCTCGAATAACACAAAAAACCTAAATTTTTTTTAAAAAACCTATGTCTCCTTAATGGAAATACTACGTATTACAAGTCACCCTGTATAAACTCAAGCGAAACATTGGCCTTGGGTAAGCAGACAAACATCAGATGCTTACAGTCTGTCTTATGACGTGTTATTAAAAGGCAGAAACGCCATTGACTGAAAGTCCTTCTTAGAAAGTTCCTCTTATTACAAAAAGAGACTTAAAAATTAATAAAAAAAACTGTGTTACAATGCAACATTGAAAGTGTGTTTCACTCTAACTTACCAATTTGTCACATAATGTGTTAACTTAGGATAACAATTTTATGATTTGGTGCCACATAGGAAAGGGTAGTTATTGAATTAAAAAGTTCATTGCAGACGAATTGTTGCTTGTCATTACTACAATGTTTTCGATTTTTACCCTGCTAGCTATTAGTTTATTGTTTTAAACGAAGTCAATTCGATTGCTTGCGTAAGAACAACCACATGTTGAATTTCTTTTTGTGCAACCCCCACTGTTATACTACAAATACAAACATAATATTCGTATCCCAATCACGCGCATGTCAAGCAAACAAATTCATACATTATGAAAGAATGGATTTCATTCATAGACTTTCTCTCCCAAACAGGTTTTTAGTCCTCCGTTTTCTTTTAAAGGGTTTATACGAGTTAGGTAAATGTCAAATAAAGTGGGAACAAAGAATACTTTATTTTTAAAGCAGCTGTGTAAGCTAGTTCTAAGCAGATAAATAATCTGTTCAAAGCATTGTAGTGTTAACATGTATCTACATTACATAGTGTATTATGTTCATGTTTTTGTTTTTGCGATGAAAAATATGTGAATGGAGATAGAGAACAGTGTATTCAAGTGGTGAAATTGGGATTTATAATAAAATGAAGCCCCTATAAAGGCATGATTATGTCAAAACGAAAAATAGAAGCTCACAAATATAGAGAAACCAAAGATTCAGCGCAAATTCGGTTAAAAAAATAAGAAATAAAAAAAACCCTAGTCGTAATTGTGTAACTACACAATTTTTTATAAAATCAGCAAGCAGAATAATATTCGTTTTGTAACAATACAAATTTGAAGAATATTGAATACAAATATTGGTCAGTATTTTGTTTTCTATATACTGCATCTTAAGAGATAAAATAATTTTGTACTCAAGCGATCCTTCACAAATAACTTTGCTGAATATAATAAAAGCGAAGATTGCAAGGAATGGAATATACTTAGTTATTTAATTAAGGGTTTTTTATACCCAACATTAATTAATGCATAATATTAATTTCAATGCATAGTATGTAATACAGTGAAATAATCACCGTAGACCCTTAAGACCTATAAGAGTTATGATCGAGACCGACAGGTGAATCGATTGAGCTAGAGAGCTGAAACTTAGTACACGGCTTGGTTCTTTTGCCGCACAGACAAAGTGTGATAATTGCCTTAATCCGTAAACCCCCTTTACTGGCTTCAATGTGAGACAACCTCTATTTAACATTTTATTCGAAAATGCCTTTTGGTCAAGTAAGACAAGGCACAGGAACCCAAATTTCGGTACTGAGCAATATTGGTCTAAGACCTTTAACAAGGCAAAAATTGGACCGGCCACGATTTCGACCATGCCCACTTTTAACATGTTAGGTCTCTTAAAACCCGATCTCTCGGAAAGTTGACTCCAAATCGAAAAAAAAAAATATATAACAAATATTAAAGATATTACTATTTGCGAAGATATTACTATTTACTATTTGCTCCATAAAAAGTTTTGAGCTCCGCCGACTTTTAAGGGGCGTTTTTAGGAAAAAGCTGTTTTTTTTCTGAAATAATTTTCGCTGTTACCGTATTTTCCCATGATTCCAACGAAATTACAATTAATTGATTTTAATTTTAAGCCCTTGAGGACTATACAAATAATATATGAGTTTGGGCCAAGAAACCTTAAGATTTAGTGTTACATGGTATATAGGGTCGGGTATATAGAAGTTTGTCACAGACAAACTCTTTCACTTACTCATTTGGCTATACCCCATCCCATAGGATAGGGAAAATTCGCAAAAGTGGGCATGGGCTTAAAATTAAAATCAATTAATTGTAATTTCGTCAGAATCATGCGATAATACGGTGAAAGAGAAAACTATTTCAGAAAAAAACAGGTTTTTCATAAAAACGTCTCTTAAAAGTGGGCGGAGCTCAAAATTTTTAATGAATGGAGCAAACTTTGCAAATAGTAATATATATGATATTTGGTATTCAATTTTCTTTCGACTTGGAGTCAACTTTCCAAAAAAAAGCCAATTATCATACAACAATGTCTGTACAACAAAAGAACCAAGCCAGTACCAAATTTCTGCTCCTTAGCTTGATTTCGAAGACCTGAAACCTTCACATATACGGACGGACATGGCTCATTTGACTCACGATTCGGTCTCGATCATAAGCCGTCAAGGCCTCGGGGGTCTATCGTCATTATTTCTCTATGTTACATGTTCGCCTGTATCAAACTTAATATACTCCATTCCTGTGGAATAGGGTATAAAAACCATCAATTATAGCGCATATATTTCCAAGTTACGCTCAAATGTACGTAAGAATGCAGTTTTTTGGTTCAAATTTAATAGTTTTGAAAAATCGACCGCCAAAAGGGGGCGTGGCTAAGAACTTTGTATGGACAAAATCTAGAATAAAATCCCGTTTATTTAACTAGCTATTTTTTTTTTTTTTTTTTCCTAAATAAGGCTTAAGGCCAGTCGAAATTACGTTTTTTGCAAATTTTAAGGTTTTTCTTCAATTCTGCTTCCAAATGTGGGCGTGGCCCAAAGTCTTCTATGAACGAAATGTAGAACTATGTGTTTTCTACATAATATATTGAGTAAATTTTTTTTCGATTTGGAAAAAAATTATGGAATAAAATGCATTTGAAAAATTAACCTCTTAATCGATGCCACGCCCACTAGGGGAGGTAAAGCGATAAACTTTTTATTTTTTATCTTACAATAAACAGTAGATAACTAATACCAATTTTCAGGCTTTTAAGACGTCTTACAGCTTTGAAAGCTCTGGAGGTAAATGTGCGATTGCACCGATTGTGGGCGGATTCAAAAAAATTTTACACTTGTTCTGATTTGGATAACAATGAACCTGTGTACCAAATTTCAGTTCCCTAGATTTTAAGGCCTAAAAACGTGTGACATGCAGACAGGCGGACGGACGGATGGACATGGCTCATTCGATTCAGAATTCGGTCTCGATCATGTGCCCTTAGGGTCTTGGGGGTCTACCACTATTATTTCACCGTGTTACAAACTATGTGACAAACTTAATATACCTCCTTTCCTTTGGGATAGGGTATAAGAACTTTAAAACACATTGCGTTATAACCGCGGGGAAATGTTTTAAAAACTTAAATCTATTGGGAGGGTTACAATCCGCTTAGGCGAATCGCTGGATAGCCCATTCCAATCCCAATCCCATTTTCACATCGACAAAATTGTTTTTTCGATGAAAAATTCCTCCAAATTGGTAGGAACGGTCCGTTAAACGGACTGTAACTTTCACGTACATACTTAAGCACTTACTCACTGGTTTTATCACAAAATCGGATCAAGGTTTACGTTGACTAGTGAAGGGTTATAATCCGCCTTGGCGAATCGTTATATACCCGATCCCAATTGACCCTTTTCAAGCTCAAAAATGCGTCAAAAATCTTGGTTGTTAAATTTCAGTTTCTATTAACTTTAATAGTGTTCAGAATTTGTCTGAAATTCTAAACACAATTAGAATTCAGAATTTGAATTTGTAGAATCTTCTTCCTTGAAAAAGGGGCGTGGCATCCACATCTTTTCAATAAAATAATTTTTTTCATCTCATATCATATTTTTTCATATTTTTATCAGATGTTCGATGGTAGTCCCAATCGACCAAATTCAAGTTCCGAATTGTGTCATTAATCTCGGTTGTTGAATTTCAGTTTAAATTAACTTCAACTCTATTTAGAATTTCTCAGTTAAAGAATCTTCTTAAAGGGGCGTGGCATCCACCCCTTTTCAATAACAGGGTTTTTATACCCATCCCGTGTATACATGAGAAGTGGTATACACGTGTTGATTGCATTTTCAAATTTCAGTTGATAGCTTTCACACATATCGGAATATTTTATAGCGCAAGTTTTTTGGATTCAAAAAAATATATCGATTAAAAAATGCTTAAAAAAATGCAAATGAAATATGACCACGCCCGAAAGGGGGCGGTTTTTGCCTTTTTTGAAATTTCAATCGCAATAGACTTAATCAAGGATAACGCGTTTCAATTTTCAAGCTAGTAAGTAAAGTGGGCGTGTCAGTGAGCGCATTTCCAAAATTTTTACACTTGTACTGCTTTGGGACCTAAAAAGAACAGACATCAAGTTTCAAGTTCCTAGCTCAAAATTTAATGCCTAAAAACTACCGACAGACGGATGGACGGACAGGACATCTCATAGGATAGGGGGTATATTAAGTTTGATTCATAATTTGTAACATAGAGAATTAATCACCGTAGACCCCCAAGAACTTAAGGGCATATGATCGAGACAGAAATGTTAGTCCAATGAGCCATGTCCGTGCGTCCGTCCGTCCGTGCGTCGGTAGTTTTTAGGCCTTAAATTTTGATCTAGGACCTTGAAACTTAACATGTGTTCTTTCTAGGTCCCGAAGCAATACAAGTGTACAAATTTTCAAAATCCGCCCACTGACACGCCCACTGACACGCCCACTGACACGCCCACTTTACTTTATAGCATGAAAATTAAAATTTATCTAAGGAAGCTGAAATTTGGTATGCGTTATCCTTGCTTAAGAAAAAAGCGAAAATTGCCCCCATGTAGGCGTGGTCATACATAATATGCATTCTTATAAACGGTTTTTATTTGATATATTTGCTTCAAATCCAAAAAACTTGGAACATACGTACAAACATTACGTAAAAATCTTCAGATATGTACGTAAGCCATCAACTCAAATGAACGAATTTTTGCCTCGCCTACTTTTGAGGGCGTTTTTAAGTATAAGCCAAATTTTTAATGTGAAAATGCAATCAAGACGTGTATATCACTTCTGATGAAAAATGAAAGCAAGAAAAAGATGTAATTGAAAAGGGGTGGATACCACGCCCCTTTTTAAGGGAGAAGATTCTTTAACTGAAAAATTCTAAATACAGTTGAAGTTAATAGAAAGTGAAATTTTACAATCAAGATTTATGACACAGTTTGGAGCTTCAAATTGGTCAATTGGGATGGGGTATCCAACGATTCGCCTAAGCGGATTGTAACCCTCCCACTAGTTATGTTTATATATTTATCAGAAGTGGTATACACGTGTTGATTGCATTTTCACATAAAAAATTTGGTTTATACTTAAAAATGCCCCCAAAAGTGTGCATGGCAAAAATTTATAGGTTTCAGTTGATAACTTTCATACATATCTGAACATTTAAGAGCGCAAGTTTTTTGGATTCAAAGAAAATATATCGAATAAAAACCGTTTGTTAAAATGCAAATGAAATATGACAACGCTCATAAGGGGGCGGTTTTTGCCTTTTTTGAAATGTCAATCGCAATACACTTAAGCAAGGATAACGCATTTCAAATTTCAATTTCCACTGACACGTCTATTTTGCCCACGATTTTTCAAAAATCAAAGTAGTCGAGGGAAGCTTAAATTTGGTATGCAGTATCCTCGCTTAAGGTTAATGTGATTGGCATTTAAAAAAAAGTGAAAACTGGCCCCTTGTAGGCGTGGTCATATTTAATATGCATTCTAATAAACGGTTTTTTTTTATATATTTGCTTTATATCCAAAAAATTGCACTATAAAATGATCAGATATGTGCGTAAGCTATCAACTCAAATAAATAAAAGTTTGCCACGCCCACTTTTGGGGGCGTTTTTAAGTAAAAAAAAAACAAATAAGTAAGTGCAAGAGTTCGTCTGTAACGAACCTTTAAATACCCGACCCTCTTTACCCATTAAAACCAAATTTAAAATTTTTCGGTCTGTTTCATATACTGAATGTCAATTATTTGTGTTGGCCACGCCCCTAGATAAGGGCTAGGCTGAAAATTTAAATCAATCAACTCTAATTTCGTTGGATTCACGAGAAAATGCGTTAAAAGCGAATATTTATGCTTAAAAAAACATTTTTTTCTCAAAAACGCCCCCTAAAAGTGGGCGGAGCCCAATGCTTTGTACGCAACAAACTTAGCAAATGGTAATATTTCTTTTATTTGTCATAAATTTGTTTCTTCAAATTAGAATGAATTTCCCGAGAAATCAAGTTTTCAAAGATTTCAGATGTTAAAAGTGGGCATGGTCAATAGAGTTGGCGGTCCAATTTTTACCTTATTAAAGGCTTCTGGTCGATATTGCTCTCCACAAAAATTTGAGTTCATGTGTTTTGTCTATCTTGAACAAAAGGCATTTTGAAACAAAACGTAAATTTGAGGTTGTCTGACATTCACGCCAATTGTGGGCGTAACTGTGGGCGGATCTTCTAAATTTTCATTCTTTGTCTATACGAAATGAGAACCAACTAACGCTGCAAGTTTCAGCTTAACAGCTCAATTTTAAAGACCTCAAAACTGCATACATACGGACAGACGGACGGGTGGACGGACAGGTGGACGGACGGACGGACGGACGGACGGACATGGCTTAATCGACTAACCTGTCGGTCTCGATCATATCTCTAAAAGTCTAAAAGGTCTCAGGGGTCAACGGTGATTATTTCACTGTGTTTCAAACTATGCATTAAAATTAATATACCTTTGGTCGGGTATAAACAAATTTTTAATATACTATTGGGAGGGTTACAATCCGCTTAGACGAATCGTTGGAAACCCTATCCCAATTGACCACTTTCAAGCTCCGAATTGTGTCATAAATCTTGGTTGTTTAATTTCAGTTTCTATTAACTTCAACTGTATTTAGAATATCTCAGATAAAGAATTTTCTCCCTTTAAAAAGGTGCGTGGCATCCACCCCTTTTCAATTACATCGTTTTTATACCCCATCTCATAGGATAGGAGGTATATTAAGTTTGTCACATAGTTTGTAACACGGTGAAATAATAATGGTAGATTCCCAAGACCTTAAGGGCATATGATCTAGACCGAATTCTGAATCGAATGAGCCATGTCCGTCCGTCCGTCTGTCCGTCTGTATGTCACATGTTTTAAGGCCTTAAATTTTGAGCTAGGGTGCTGAAAATTGGTACGTCAGGTGCACGTCATGCGAAGCAGTACAAGTGTAAAAATTTTTGAAATCCGCCCAAAGACACGCCGACAATCGGTCTAAATATGCAACTACTTATAGATTTTTCAGAACTGTAAGACGTTCTAAAAGGCTGAAATTTGACATTTTGCATCTTTTAGTGAATACAAGACACAAAAAAGACAAATTTAATTGGTAAACCTCCTCTAGTGGGCGTGGCGTCTATTTTAAGGGTAAATTTTCAAATGCAGTTTACTCAGTATTTTTGCTCGAAATTGAAAAAAAATTGCTTAATATTTTATGCAGAAAACGCTTAGTTCCACATTTTGTTTACACAAGACTTTGGGCCCTGCCCACATTTGGAGGCAGAATTGAAGAAAAACCTAAAATTTTCCAGAAAAACTTAATTTCGACTGCCCTTGAGCTTAAATTAGGAAAGCATGCAACAAAAAAAGTAGCAGGTTAGGTAAACAATACCTCCGTCCAGATTTCGTTCACATAAAGCTCTTAGCCATGCCCCCTTTAAGGGGTCGATTTTTTAAAAATATTGAATTTAAGCCAAAAAATTGCATTTTTACGTACAATAAGATGTAACTTGGAAATATCTGTGGAAATATCTTATAATTAATAGTTTGTAATTAGAGGCGGTTGGACCACGCCCCTTTTCGAAGTTTGAATTACTTATAAAATGTCAAAAAATTACTATGCCATCAGCATTTTACATTGTGGGATAGGATGGGGTATTCAACGGTCCGTTTTACGCACTGTAACTTCTGCGTACACACTGTACAGGTGTTGTTTATATTTCTTATAAGAAGTGATATACACGTGTTGATTGCATTTTCATGTTAAAAATTTAGTTTATAATGTGAAAACAGAAGAAATAAGAAGGATTATACAGGAAAATAAGAAGGATTTTTTGGCTACGCAATAATAATTTGCGTAGGTTTTTAGAGAATGCATTTTTATTAAACTACCTGATAAAACCGTAATTCCCTTACCGTTTTTCTGTTAAATTTCAAAAGTTTAATTATTAAGTTTGGGTTGGCGCCTAGTTTGAAAATTTACCTCACGAAAATTGTATAAAAGGTTAGAAAACAAAATTAAATCCATCAGTTCAATTTCTGAAGCCAAGGTAGCACAACAGTTGTTTTGAAACCCTACTTGAAATTGCATCTTTTACAAATGAAGAATACGCGGATATTATCTACATTTATGGGAATTGCAACGGGAGTTCTAGTAGAGCACCGCAAAGACATAATGAGCTCTATACTAACCGTAGAATACCTAATCCCCGTGTATTTAGAAATTCGTTTCGAAGGCTTCGGGAAACGGGATCTGTTTCAACAAGACTACGTAACGTAGGAGCTTCACCAGGAAGAGTTGCGGTTGATGAAAGAATACTGGAAGCTGTTACAAAGGATCCATCAATCAGCATTAGGCGCTTATCTTTGCGATTCAACATTTCAACACATAAAATTTTTTTTTCACATTAAAAGTTTTGTTTATACTAAAAAACGCCCCCAAAAGTGGGCGTGGCAAAAATGTATTCATTTGAGTTGTTAGCTTACGTACATATCTGAAGAATTTATGGTCCAAGTTTTTATAAAAAACTTGGACCTTAAAATCTTTAGATATGTACGTAAGCTAACGAATCAAATGAATAAATTTTTGACACGCCCACTTTTGGGGGTGTTCTTAAGTATAAACCAAGTTTTTAATGTGAAAATGCAATCAAGACGTGTATATCACTTCTGATAAAAAATGTAAACAAAAAAAGATGTAATTGAAAAGGGGTGGATGCCACGCCCCTTTTTTAGGGAGAAGATTCTTTAACTGAGAAATTCTAAATACAGTTGAAGTTAATAGAAACTGAAATTTAACAGTCAAGATTTATGACACAATTCGGAGCTTGACAGTGGGGTATCCAACAATTCGCCTAAGCGGTTTGTAACCCTCCCACTAGTTTATCATATTTTTTATCAGATGCACTATGCACGTGTTGATCGCAGTTTTTATAGCCCATCCCATAGGATAGGAGGTATATTTAGTTTGATTCATAGTTTGTAACATAGAGAAATAATCACCGTAGACCCCTAATAAATGAAACCAAAGACGAGACCGAATTGTTAGTCGAATGAGCCATGGCCGTCCATCCGTCCGTCCGTCCGTGTGTCGGTAGTTTTTAGGCCTTAAATTTTGAGCTAGGAACTTGAAACCTAATATCTGTTCTTTCTAGGTCCCGAAGCAGTACAATTGTAAAAATTTTTAAAACCCGCCCACTGACACGCCCACTGTACTTAGAAGCATGAAAATTCAAAGTTGTCGCAGGAAGCTAAAATTTGGTACGTGTTATTCTCGCTTAAGTTTATTGTGATTGGCATTTAAGAAAAAAGCGAAAACCGCCTCTTGTAGGCATGGTCATAATATAATATATGATATAATTGCTTTAAATATAAAAAAAACTTGGACCTTAAAATCTTCAGATATGTACGTAAGCTAACGAATCAAATGAATAAATTTTTGACTCGCCCACTTTTGGGGGCGTTCTTAAGTATAAACCAAGTTTTTAATGTGAAAATGCAATCAAGACGTGTATATCACTTCTGATAAAAAATGTAAACAAAAAAAGATGTAATTGAAAAGGGGTGGATGCCACGCCCCTTTTTAAGGGAGAAGATTCTTTAACTGAGAAATTCTAAATACAGTTGAAGTTAATAGAAACTGAAATTTAACAGTCAAGGTTTATGACACAATTTGGAGCTTGAAAGTGGTCAATTGGCATGGGAAACTCCTACTAGTTTTTTTTTTTGCTTCATTGAGAATTAAACTTATTGTGAATTTTGGTTGAGATGGAGTTTGTCAGGTTAGTTTGTGCTGGCAACCCTTACTCTATAACAATACTCTCTTATAAATTTCTTAACTTCGCCTGTCTAATTATGAGTTAGTTGATTAAACGCATTCTTCGTATTAAGTCGAGTGTTTTGATTCTGATGGCTATGCTTTGCTTTCCTACAAGAATCTTCTTTCTTAAAAATGGGCGTGGCATCAACCCCTTTTCAATAACATAATTATACCCCATCCCATAGGATAGGAGGTCTATTAAGTTTGATTCATAGCTTGTAACATAGAGAAATAATCACCGTTGACCCCCAATAAATGAAACCAAAGACGAGACCGAATTGTTAGTCGAATGAGCCATGGCCGTCCGTCCGTGTGTCGGTAGTTTTTAGGCCTTATATTTTGAGCTAGGACCTTGAAACTTAATATCCTTTCTAGGTCCCGAGGCAGTATAAGTGTAAAAAAATTTAAACGCCCACTTTACCTATTAGCATAAAAATTCAAAGTTGTCGTAGGAAGCTGAAATTTCGTGCGCGTTATCCTCGCTTACGTGTATTATAATTGGCATTTCAAAAACAGGCAAAAACCACCCCTTTTGGGCGTAGTCATTTTTCATTTGCATTTTATTAAGCATTTTCAATTCTATATTTTCTTTGAGTCCAAAATACTTGCGCTATAAAATGTCCAGATATGTGTGAAAGCTATCAACTGAAATGAATAAATTTTTGCCACGCCCACTCTTGGGGGCGTTTTTAAGTATAAAAAAATATATTTTATAATATATAATAGTAATATTAATATTAATATTAGTTAATGGAAATATGATTCTTGGGTTTAATTGAAGAAAAAAATCGTTCCACAAATATGGGCCTAGCTCTAATTATACCCGACCCAGGGTATATTAAGTTTGATGTATAGTTTGTAACGCAGTGAAATAATCACCGTAGGCCCCTAAGACCTTTTAGAGATATGAATGGGACAGACAGGAGAATCGATTAAGCCATGTCCGTCCGTCCGTCCGTATGTAAACAAATTTTAGGCCTTAAATTTTAAGGCAAAGAGCTGAAATTCTGTGGGTTGGTTGGAAGTCCAGTCTTTCAGATCAAGTTTGAAAATAAGCTGAATCCGCCCACAGACACGCCCACTACAGGCCTGTATGTGCGACCATCTCTAATTTAAAAAAATACATTTTGCAAATTTTAGCTATGTTACAATGGCGCTAGCACATTCATTTTTGGTACGTAACATTGCCTTATAATTGTCTTTAAGGTAGCCAAAAAATTTTATCTGTTTCATTGACCACGCCCACTTTTTAAGGGATTTTAGATTAAAATGACTGTTTTTCAATAAATATATATAAAATTTGACAAAAAATTATATGACAAAAGCTGTAGATACTAGCATTTTCTAACTTTTACTTATACATTGTATGAGCCTCCGCCTGCTTTTGTGGGCGTGGCGTTAAAAAAAGTAATTTTTTTAGTTAAAAAGGCGGAGTCTTAGGCCGAAATATATGCAACCACCTAGTATAAAGCATTCAACAGTTATATTTTTAAATCCCGCCCACTTTTTGGAGGCGTGGCAGTTTTTTTTTTGGTATGGTCAGGTATTTTGCAATCCGTCGTAGATGGATTGAAGCTCTTGCATACCCACTGTTGCACTTTCCCACTTGTTTTCATATCATTTGTCGGAAATTTGAGAAAACTCCTACTTTGAAGTACCTTGACCGATACTCACACAAATATCTCCGCTAATATATACAACAGGAACTTAATTTAGAATTTAAATTTTAGAAGAAATAGTATTTCTCTTACTTGTGTTAAAAAAAAAAAATAATGGCTTATTTAACTTTCGAGATATTTGCTATTAAATCGGATCGTTTTTCTTTAACCATGAAATTTTTTTGAACTTGAAAAAAAATTTTTGCAAAAAATGTGTTATAAACATATCGCAAAATTCTTCTTTTTTTTCTGATCCTGTCCAAAGATCAAGTCCTTCAGATCAAGTTTGAAAATAAGCTGAATCCGCCCACAGACACGCCCACTACAGGCCTGTATTTAGACCCTGTATCGACCATCTCTAATTTAAAAAGATACATTTTGCAAATTTTAGCTATGTTACATGGCGCTAGCACATTAATTTTTGGTACGTAACATTGCCTTATAATTGTCTTTAAGGTAGCCAAAAAATTTTATCTGTTTCAATGACCACGCCCACTTTTTAAGGGATTTTAGATTAAAATGACTGTTTTTCAATAAATATATACAAAATTTGACAAAAAATTATATGACAAAAGCTGTAGATACTAGCATTTACTAACTTTTATTTATACATTGTATGAGCCTCCGCCTGCTTTTGTGGGCGTGGCGTTAAAAAAAGTAATTTTTTTAGTTAAAAAGGCGGAATTTTAGGCCGAAATATATGCAACCACCTAGTATAAAGCATTCAACAGTTATATTTTTAAATCCCGCCCACTTTTTGGAGGCGTGTTTTTTTTGGTATGGTCAGGTATTTTGCAATCCGTCGTAGATGGATTGAAGCTCTTGCATACCCACTGTTGCACTTTCCCACTTGTTTTCATATCGTTTATTGGAAATTTGAGAAAACTCCTACTTTGAAGTACCTTGACCGATACTCACACAAATATCGCCGCTAATATATACAACAGGAACTTAATTTAGAATTTAAATTTTAGAAGAAATAGTACTTCTTTTACTTGTGTTAAAAAAAAAATAATGGCTTTTTTAACTTTCGAGATATTTGCTATTAAGTCGGATCGTTTTTCTTTGCCCATGAAATTTTTTTGAACTTGAAAAAACATTTTTGCAAAAAATGTGTTATAAACATATCGCAAAATTTTTTTTTTTTGGTGAACCTAATAATACTTACTTACTTAAGGTGGCGCTACAGTCCGGGGTGGACCTGGGCCTCAGCCAACAAGCTTCGCCAGCCAGCTCTGTCTCTAGCTAGCCGTCTCCAGTTTCGCACGCGAAGTTGGCTGAGGTCCCCTTCCACTTGCGTGCGCCACCTGAGTCTCGGTGCTCCTCTACCGCGTCGTCCCTGCGGTGTGGATTCGAAGATTTTCCGGGCCGGGGCGGTGGTGTCCATCCGCTCTAGATGACCCAGCCATCGTAGACGTTGTGTTTTGACTCTTTTGGCTAGGTCTGTATCGCTGTACAGCCCGTACAGTTCGATGTTATATCTCCTCCTCCACTCTTCGTCTAAGCAGACGGGACCGTAAATCGTCCGGAGAATTTTCCTCTCGAAGCAGCCTAAAGTGTTTTCATCCGCCTTTGACAGGGTCCATGCTTCTGCACCGTAAAGCAGGACTGGGATGATGAGGGTCTTATACATGGACACTTTAGTTGCTCGAGAGAGGGCTTTGCTACTCAATTGCCTTCTTAGCCCAAAGAAACAGCGATTGGCAAGAGTTATCCTTCGTTTGATTTCAGCGCTGGTGTCATTGTCTGAATTGATAGCGGAACCCAGGTAGACAAAGTCCCTAACACCTCAAAGTTATAGCTGTCGATGGTGATGTTTTGTCCAAGACGTCGGTGTTGGGTGTCTTTTCTTGATGACAGCATATACTTGGTTTTGCCCTCATTGACTGCTAAACCCATATTCGCCGCTTGCGTCCCAATACTCACGAAGGCTTCACTGACATCACGCTTTGTTCTACCGATTATGTCAATGTCGTCTTCGTATGCAAGTAGTTGAACGGACTTTTGAAAGATTGTACCTCTGGTGTTGGCGCGAGAGTTCTGCACAATTCTCTCAAGTATGATGTTAAAGAAGTCGCATGACAGCGCGTCGCCTTGTCTAATTACTTTTTTTTTTCCTTGACGGAACAGCGTGAGTTTTCCATCGTCATCCTGCACAGACTGACGAGTTTGGCAGGGATGCCAAAACTAGACATTGCGCTATATAGCTCGTCTCTATAGATGCTGTCATACGCGGCCTTGAAATCGCCTAATAATACTTACCTAATAATACTTAACAAAAATTGCTGTAACAAGGTACCTGATAAACGCACAGATTTTACGATACTTGGGAAAAGCCGTAGCGTTGAAAATATGATTTGTTGTCTACTTTTATAGCCGCAATTGACAATAAGAAGGATTTTTTGACTACGCAATAATAATTTACGTAGGTTTTTAGAGAATGCATTTTTATTAAACTACCTGATAAAACCTTAATTCCCTTACCGTTTTTCTGTTAAGTCTCAAAAATTATTAAGTTTGGGTTGGCGCCAAGTTTGAAAATTTACCTCACGAAAATTGTATAAAAGGTTAGAAAACAAAATTAAATCCATCAGTTCAATTTCTGAAGCCGAGGTAGCACAACAGTTGTTTTGAAACCCTACTTGAAATTGCATCTTTTACAAATGAAGAATACGCGGATATTATCTACATTTATGGGAATTGCAACGGGAGTTCTAGTAGAGCACCGCAAAGATATAATGAGCTCTATCCTAACCGTAGAATACCTAATCCCCGTGTATTTAGAAATTTGTTTCGAAGGCTTCGGGAAACGGGATCTGTTTCAACAAGACTACCTAACGTAGGAGATTCACCAGGAAGAGTTGCGGTTGATAAAAGAATACTGGAAGCTGTTACAAAGGATCCATCAATCAGCATTAGGCGCTTATCTTTGCGATTCAACATTTCAACACATAAAATTTTTTTTTCACATTAAAAATTTGGTTTATACTAAAAAACGCCCCCAAAAGTGGGCGTGGCAAAAACTTATTCATTTGAGTTATTAGCTTACGTACATATCTGAAGAATTTATGGTCCAAGTTTTTTGTATTTAAAGCAAATATATCAAATAAAAACCGTTTATTAGAATGCATATTATTTATGACCACGCCTACAAAGGGGCGGTTTTCGCTTTTTTCTTATATGCCAATGTCCATGTGTCGGTAGTTTTAAGGCCTTAAATTTTGAGCTAGGAACTTGACACTTAATATCTGTTCTTTCTAGGTCCCGAAGCAGTACAATTGTAAAAATTTTCAAAATCCGCCCACTGACACCATCCTACTAGTTTTTTTTTTTTGCTTCATTGAGAATTAAACTTATTGTGAATTTTGGTTGAGATGGAGTTTGTCAGGTTAGTTTGTGCTGGCAACCCTTATTCTATTACAATACTCTCATATAAATTTCTTAACTTCGCCTGTCTAATTATGAGTTAGTTGATTAAACGCATTCTTCGCATTAAGTCGAGTGTTTTGATTCTGATGGCTATGATTTGCTTTCCTACAAGAATCTTCTTTCTTAAAAATGGGGCGTGGCATCAACCCCTTTTCAATAACATAATTAATGCCCATCCCATAGGATAGGAGGTCTATTAAGTTTGATTCATAGTTTGTAACATAGAGAAATAATCACCGTAGACCCCAAAACCTTAAGGGCATATGATCGAGGTCCCAAAGCGTACAATTGTAAAAATTTTCAAAATCCGCCCACTGACACGCCCACTTTACTTATAAGCATGAAAATTCAAAGTTGTCGTAGGAAACTGAAATTTGGTACGTGTTATCCTCGCTTAAGTATATTGTGATTGGCATTTAAGAAAAAAGCGAAAACCACCCCCTTGTAGGCGTGGTCATATATAATATGCATTCTAATAAACGGTTTTTATTTGATATAATTGCTTTAAATCCAAAAATTTTGGACCATAAATTCTTCAGATATGTACGTAAGCTAACAACTCAAATGAATAAATTTTTGCCACGCCCACTTTTGGGGGCGTTTATCATTTCTGATAAAAAATGTAAACAAAAAAAAGATGTAATTGAAAAGGGGTGGATACCACGCCCCTTTTTTAGGCAGAAGATTCTTTAACTGAGAAATTCTAAATACAGTTGAAGTTAATAGAAACTGAAATTTAACAGTCAAGATTTATGACACAATTCGGAGCTTAAAAGTGGTCAATTGGGATGGGGTATCCAACGATTCGCCTAAGCGCATTGTAACCCTCCTACTAGTTTTTTTTTTGCTTTCTTGAGAATTTAACTTATTGTGAATTTTGGTTAAGATGGATTTTGTCAGGTTAGTTTGTGCTGGCAACCCTTGTTCTATAACAATACTCTCATAAAAATTTCTTAACTTCGCCTGTCTAATTATGAGCTACTTGAATAAACGCATTCTTCGTATTAAGTCGAGTGTTTTGATTCTGATCGCTATTCTATGCTCTAATACAAGAATCTTCTTTCTTAAAAATGAGGCGTGGCATCAACCCCCTTTCAATAACATATTTATACCCCATCCCATAGGATAGGAGGTCTATTAAGTTTGATTCATAGTTTGTAACATAGAGAAATAATCACCGTAGACCCCCAAAACCTTAAGGGCATATGATCGAGACCGAATTGTTAGTCGAATGAGCCATGTCCGTCCGTCCGTCCGTGTGTCGGTAGTTTTTAGGACTTCAATTTTGAGCTAGGAGCTTGAAACTTAAAATCTGTTCCTTATAGGTCCCGCAGCAGTACAAGTGTGAAAGTTTTTAAAATCCGCCCACTGACACGCCCACTTTACTTAGTAGCTTGAAAAATCAAAGTTGTCGCAGGAAGCTGAAATTTGGAACGAGATATCCTCGCTTCAGTGTTTTGTGATCGGCGTTTAAAAAAAGAGCGAATACCGCCCTCTTGTAGGCGTGGTCATACTTAATATGCATTCTAATAAACGATTTTTATTTAATATATTTACTTTGAATCCAAAAAACGTGTTCTATAAAAAGGTTCAGATATTTGCGTAAGCTATTAACCCACGTGCATAAATTTACGTCACGCCCACTTTTGGGGACGTTTTTAAGTATAACCCAAATTTTTAATATGAAAATGCAATCAACACGTGTATACCACTTCTGATAAAAAATATAACCAAAAATACGATGTTATTGAGAAGGGGTGGATGCCACGCCCTTTTCTCAGGTTCTCAACTGAAGTTAAATGAAACCGAAATTTAACAACCAAGATTTATGACACAATTCGGAGCTTGACAGTGGGGTGTCCAACAATTCGCCTAAGCGGTTTGTAACCCTCCCACTAGTTTATCATATTTTTTATCAGATGCAGCATACACGTGTTGTTGGCAGTTTTTATGCCCCATCCCATAGGATAGGAGGTATATTAAGTTTGATTCATAGTTTGTAACATAGAGAAATAATCATCGTAGACCCCAATAAATGAAACCAAAGACGAGACCGAATTGTTAGTCGAATGAGCCATGGCCGTCCGTCCGTCCGTCCGTGTGTCGGTAGTTTTTAGGCCTTAAATTTTGAGCTAGGAACTTGAAACTTAACATCCTTTCTAGGTCCCGAGGTAGTATAAGTGTAAAAATATTTTAAACGCCCACCCTACCTATTAGCATAAAAATTCAAAGTTGTCGTAGGAAGCTGAAATTTCGTGCGCTTTATCCTCGCTTAAGTGTATTATGATTGACATTTCAAAAACAGGCAAAAACCTCCCCTTTTGGGCGTAGTCATTTTTCATTTGCATTTTATTAAGCATTTTTAATTCGATATATTTTCTTTGAGTCCAAAAAACTTGCGCTATAAAATGTCCAGATATGTGTGAAAGCTATCAACTGAAATGAATAAATTTTTGCCACGCCCACTCTTGGGGGCGTTTTTAAGTATAAAAATATATTTTATAATATATAATAGTAATATTAATATTAATATTAATATTAGTTAATAGAAATATGATTCTTGGGTTTAATTGAAGAAAGAAATCGTTCCACAGTATGGGCCTAGCTGTAATTATACCCGACCCAGGGTATATTAAGTTTGATGTATAGTTTGTAACGCAGTGAAATAATCACCGTAGACGCCTAAGACCTTTTAGAGATATGAATGGGACCGACAGGAGAATCGATTAAGCCATATCCGTGCGTCCGTCCGTCGGCATGTAAACAACTTTTAGGCCTACAATTTTAAGGCAGAGAGCTGAAATTTTGTGGGTTGGTTGGAAGTCCAATATTTCAGATCAAGTTTGAAAATAAGCTGAATCCGTCGCACAGACACGCCCACTACAGGCCTGTATGTGCGACCATCTCTAATTTAAAAAAATACATTTTGCAAATTTTAGCTATGTTACAATGGCGCTAGCGCATTCATTTTTGGTACGTAACATTGCCTTATAACTGTCTTAGAGGTAGCCAAAAAATTTTAGCTTTTTCATTGACCACGCCCACTTTTTAAGGGATTTTAGATTAAAATGACTGTTTTTCAATAAATATATATAAAATTTGACAAAAAATTATATGACAAAAGCTGTAGATACTAGCATTTCCTAACTTTTATGTATATATTGTATGTGCCTCCACCCACTTTTGTGGGCGTGGCGTTAAAAAAATGATTTTTTTAGTTAAAAAGTCGAAGTTTTAGGCCGAAATGGGTGCAACCACCTAGTATAAAGCATTTAACAGTTATATTTTTATATCCCGCCCACTTTTTGGAGGCGTGGCAGTTTTCTTTTTGGTATGGTCGGGTATTTTGCAATCCGTCGTAGATGGATTGAAGCTTTTGCATTCCCACTGTTGCACTTTCCCACTTGTTTTGTTTATATTTTTTATCAGAAGAGATATACACGTGTTGATAATAACTACCGTCATACGGGAGGACTGACGGACGGACATGGCTCATTCGACTAACAATTCGGTCTCGATCATATGCCCTTAAGGTCTTGGGGGTCTACTTTGATTATTTTATTATGTTAGAAACTATGAATCAAACTTAATATACCTCCTATCATATGGGATGGGGTATAAAAATTCATTATAATAATTGCATGGCATCTCTCCATTTCTCAGTAACTCCATTTGACAGTTACTGGATCTGGAACCGTCGACACTAGCTTATTTGCAACTCGACCTTGTTTTGAGGCAGAGGCTTTCCTCGGTCGTCCGGGATTACCTACCCGCAAAATTTTGGGTCTTCCTCCACCTGATTTTGTATTGGCTGGCTTTTTCTTACCACTAGCAGCATCGTCAGCAAATGCGCCATCAATTATATCTTCAACAGCAACACCTTCAGCAGCATCCCCGTTAGCATCTTTGTCAGCATCTCCTTCAGCAACATCAGTATTAGCGTCTCCTTCACCATTTCTTACGGCAGCATCAGTATTAGCATCTTCTCCAGCAGCTCCTTCGACATCTTCGCTGTTATCATCTTCTTCAGCAGCTTCTTCTGGATCCTTGTAAGCGTCTGCATCGAAAGTAATATGAACCGTTTTATCAGTCGCTGATCTGGTTACCTCACATTGCGATTCTGAGAACTTTTCTTCAAAAAATATTACAGCCGTAGATATGATAATTGTTTTAAGGTGCTTTTTATAAAGCCTATACCCTTTGGTATGACCAGCATAACCAACAAATGACAACATTTTACCCTTCGGATCCAGCTTAAACCGACCCGGTTTCTTTATAAGAGTAATAGCATCACATCCAAACGCTCTCTAGGTGGCAGTATTTATAGCCTTTGACCAAAGGTATTGTGGTAGCCTGGATTCTTCTTCTTACATGCACCGTGCCATCTCAACTAGCATTCTATTCGCCCTTTCGGCGACGCCATTCTGTTGGTGTGTATAGATACGGTCCTTTCATGTATTATACCTTTCAGTTTCAGATAATTATGAAACTCGGCATTGATATTCTCTCGCCCATTATCACTCCGCACACATTTTAACTTTCTACCAGATTGTTTTTCGGCAACAGCCAAACTCCTGTAATACCTTCAGAGCATCTGATTTCTTCTTAAGGAAATATGTGGACGTGTATCTTGAGAAGTCATCTATGAATGTGATAAAGTAAGCTGATCCACTTTGAGATCTAATTCGTAAAGGGCCACAAATATCGGTGTCAACCACATCAAGCACATTCGAAGTAAACAACCTATTATACTGTTTAAATTGCTTTGCACATATTTTGAAACAATGCGCATGTGACACATTTCAAACCATCCGCTGGATTTACGCTCAAACCGCGAACCATTTCCTTCTGTGATATATTGAATTAATACCCCATGTTGAGGTGTCCGAAATGTCTGTGCCACATAATCGATACAGCTTTCTGACGAGCGCTTAAAACCATTACTTGAACAGAGTAAAACCTTGTCGAGTATATTCCGTTCTGCAAATGAGCTACAAAAATGTATCTATTAGTCTTGGGTATTTACAATGAAGCGCAATGCAAATAGAGAAGTAGAGAAGTTTAAAGCACGTTTAGTGGCTCAAGGATTTTTTCAGGAATATAACGTAGATTATTTTGAAACTTATGCACCAGTTGTTAGAGATCCTACTATTCGTCTTATTTTGGCGATATTTGGTGATCTGATATCTTGGAATTCACATATGCTTTATTATCAGTGAGTTGAACATGACATCCATTCTTTATTACTTTGCTAACGGACAAGAAATTAGAATTGAGATTTGGAACGTATAACACATTGCTCAAAGTAATATTAGTATTGTCTGATTTTATTGTCATGTGCCCTATTCTATCTGCTTGCGCAGCCACAAAAACTTTCTGAACACTTTTTTTCAGCGACGAAAACAATTTTTTTTCGCAACACATATGAGAAGATGATGCACAATCCAAAATCTAGTGATTGCTGCGTTCTGCTCCCAAAGTAATGTTTTTTTCATGAGTAGATGCACTGAGAACAACAGCATGCGCCTGAGTCTGAATAAAGCTCTTATTTCTGCACTGCGATTATATATGCCCTCTCATCCCACAACCATAGCCCTTGATGTTTCTTTTTCCTTGCTTCTCACTGCTTCTTGAAGCACATTGTCCACTTTGCTGAGTTGTATGCTTCTGTCTAACCACAAATACCTGTTCGCTTAGTTCTCCCCTGTCACTACGCCGATGTTCCTCCTCTAAGATCTTTATCTTTAGCTGACTTACTGATGGCAGACAATAAAATTTTCCATTTCATCTGGCAGAGTACAGAGCATTAAAATATAATACTTAAAAGGCATCTGAACATCAATTTGATTTAAGGCATCGACTATTGAGCAAAATTCATTTATTTGGCTAGTGAAATTTTGCCCCACTTTAAATTGGAACCTATCCAATTGCTTAAACAAGTTTACCTTACGAGCAGGTCCCTTTCTATTATAGGTAAACATTAATTTTTCCCACGCTGCCTTCGAAAGAAAGACATCCTTTTAAAAATATTAATTCTGAAGGTTTAACATACAGGGTTAGCATTGCCAGTGCTTTGGCATCTGTCTTTTCCCAAGCAGCCTTATCCGCAGCAGAAAGTCCTTCATCGTTGATCTTTTCAACCACTTGCCCATAATCTAATGTGATTAACAAATTCCTCATCTGGACCGACCAAGATGTGAAATTATCACCGTCGAGTTTATCGATCTGCATCATCGAACCAGACATTTTATTGAACTAAAATTAACTGGTTTGATAAAGTAATATGTTTAAATGATTAATCCGCGTGGACTGGGCCCATAACCTTTGTAGGAGAGCAAAGAATAGCGATCAGAATCAAAACACTCGACTTAATATGAAGAATACGTTTATTCAACTAACTCATAATTAGACAAAGACATTATTATCCAAGGTATCCAAGGCTTCTTCTAGGCGGATTGTAACCCTCCCACTAGTTTTGTTTATATTTTTTATCAGAAGCAGTATACACGTGTTGATTGCATTTTCATATAAAAAAATTGGTTTGTACTTAAAAACGCCCCCAAAATTGGGCGTGGCAAAAATTTATTCAATTCAGTTGATAGCTTTCACACATATCTGAACAGTTTATAGCTCAAGTTTTCTGGATTCAAAGAAAATATATCGAATAAAAACCGTTTATTAAAATGCAAATTAAATATGACCACGTCCAAAAGGGCGGTTTGTGCCTTGCTTTTGAAATGCCAATCACAATAGCGAGGATCACGCGTATCAAATTTTAGCTTTCTACGACAACTTTGACTTTAAATGCTACTAAGTAAAGTGGGCGTGTCAGTGGGCGGATTTCAAAATTTTTTACACTTGTACTGCTCCGGGAGCTAGAAAGAACAGATATTAAGTTTCAAGTCCCTAGCTCAAAATTTAAGGCTTCAAACCTACCGACACACGGACGGACGGGCGGACATGGCTGATTCGACTAACAATTCGGTCTCGATCATATGCCCTTTAGGTCTTGGGGGTCTACGGTAATTATTTCTCTATGTTACAAACTATGAATCAAACTTAATATACCTCCTATCCTATGGGATGGGGTATAAAAAAAAATTTTAAAAATACAAAGAAACATTCATCTACGTAAGTGTTTTGAAGTGATGTCGATGGCCCCATATGACAAACCTCACACTTTGTCTGGGTGAAAATGTGTTGTATGCATACTGGCTTCTTGCATTTAACACATTTATCACACATTTTCGGTAGGATATGAAACAACCACCTCTGTGTCTTATACGGCCACCATTATCACATTGTGGGACATCATCAGCTGCAAATTATTCTTCTTCGTTACTCGCAACGGAAATTAACTCACCTATAAAAAAAGTAAAATAAGCTATAAAGGTTCATTCACAAGTATTTCAAAAACCACCAAAACATCAATATACCCCAAACACATTCAATTGCTGCCCTTATGGCAAACTTACTGACTACCAGGGGTTTTTGCATAGATCTGTACCCAATTTCTGGGTACAGATCTATGCAAAGCACTTAATCCAATAGGATGTAAAACATGGCTAGTGGCCAACATGTTGTTCCTTCTTATGCCCGACCCAGGGTATATTAAGTTTGATGTATAGTTTGTAACGCCGAGAAAGAATCACCGTAAGCCCCTAAGACCTTTAAGAGATATAAATGGGACCGACAGGAGAATCGATTAAGCCATGTCCGTCCGTACGTAAGCATCTTTCAGGTCTTAATTTTTAAGGTAGAGAGCTGAAATTCGGTGAGTTGGCTGGAAGTCCAGACCTTCAGATTAAATTTGAAAATTAGCGGAATCCGCCCACAGACACGCCCACTACAGGCCTGTATCTGCGACCACCTCTAATTTAAAAAAATACTTTTTCCAAATTTTAGCTATGTAACAAGCCCTAGCGCATTCATTTTTGGTATGTGACATTGCCCTGTAATTGTTTTTGAAGTAGCCAAAAAGTTTTAACCTTTTCATTGCGCACGCCCACTTTTTTAGGGATTTTAGCTTAAAATTACTGTTTTTCAATAAATATATATGAAATTTGACAAAAAATTATATGACAAAAGTCGTAGACATTAGATCTTCTAACTTGTATATATATATTGTATGTTTGTATATATTGTATTGTATGTATATATTGTGAGTTTTATGAAGAGTATAATATTATTATAATTAATACAAAGTTTGCAACACACTGAAAGCAGTGAGTCAGTCCTACAGTGTGTCCGCAGAAGTTACAGTCCGTAAACCGACCGTTGAATACCCCATACTATCCCACACTGTAAAATGCTGATGTTATTGTTTTTTTTTACATTTTATAAGTAGTGCAAACTTAGAAAAGGGTCGTGGTTCAACCGCCCCTAACTACAAACTATCAATTGTAACACAGATACTTCCAAGTTACGCTTTAATGTATGCAAAAATGCAATTTTTATACTAGACCGAGTGTATATTAATCATCATTCATTTTCATCATCATTTTCGAATGCCACCTATCCTTTAAAAAGGTCGCGGAGCGAGGGTGGCTAAATGGTCCTTCCATCTTTCTCGATCCTCCGCCACCAACTCAAGAGACTCCGGCGCAATCCCCAGGCGGGACTCAGAGAGGTTCTTTACCTGATCCCACCACCTGTTTCTTGGCCTACCAGGGGGGGCGACGCGCTCGCATCTCGGCTAGCATGACCTGTCTAGGAAGTCTGTCAGGGGGCATGCGAACAACGTGTCCAAACCATCGAAGAATCGATCGCTCCACTCGGAGAAGTAGCTGCTCAACGTTAAGATTCCTACAAATACTGACGTTTCTCACTCTGTCCCTTAGAGTAACACCAGCAACGCACCTCAGGAATCTCATTTCGACAGCTTGTTCCCGCAAACTGATTCTTTCGGTCATTACCCAAATTTCATGACCATAGATGAGGGTCGGAACGAACACTGAATTAAAAACTGAGATCTTTGCTTTCACTCCAAGCTCAGCTTTCCTGATGACCGCCCGGCGCAGTTCCTTTACTATTGCTCCAGCTTGGCCAATTTTACAATACAACTCAGTATCACTCCTCCCATCTTTCGTGAAAAAGACCCCGAGATACTTAAACTTCTTTACCTGTTTTAATGGAACTCCATTTATGTGCAGGGTACACTGCACAGGAGTTCGGGAAACAACCATCACTTCCGATTTGTTCACGTTTACTTTCATCCCAGCATCACCACTGATTGCTGCAAACCTATCCAGTGCTCGTTGAAGTTACTCTTTGAATGATGCAAGGATGGCCAAATCATCTGCGAAAAGCAGATGGCTCATCTTGATGCCAGCCAATTCGAAACATTGCTCGCCAAGACTGCGCCTCACCATCCAGTCCATATATGCTATGAACAATGTTACACTTTTTCCCGAGTTAAAATAAATATCAAATGTGCGCCGACGATGCGCTCGCGGATGTAAACAATTTATGAAAACTAAAAGCTAGCGGCGAAAAAGTGCAACAACACAGCAAGTTGTTGCTGTGCTTCCCGAATGCTCAGCAAGGGGGTGGGTTCCGAGAATGCTTAATGATTTTCGTACGTGGATTAAAATGGGCGCCAGCTGTTTTATAAGTAAAATAGCAAAACTGTAAGTAGCTGAATGGTTAGGTCCGATCAAAAGAATAACACAATGATTTAGGCCGTTATAAACGTTCTAAGACGAACGAAGGCGATTTATTAAAAGAAGTTAAGGTTAAAGAATTGGCCAATAAATCACAGCAAGAATTACTCAAACAGATTGGTATCACAAACAAAGAGAAGCAACGCAAACAAGGAAATGGCCGAATGAAATAAAATAAAAAGGTAAACAATTTTATCAATATCGCCGCACGAAGAGAATGGCTCACTATATTAACGTCCCGAATGCAAAAAGGTGAAAACTAAAAGGGGTCGCGCGTCCCGTCTTTTCTAAGGGATTTTCTCGAAACGAAAGTCTACCAGCCAACAATTTTTTCCTTACAAAACACAAACGCAATCATAAAACACTACTTAGCTTTTCCTCTTTGTTTTATTTGTTCCTTTTTCTTTTTCCTTCCAATTACTGCGTCCTTTCTCCTGGATCTTTTCTGCTTCCTTAGAAGATATTTCCTCTGGATCTTTTTTCTAAAATTTCTTCAATGTTCTTATCAAAACCTCCAGCTCTCTTTTTTACAAAACCTCCACCAAACTTGCTAGGTAAACCAGAAGTGATTCACCTAAGCTTGGCTTGGCTTTTTCCCAAACAAACCATGACTCATTCACACACACATTCAACCAATCCTCTCATTCCGGTACAGTGGTTTTCGGGCACGGCGTTTCAAGCCACGCTCAGCTCTTTGCTGGGCATGCTTGCCGTTATTGAACCCCAGCTGCATTTCTCTCACACAAGAATTCGTACCAATTCGCCCCACTACGAATTATAGGGTAGAATTCGAAGCCGAACCGAAAAGAGAGCATTCAGTGATCCATCATTTAACCCTATTCTCAGAAGGAGAATAGTGTTATACATTTTCATAAGGAAAACGAAGAAGGAACTACCATACTTAACACGCGTTATACATACTACATTACCCTAGTGGACTCTCGCGCAGATTTGGGGGAGAGGACTCTACCTATAGTAAGCCATTCTTTACATAATCAGAATTTATCAAGATGGGCCCTCGGCCATTGATGATCTTCGCTCTGGGTGGATATAGGTCTCGGGTTAAGAAGCGACCGTGTGATTTTACTTCATAGCCTTTTCTCTATGGTGTCTCTCAGCACTTGTTAGAGTTGGGCTCTTTGACATTTGAGCTGTGTGCATGGTTTGATGGTGGTTTACCGGGTCATCGGGTCCATTATGGGATCGCAAGTTGGGAGCGTCCTGACCTTCCGTCTTGCTCCAGGGAACCTGTATGGAAAAAAAGAGGGAACACAAGTGGAAAAGAAAGACGTGGAAGCCCAAAAAGTGAAGTGGAGGGTTGGGACCAAAAGGACAGACAAAGAGCTTCTTTGTTGCGCGATTTTTGACCGCAACAACTCCACCCTTACCTCCCGTGAAATGTGGTACACATTTCAATAGGGCACCTAGGAATCGAAAGGTAAAACAAAACGTAACAGAAGAAGACATGGCCGGACTGACAAAAGATTGGCCATCAACATAAAAGGGGAGCCATGGCCGGGCTAGCAAGAGATTGGCCGATGGTATGGAAACGCTGGTGGGTCCTATGGGTCATCGATATATGGCTTAAGGTCCTTCACATGCAATGTTCCTCGTTCCTTTCCGGTGTCATCTTCAAGCACGTACGTCCAAGGGGAAACTCGCCTACGAATTTTGAAGGTGCCGATGTATTTTGGGGCTAATTTCGCTGAGTAGTAGTTCGCTGCATCTGAAAGGATGTAATTCCTACGCCATACAATCTCATTCGGCAGATATTGAACATCTCGCCGCCTAAGATTGTATGCTTTCAATGACTTCTTGGCTGCCTCCGCTAACTTCCTACCAATATCTCTCCTTAGCTCCTCAAAACGTTTTCCTAGCTCAGTCATGTTGATTTCCCTAACTCCTAAATCTGACTCACTATCTGGCCTATTCTTTGTATCCCTATCTAAACTACTAGCTGAAGTACTGGGTGGATCCTGATTCCCTACTGAGTCCCTATCTAATCTGTCTGAGGTGGTACCTAGGGTCGAAGACATACGACAACAAGTAACCATCTCCTTCCCGAAACTCGCGTAGTACGGGGAAACTCCTAAAACGTCATGTTGCGCAGTGCGGATGCAACAAGCTACCTTCTCCAGATGTGTGTCCCACGTCCTATGGTTCTCCGACACATAGGCACGCAGAACGGTTTTAAGGGTGTTATTAATCCTCTCCGCGGGATTAGCCTAGGGGTGGTATTTCGCTGTAAATCGTTGCTGTGACCCGTACGCGTCGCATAGCGCTTTCAGTTCCTTTCCTCGAAACTGGGGACCATTGTCACAAACGGTCCACTTGGGTACGCCGAAAAGTAAAAACACGTTGTCTTCACACTGTCATTTTAGGCCAATAGTACCTAGTTCCTATCCTGGCAAAAGTTTTCCTTACTCCCATATGACCTGCTAATGGATTGTCATGACATTCTGCTAAGACTTTAATCCTATCCTGTTTTCCTACTACTTCCTTCCATTCTAAATTATTGTCATGAACAATCACGTGACCTGCCTTAACAAATTTATATAAAATTCACTTATCGACGCTCCAGGCCGGAAAAGCTAATGGGTTCGATTCTACTTTCGCTATCATCTTCGCGATCCAAGGATCAGAGACCTGCTGTTGAATTTCCCCTATCACCGGAACCGTCCGTGAAAGCAAATCGGGTACAACGTGATCTTTCCCCTTCCGATGCACGATTTCGCAGTCGAACTGCTGCAACCTAACCGCCCACCTAGCTAGCCTACCGCACGGATCCTTGAGATTGCTCAACCAGATCAGTGAGTAATGATCCGTCACAACTTTAAATCGAACGCCGTCGATATACTGTCGTAACTTCTCAATAGCCCACAGAACCGCTAAGCACTCTTTCTTCGTGGTTGAAAAGTTCCTCTCGTTCCTATCCAAAGACCTACTTAAGTAACAGATTACTTTCTCACCTTCCTCGAATGTCTGAAAGTCCGATGCATCGGTTTGCACGACAAACTCCCGCTGAAAATCCGGACACGTCAATATCGGGGCAGTTATTAAGCACTCCTTTGCTTTCTGAAAACTCCCCTCGCACTCTTCAGACCAGACGAACCTACTCCCTTTCTTTAAAAGATCGGATAACGGCTTTACCAAAACTGCAAAGTTTGGTATAAATTTCCTTTACCAGGATACCGTTCCTATAAAACTCCTAACCTGTTTGATATTTTTCGGTGCGGGTATCTTTACCATGCTCTCAACCTTTTCTGGATCCACATGCAACCCATTGCGATCCACAACATAACCTAAAAACTTAAGCGATGGCCTACAAAAATTGCATTTTTCCCTACTAACTATAAGTCCTGCAGCGCGCAACCGCTTAAGAACTTCCTGCAAAATCTCTACCTGTTTGTCGAAGGACTCGGTGACGATGACAATGTCGTTGAGGTACACGAAGACAAAGGGTTCTAGATCGGCTCCCAGCAAGTTATCTATAAACCTTTGCCAAGTCGCAGGAGCATTATGCAGACCAAATGGCATGCGCTTGAACTGGAACAGTCCCCGGTTAGGGACTGTGAAAGCCGTGTATTTCCTCGACTGTTCCTCCATAGGTATCTGCCAATAAGCAGATTTAATGTCCAAGGACGAAAGGTACTTGGCATTCCTCAGTCTATCCAGGATGGCGGAAATGTACGGTAAAGGGTAAGCATCCCTTTCTGTAACCTGGTTTAACTTCCTATAATCTACACAGAACCTATAAGAACCATCTTCTTCTTAATCATTACTATGGGTGAAGCCCAAGAACTATCTGACTTTTCTATCGCGCCATCCTTTAACATCTGTTCTAATTCTCTATCTATATGTTGTTGAATTGCAGGCGAAACCGGGTAGTATCGCTGCTTAATTGGTTGAGAAGACGTCCTAATCCTATGTTCAACCAACTTAGTACAACCTATGCCCTCTGGCATTTCACCAAAAACTTGCTCAATTAGACCCCGAAGTTGCTCTTCCTGCACCTCATCCAAATCCATCCTCTCCCTAATGGACGAAAGCGAAGCTACCGCAGCTTGATTTGAGAAACTCCACTGTCCTGATCGTATATCCGGGACGATTCCCGTACGGGACCCAAAAATCGGCACCCAAGATCAAAACAAGAGGGAGTTTTGAAATCACGAGGCATTCCAGCAACAATGACTTATCCTGCACTACAAATGGTAACGATATGCTACCTTCTACTCCTACTCCCGCACCGTCAGCTAAAGTTACCCTAACAAACCGCGAACCATTTCCTTCTGTGATATATTGAATTAATACCCCATGTTGAGGTGTCCGAAATGTCTGTTCCACATAATCGATACAGCTTTCTGACGAGCGCTTAAAACCATTACTTGAACAGAGTAAAACCTTGTCGAGTATATTCCGTTCTGCAAATGAGCTACAAAAATGTATCTATTAGTCTTGGGTATTTACAATGAAGCGCAATGCAAATAGAGAAGTAGAGAAGTTTAAAGCACGTTTAGTGGCTCAAGGATTTTTTCAGGAATATAACGTAGATTATTTTGAAACTTATGCACCAGTTGTTAGACATCCTACTATTCGTCTTATTTTGGCGATATTTGGTGATCTGATATCTTGGAATTCACATATGCTTTATTATCAGTGAGTTGAACATGACATCCATTCTTTATTACTTTGCTAACGGACAAGAAATTAGAATTGAGATTTGGAACGTATAACACATTGCTCAAAGTAATATTAGTATTGTCTGATTTTATTGTCATGTGCCCTATTCTATCTGCTTGCGCAGCCACAAAAACTTTCTGAACACTTTTTTTCAGCGACGAAAACAATTTTTTTTCGCAACACATATGAGAAGATGATGCACAATCCAAAATCTAGTGATTGCTGCGTTCTGCTCCCAAACCTGCTCCCAAAGTAATGTTTTTTTCATGAGTAGATGCACTGAGAACAACAGCATGCGCCTGAGTCTGAATAAAGCTCTTATTTCTGCACTGCGATTATATATGCCCTCTCATCCCACAACCATAGCCCTTGATGTTTCTTTTTCCTTGCTTCTCACTGCTTCTTGAAGCACATTGTCCACTTTGCTGAGTTGTATGCTTCTGTCTAACCACAAATACCTGTTCGCTTAGTTCTCCCCTGTCACTACGCCGATGTTCCTCCTCTAAGATCTTTATCTTTAGCTGACTTACTGATGGCAGACAATAAAATTTTCCATTTCATCTGGCAGAGTACAGAGCATTAAAATACTTAAAAGGCATCTGAACATCAATTTGATTTAAGGCATCGACTATTGAGCAAAATTCATTTATTTGGCTAGTGAAATTTTGCCCCACTTTAAATTGGAACCTATCCAATTGCTTAAACAAGTTTACCTTACGAGCAGGTCCCTTTCTATTATAGGTAAACATTAATTTTTCCCACGCTGCCTTCGAAAGAAAGACATCCTTTTAAAAATATTAATTCTGAAGGTTTAACATACAGGGTTAGCATTGCCAGTGCTTTGGCATCTGTCTTTTCCCAAGCAGCCTTATCCGCAGCAGAAAGTCCTTCATCGTTGATCTTTTCAACCACTTGCCCATAATCTAATGTGATTAACAAATTCCTCATCTGGACCGACCAAGATGTGAAATTATCACCGTCGAGTTTATCGATCTGCATCATCGAACCAGACATTTTATTGAACTAAAATTAACTGGTTTGATAAAGTAATATGTTTAAATGATTAATCCGCGTGGACTGGGCCCATAACCTTTGTAGGAGAGCAAAGAATAGCGATCAGAATCAAAACACTCGACTTAATATGAAGAATACGTTTATTCAACTAACTCATAATTAGACAAAGACATTATTATCCAAGGTATCCAAGGCTTCTTCTAGGCGGATTGTAACCCTCCCACTAGTTTTGTTTATATTTTTTATCAGAAGCAGTATACACGTGTTGATTGCATTTTCATATAAAAAAATTGGTTTGTACTTAAAAACGCCCCCAAAATTGGGCGTGGCAAAAATTTATTCAATTCAGTTGATAGCTTTCACACATATCTGAACAGTTTATAGCTCAAGTTTTCTGGATTCAAAGAAAATATATCGAATAAAAACCGTTTATTAAAATGCAAATGAAATATGACCACGTCCAAAAGGGCGGTTTGTGCCTTGCTTTTGAAATGCCAATCACAATAGCGAGGATCACGCGTATCAAATTTTAGCTTTCTACGACAACTTTGACTTTAAATGCTACTAAGTAAAGTGGGCGTGTCAGTGGGCGGATTTCAAAATTTTTTACACTTGTACTGCTCCGGGAGCTAGAAAGAACAGATATTAAGTTTCAAGTCCCTAGCTCAAAATTTAAGGCTTCAAACCTACCGACACACGGACGGACGGGCGGACATGGCTGATTCGACTAACAATTCGGTCTCGATCATATGCCCTTTAGGTCTTGGGGGTCTACGGTAATTATTTCTCTATGTTACAAACTATGAATCAAACTTAATATACCTCCTATCCTATGGGATGGGGTATAAAAAAAAATTTTAAAAATACAAAGAAACATTCATCTACGTAAGTGTTTTGAAGTGATGTCGATGGCCCCATATGACAAACCTCACACTTTGTCTGGGTGAAAATGTGTTGTATGCATACTGGCTTCTTGCATTTAACACATTTATCACACATTTTCGGTAGGATATGAAACAACCACCTCTGTGTCTTATACGGCCACCATTATCACATTGTGGGACATCATCAGCTGCAAATTATTCTTCTTCGTTACTCGCAACGGAAATTAACTCACCTATAAAAAAAGTAAAATAAGCTATAAAGTTTCATTCACAAGTATTTCAAAAACCACCAAAACATCAATATACCCCAAACACATTCAATTGCTGCCCTTATGGCAAACTTACTGACTACCAGGGGTTTTTGCATAGATCTGTACCCAATTTCTGGGTACAGATCTATGCAAAGCACTTAATCCAATAGGATGTAAAACATGGCTAGTGGCCAACATGTTGTTCCTTCTTATGCCCGACCCAGGGTATATTAAGTTTGATGTATAGTTTGTAACGCCGAGAAAGAATCACCGTAAGCCCCTAAGACCTTTAAGAGATATAAATGGGACCGACAGGAGAATCGATTAAGCCATGTCCGTCCGTACGTAAGCATCTTTCAGGTCTTAATTTTTAAGGTAGAGAGCTGAAATTCGGTGAGTTGGCTGGAAGTCCAGACCTTCAGATTAAGTTTGAAAATTAGCGGAATCCGCCCACAGACACGCCCACTACAGGCCTGTATCTGCGACCACCTCTAATTTAAAAAAATACTTTTTCCAAATTTTAGCTATGTTACAAGCCCTAGCGCATTCATTTTTGGTATGTGACATTGCCCTGTAATTGTTTTTGAAGTAGCCAAAAAGTTTTAACCTTTTCATTGCGCACGCCCACTTTTTTAGGGATTTTAGCTTAAAATTACTGTTTTTCAATAAATATATATGAAATTTGACAAAAAATTATATGACAAAAGTCGTAGACATTAGATCTTCTAACTTGTATATATATATTGTATGTTTGTATATATTGTATTGTATGTATATATTGTGAGTTTTATGAAGAGTATAATATTATTATAATTAATACAAAGTTTGCAACACACTGAAAGCAGTGAGTCAGTCCTACAGTGTGTCCGCAGAAGTTACAGTCCGTAAACCGACCGTTGAATACCCCATACTATCCCACACTGTAAAATGCTGATGTTATTGTTTTTTTTTACATTTTATAAGTAGTGCAAACTTAGAAAAGGGTCGTGGTTCAACCGCCCCTAATTACAAACTATCAATTGTAACACAGATACTTCCAAGTTACGCTTTAATGTATGCAAAAATGCAATTTTTATACTAGACCGAGTGTATATTAATCATCATTCATTTTCATCATCATTTTCGAATGCCACCTATCCTTTAAAAAGGTCGCGGAGCGAGGGTGGCTAAATGGTCCTTCCATCTTTCTCGATCCTCCACCAACTCAAGAGACTCCGGCGCAATCCCCAGGCGGGACTCAGAGAGGTTCTTTACCTGATCCCACCACCTGTTTCTTGGCCTACCAGGGGGGGCGACGCGCTCGCGTCTCGGCTAGCATGACCTGTCTAGGAAGTCTGTCAGGGGGCATGCGAACAACGTGTCCAAACCATCGAAGAATCGGTCGCTCCACTCGGAGAAGTAGCTGCTCAACGTTAAGATTCCTACAAATACTGACGTTTCTCACTCTGTCCCTTAGAGTAACACCAGCAACGCACCTCAGGAATCTCATTTCGACAGCTTGTTCCCGCAAACTGATTCTTTCGGTCATTACCCAAATTTCATGACCATAGATGAGGGTCGGAACGAACACTGAATTAAAAACTGAGATCTTTGCTTTCACTCCAAGCTCAGCTTTCCTGATGACCGCCCGGCGCAGTTCCTTTACTATTGCTCCAGCTTGGCCAATTCTACAATACAACTCAGTATCACTCCTCCCATCTTTCGTGAAAAAGACCCCGAGATACTTAAACTTCTTTACCTGTTTTAATGGAACTCCATTTATGTGCAGGGTACACTGCACAGGAGTTCGGGAAACAACCATCACTTCCGATTTGTTCACGTTTACTTTCATCCCAGCATCACCACAGATGGCTGCAAACCTATCCAGTGCTCGTTGAAGTTACTCTTTGAATGATGCAAGGATGGCCAAATCATCTGCGAAAAGCAGATGGCTCATCTTGATGCCAGCCAATTCGAAACATTGCTCGCCAAGACTGCGCCTCACCATCCAGTCCATATGTGCTATGAACAATGTTACACTTTTTCCCGAGTTAAAATAAATATCAAATGTGCGCCGACGATGCGCTCGCGGATGTAAACAATTTATGAAAACTAAAAGCTAGCGGCGAAAAAGTGCAACAACACAGCAAGTTGTTGCTGTGCTTCCCGAATGCTCAGCAAGGGGGTGGGTTCCGAGAATGCTTAATGATTTTCGTACGTGGATTAAAATGGGCGCCAGCTGTTTTATAAGTAAAATAGCAAAACTGTAAGTAGCTGAATGGTTAGGTCCGATCAAAAGAACAACACAATGATTTAGGCCGTTATAAACGTTCTAAGACGAACGAAGGCGATTTATTAAAAGAAGTTAAGGTTAAAGAATTGGCCAATAAATCACAGCAAGAATTACTCAAACAGATTGGTATCACAAACGAAGAGAAGCAACGCAAACAAGGAAATGGCCGAATGAAATAAAATAAAAAGGTAAACAATTTTATCAATATCGCCGCACGAAGAGAATGGCTCACTATATTAACGTCCCGAATGCAAAAAGGTGAAAACTAAAAGGGGTCGCGCGTCCCGTCTTTTCTAAGGGATTTTCTCGAAACGAAAGTCTACCAGCCAACAATTTTTTCCTTACAAAACACAAACGCAATCATAAAACACTACTTAGCTTTTCCTCTTTGTTTTTTTTTGTTCCTTTTTCTTTTTCCTTCCAATTACTGCGTCCTTTCTCCTGGATCTTTTCTGCTTCCTTAGAAGATATTTCCTCTGGATCTTTTTTCTAAAATTTCTTCAATGTTCTTATCAAAACCTCCAGCTCTCTTTTTTACAAAACCTCCACCAAACTTGCTAGGTAAACCAGAAGTGATTCACCTAAGCTTGGCTTGGCTTTTTCCCAAACAAACCATGACTCATTCACACACACATTCAACCAATCCTCTCATTCCGGTACAGTGGTTATCGGGCACGGCGTTTCAAGCCACGCTCAGCTCTTTGCTGGGCATGCTTGCCGTTATTGAACCCCAGCTGCATTTCTCTCACACAAGAATACAAGAATTCGTACGAATTCGCCCCACTGCGAATTATAGGGTAGAATTCGAAGCCGAACCGAAAAGAGAGCATTCAGTGATCCATCATTTAACCCTATTCTCAGAAGGAGAATAGTGTTATACATTTTCATAAGGAAAACGAAGAAGGAACTACCATACTTAACACGCGTTATACATACTACATTACCCTAGTGGACTCTCGCGCAGATTTGGGGGAGAGGACTCTACCTATAGTAAGCCATTCTTTACATAATCAGAATTTATCAAGATGGGCCCTCGGCCATTGATGATCTTCGCTCTGAGTGGATATAGGTCTCGGGTTAAGAAGCGACCGTGTGATTTTACTTCATAGCCTTTTCTCTATGGTGTCTCTCAGCACTTGTTAGAGTTGGGCTCTTTGACATTTGAGCTGTGTGCATGGTTTGATGGTGGTTTACCGGGTCATCGGGTCCATTATGGGATCGCAAGTTGGGAGCGTCCTGACCTTCCGTCTTGCTCCAGGGAACCTGTATTGAAAAAAAGAGGGAACACAAGTGGAAAAGAAAGACGTGGAAGCCCAAAAAGTGAAGTGGAGGGTTGGGACCAAAAGGACAGACAAAGAGCTTCTTTGTTGCGCGATTTTTGACCGCAACAACTCCACCCTTACCTCCCGTGAAATGTGGTACACATTTCAATAGGGCACCTAGGAATCGAAAGGTAAAACAAAACGTAACAGAAGAAGACATGGCCGGACTGACAAAAGATTGGCCATCAACATAAAAGGGGAGCCATGGCCGGGCTAGCAAGAGATTGGCCGATGGTATGGAAACGCTGGTGGGTCCTATGGGTCATCGATATATGGCTTAAGGTCCTTCACATGCAATGTTCCTCGTTCCTTTCCGGTGTCATCTTCAAGCACGTACGTCCAAGGGGAGACTCGTCTACGAATTTTGAAGGGGCCGATGTATTTTGGGGCTAATTTCGCTGAGTAGTAGTTCGCTGCATCTGAAAGGATGTAATTCCTACGCCATACAATCTCATTCGGCAGATATTGAACATCTCGCCGCCTAAGATTGTATGCTTTCAATGACTTCTTGGCTGCCTCCGCTAACTTCCTACCAATATCTCTCCTTAGCTCCTCAAAACGTTTTCCTAGCTCAGTCATGTTGATTTCCCTAACTCCTAAATCTGACTCACTATCTGGCCTATTCTTTGTATCCCTATCTAAACTACTAGCTGAAGTACTGGGTGGATCCTGATTCCCTACTGAGTCCCTATCTAATCTGTCTGAGGTGGTACCTAGGGTCGAAGACATACGACAACAAGTAACCATCTCCTTCCCGAAACTCGCGTAGTACGGGGAAACTCCTAAAACGTCATGTTGCGCAGTGCGGATGCAACAAGCTACCTTCTCCAGATGTGTGTCCCACGTCCTAAGGTTCTCCGACACATAGGCACGCAGAACGGTTTTAAGGGTGTTATTAATCCTCTCCGCGGGATTAGCCTAGGGGTGGTATTTCGCTGTAAATCGTTGCTGTGACCCGTACGCGTCGCATAGCGCTTTCAGTTCCTTTCCTCGAAACTGGGGACCATTGTCACAAACGGTCCACTTGGGTACGCCGAAAAGTAAAAACACGTTGTCTTCACACTGTCATTTTAGGCCAATAGTACCTAGTTCCTATCCTGGCAAAAGTTTTCCTTACTCCCATATGACCTGCTAATGGATTGTCATGACATTCTGCTAAGACTTTAATCCTATCCTGTTTTCCTACTACTTCCTTCCATTCTAAATTATTGTCATGAACAATCACGTGACCTGCCTTAACAAATTTATATAAAATTCACTTATCGACGCTCCAGGCCGGAAAAGCTAATGGGTTCGATTCTACTTTCGCTATCATCTTCGCGATCCAAGGATCAGAGACCTGCTGTTGAATTTCCCCTATCACCGGAACCGTCCGTGAAAGCAAATCGGGTACAACGTGATCTTTCCCCTTCCGATGCACGATTTCGCAGTCGAACTGCTGCAACCTAACCGCCCACCTAGCTAGCCTACCGCACGGATCCTTGAGATTGCTCAACCAGATCAGTGAGTAATGATCCGTCACAACTTTAAATCGAACGCCGTCGATATACTGTCGTAACTTCTCAATAGCCCACAGAACCGCTAAGCACTCTTTCTCCGTGGTTGAAAAGTTCCTCTCGTTCCTATCCAAAGACCTACTTAAGTAACAGATTACTTTCTCACCTTCCTCGAATGTCTGAAAGTCCGATGCATCGGTTTGCACGACAAACTCCCGCTGAAAATCCGGACACGTCAATATCGGGGCAGTTATTAAGCACTCCTTTGCTTTCTGAAAACTCCCCTCGCACTCTTCAGACCAGACGAACCTACTCCCTTTCTTTAAAAGATCGGATAACGGCTTTACCAAAACTGCAAAGTTTGGTATAAATTTCCTATACCAGGATACCGTTCCTATAAAACTCCTAACCTGTTTGATATTTTTCGGTGCGGGTATCTTTACCATGCTCTCAACCTTTTCTGGATCCACATGCAACCCATTGCGATCCACAACATAACCTAAAAACTTAAGCGATGGCCTACAAAAATTGCATTTTCCCCTACTAACTATAAGTCCTGCAGCGCGCAACCGCTTAAGAACTTCCTGCAAAATCTCTACCTGTTTGTCGAAGGACTCGGTGACGATGACAATGTCGTTGAGGTACACGAAGACAAAGGGTTCTAGATCGGCTCCCAGCAAGTTATCTATAAACCTTTGCCAAGTCGCAGGAGCATTATGCAGACCAAATGGCATGCGCTTGAACTGGAACAGTCCCCGGTTAGGGACTGTGAAAGCCGTGTATTTCCTCGACTGTTCCTCCGTAGGTATCTGCCAATAAGCAGATTTAATGTCCAAGGACGAAAGGTACTTGGCATTCCTCAGTCTATCCAGGATGGCGGAAATGTACGGTAAAGGGTAAGCATCCCTTTCTGTAACCTGGTTTAACATCCTATAATCTACACAGAACCTATAAGAACCATCTTCTTCTTAATCATTACTATGGGTGAAGCCCAAGAACTATCTGACTTTTCTATCGCGCCATCCTTTAACATCTGTTCTAATTCTCTATCTATATGTTGTTGAATTGCAAGCGAAACCGGGTAGTATCGCTGCTTAATTGGTTGAGAAGACGTCCTAATCCTATGTTCAACCAACTTAGTACAACCTATGCCCTCTGGCATTTCACCAAAAACTTGCTCAATTAGACCCCGAAGTTGCTCTTCCTGCACCTCATCCAAATCCATCCTCTCCCTAATGGACGAAATCGAAGCTACCGCAGCTTGATTTGAGAAACTCCACTGTCCTGATCGTATATCCGGGACGATTCCCGTACGGGACCCAAAAATCGGCACCCAAGATCAAAACAAGAGGGAGTTTTGAAATCACGAGGCATTCCAGCAACAATGACTTATCCTGCACTACAAATGGTAACGATATGCTACCTTCTACTCCTACTCCCGCACCGTCAGCTAAAGTTACCCTACCTACTTTTGTTTGTTCTAATTTAAGACCTATATCCTCTAAAACTTTCCATCCTTCTCTACCGATGATCGTGCGCGAAGCTCCTGAATCTAATAAACCTACTAAATTAACTCCATAGACGCTAGCTCCTAAATATGGGCGCACGTAAACAACAACCAGATCCCTAATTGAAGATGGTTCTACCAAGCCCAATTGTGTTTGGTAGAACGGTGCAATATTCCGTTGCGCAATTCCTAATCTTTTTCGCTCTGTGAGCGGTCCCGACAACCGACCGAACATGGTGGCCACATCCACACCGATGGATTCATCCTTCCCTTGGGTACGTCGTTTGATCTCTTCTAAAAGCAGATCGTCATAATTTGGAGGCAAAAACTCCAATTTTAGCTCCCTTACTAATTCCTGCCAAGAAGTGACAGTTCTCCTAACCGCCCTTAGCCAAATAAGTGCTTTTCCTGAAAATAAATCAACTGCCGACCTAAACAACTGGGATTCAGAAATCCCCCTAGCTTCCCTAAGTTCCTCAACCCTTTCAAGAAAAGAATTTACCGACGCCCCGCAACGTTCCCCTGTAAATTTCAGATCCCACTTCGAAAGATTTCCGGATCCTTCGGTAGGGATGTATACGCGATTATTTTCGTATCCATCGACAGCATTGCTCTGAAGTAAAGCATTCCCCGAAGTCGATGGTAGCGAGGGGGTTGGTGGTACCACGTTCTCGTTCCTCTATACCCGATGTACCCGTGTTCCCACATGATCTTCCTCTTTACCGTCCACATCATCTCCTTCGTCTTCTTCTAGCTCCGCTAAAAACATCATTAGTTCTGTTTCGATTTGTTTTTTAATATCCTCGTCTTCTTGCCCCTTAGGACACGATCTGCCTATTCGTGATATCGCCCATTCAATTTTCGTTTGCAGCTTTTTAAAATCAGACGAGTTTCGTTGAGGCTGAATTTCCAAGCCCTTACGAATATCTATAATTTTTTTCTCTACAGCTTCCCTGTCAACTAAAAACTCAAACGGGTAGTCACACATCTCCAAGGAACCACGTTTTTCCATGACCCTGACCGCGCGTAGTGACTTCCGCATATCTTCAACTTTCCCTACACAAAGACCTCTACATTGCATTTCGTATGCAATCTCGTCCTGAGACAATCTATTGATCTCCAAACTTAAATTTATACAAAAAAAAAACCAAAAACTATGATAAAACAAAAATTTAACTTAAAATTCACTACCCAAGGTATCAAGAAAAAAGTATTAGTAGACGTACTGAAAAGGTAGTTACTCAAAATGAAATTGGCAACTCTGTGTTTCGTGCCCACGACCAAAAGTAAACAAACGAATTCAAGTAATATAAAAGCAACAACAACTCGCTTGTGCGTGCACTTGCGGTTTTTCGCGAGAGAAAACACTGATAACAAACGAATTAAAAATTAAAACTTATGAAACCGTTGAAATAAAAGAAATAAAAGGTAATTAAAAGATGACTTACGGAAGAACGATTAGATAGGTACGATGTCGTCAATGTGATGATTCTCCCGGAGCAAAGTATTTATTCTATGCACTCACTGCAAGGCAAACACCTCAAACGAGTTTTCCTATAAGAATAAAATAAACAAAAGTAAGCGCACTTAAAAATTTGGGAACAAAAGCAAAAACTTCCCTGACAAACACTTCTCACAGATTAAAAACAACAAAAAATTAATAGGTATATGGGTTAGTCGGTAGGTAAATAACTTTAAGTAATTTTATACGATAGAACCACGTTGGGCTGCCACTTTGTTTTGTCAGAACACAGCCCTGGCGGAGTCCAACGCGCACATCAAAAGGACGGGATTTGACGCCATTTATCCGTACACAGCTTCTGCAGTTTCCATACAAAGACTGAATGGCTCTCAGAAGAGGTCCACTCAGCGCATATTCCTGCAAAACTCTCCACAGTGTATCCCGAGGGACTCGGTCATACGCCTTTTCCAGATCTACAAAACACGCATAGACCGGTTTGGCATATTCCCAGGCCTTCTCAAGAATAACCTTCAGAGTCAAAAGCTGGTCGGCTGTGCCTCTGCCAGGCCGAAAGCCGCACTGTTCTTCCCGTAACAAAGGCTCGTTACAGCTCTGGAACGCGTTTCCAACACATTCGCGAATACTTTTCCCGGAAGACTCAAGAGAGATATGCCCCTATAGTTGGCACAATCTCTCCTGTTCCCTTTTTTGAAAATGGGCACTATAAGTCCCGTTTGCCAATCGCTAGGTGCCTTCCCGCTATCCCAGGCCACCTTAATGACACGTGTTAGCCATTTAACACCCTCTTCACCCATTGCCTTGAGCATTTCTGGCCGGATTTCATCATCTCCAGCTGACTTGCCAACTTTTAGCGATTTAATCATTTCAGTGACTTCGTCTACTGTGGGACTATTCTCCGCCCTTATCTCGTCAGCAGTGGGAATGCCATCTTCAGTGCCCTGTTGGGGGTTAAGCAGCTCCGAAAAGTGCTCTCTCCATCTGCGCAAGACATCGCTCTCACTGGAAAGAAGTGTACCGTCCTTGGATTTAACCCCCTGGAAGATATTTAACTTCCTTCCTCTGAGCCGGCGAATGGTCTGCCAAAATATCTTGTTTGCAGATCTTTAATCGTGCTCCAACTTCTCGCCGAACTTTTTCCATGAATGTTCCTTGGCTGTTCTGAGTGCCAGATTGGAAGTCCTTCGCGCCTCATTGTACCGGGCTCGAGAAGTTGAGTTTCTACATTGGATCCACGCAATGTAGACTCTCTTCTTCTTTCTTATGGCTTCTTGAACTCCAGGCGTTTTAAACCAAGCAGTTCTTTTCTCACCACCAGCCGCTACCCCAAGCCGCTTCACTCCACAAACATTTCCTGCAGAGGCAATGACTGCCGATAAAAACAGCTGCCATTCCTCCTCTACATTCAAAAGGTCAGTTGGAATTTGTTCAAACTTCTCCGAAACATGCTGTGCAAAACGCTCTCTGAAATCAGAGTCAGCATCCTGCAACCTTTCCCACCATATGCGGGTCAACAGTCTTGGTTTTCGCCTGGGTGGCAAAGGAATACTGTCACTGAAAAACAATTTACACAACACTAAGTGGTGATCAGTTGACAACTCAGCTCCCCTGAAAACTCGAACATCACAAATCATTCTTTGAACACACGGTGGTACAACAAAGAAATCAATCAGTGACTTCTGATTTAAACTGTGCTTGTACCATGTGTATTTGTGAATGTCTCTGTGTGGGAAAAAGGTGTTCATGATGGACAAGCCATATGCACAGCAAAAGTTCAACAACAGTCCGTTCCTGTTTTGATCCGGGTCACCGTGCCTCCCAATCACACTCCTCCAAGTACTGTCGTCTGTACCCACATGTGCATTGAAGTCACCCATCAGGAGAAAGAAGTCCATTTCTGCCACTCTGTCCAGGGCAGCATCAACTTCGTTCAAGAAGGACTCATACTCTGACTCTCGATTTGTTGCATAAACCTGAACCAGAGCCAGAGTCGATCGTTCAAGCTTAAGCTTCAAGATCAAAATCCTTCCCCCTAACGGAATGACATCGAATACATTTTCTGACAACCGGGGGCTTGTGAGTATCCCCACACCCGCCTGTGCAGTCTGTGATTTGGGACGCTAGACCAGAAGAGCTTCCACCCACCATCGAAGTCTTTGGTTCCAGAACCCTTCCACTTAGTTGAGGAGATGCCAGTTGCATCGAGCTGATACTTTTTGGCCTCCTCAGCCAGTTCGAGTTCGTTAATTAACTATTAATGCATAGCGAAATTATCACTGTATGTTGCAGTTATGATCGAGACCAACAGGTGAGTCATGTCCGTCATCATGTTAATCCAAAAGGAAAATACGTTTTTTTTCTGCATTTTGTCATGACCCTAACGAAACTACAATTAATTGATTTAGATTTTTAGCCCGGACCCACTTTTTGGAGAGTCGCCTATACCATATATTATATCAATCCGGGACAAAACTAGTGCGTGGGTTACAATCCGCTTAGGCGAATCGTTGGATACCCTATCCCAATTGACCACTGTCAAGCTTCGAACTGTGTCTTAAATTTTGACATCATCCGTCCGTCCATCCGTCCGTCCATCCGTCCGTCCATCCGTCCGTCCATCCGTCCGTCCATCCGTCCGTCCATCCGTCCGTCCGTCCGTCTGTCGGTAGTTTTTAGGCCTTCAATTTTTAGCTAGGAACTTGAAAATTGAAGTGTGTTCTTTCTTGGTCCCGAAGCAGTACAAGTGTAAAATTTCCGCCCACTGGCACGCCCACTTTACTTGATAGCATGAATAATCAAATTTATCATAGGAAGCTGAAATTTGGTATGTGATATCCTCGCTTAAGTGTGTTGTGATTGGCATTTAAAACCAGTGAGTAAGTGCTACAGTGTGTACGCAGAAGTTACAGTCCGTAAAACGGACCGTTGAATACCCCATCCTATCCCACAGAATAGGATGGCATGATTGTAAAATGCTGATTGCATAGTTATTTTTTGACATTTTATAAGTAATGCAAACTTCGAAGAGGGGCGTGGTCTTAACTATTAATTATAAGATATTTCCACAGACATTTCCAAGTTACACCTAATTGTACGTAAAAATGCAATTTTTTGGTTCAAATTCAATATTTTCGAAAAATCGACCCCTAAAAGGGGGCTTGGTTAAAAATTTTATATGAACGAAATCTGGACGGAAGTATTGTTTACCTAACCTGCTACTTTTTTTGTTTCATGCTTTGCTAAATTAGGCTCAAGGGCAGTCGAAATTAAGTTTTTCTGGAAAATTTTAGGTTTTTCTTCAATTCTGCCTCCGAATGTGGGCAAAGTCTTGTATGAACAAAATGTGGAGCTAAGCGTTTTATTTCATAAAATATTAAGCAATTTTTTTTCAATTTCGAGCAAAAATACTGAGTAAACTGCATTTGAAAATTTACCCTTAAAATAGATGCCACACCCACTAGAGGAGGTTTTCCAATTAAATTTGTCTTTTTTGTGTTTTATATTCACTAAGAGATGCTAAATGTCAAATTTCAGCCTTTTAGAACGTCTTACAGTTTTAAAAAACCGGGAGGTAGTTGCACATCTAGACCGATTGTGGGCGTGCCTTTGGGCGGATTTCAAAAATTTTTACACTTGTACTGCTTCGCATGACACGGACCTTACGTACGAAATTTCAGCACCCTAGCTCAAAATTTAAGGCCTAAAAACATGTGACATACAGACGGACGGACGGACATGGCTCATTCGATTTAGAATTCGGTCTCGATCATATGCCCTTAAGGTCTTGAAGTCTACCATTATTATTTTACTATGTTACAAAAAAAAACCAGGAATTCCAAATCAATACACACCACCTCTTCATCGATTTCAAGGCCGCGTATGACAGCATCTATAGAGGCGAGCTATATAGCGCAATGTCTAGTTTTGGCATCCCTGCCAAACTCGTCAGTCTGTGCAGGATGACGATGGAAAACTCACGCTGTTCCGTCAAGGTCGGCTAGGACCTCACCGATCAATTTGATGTCAAAAAAGGATTTAGACAAGGCGACGCGCTGTCATGTGACTTCTTTAACATCATACTTGAGAGAATTGTGCAGAACTCTCGCGATAACACCAGAGGTACAATCTTTCAAAAGTCCGTTCAACTACTCGCATACGCAGACGACATTGACATAATCGGTAGAACAAAGCGTGATGTCAGTGAAGCCTTCGTGAGTATTCGGACGGAAGCGGCGGATATGGGTTTAGCTTTCAATGAGGGCAAAACCAAGTATATGCTGTCATCAAGAAAAGACACCCAACACCGAAACACCGACGTCTTGGACAAAACATCACCATCGACAGCTATAACTTTGAGGTAGTTAGGGACTTTGTCTACCTGGGTTCCGCTATCAATTCAGACAATGACACCAGCGCTGAAATCAAACGAAGGATATTTCTTGCCAATCGCCGTTTCTTTGGGCTAAGAAGGCAATTGAGTAGCAAAGCCCTCTCTCGAGCAACTAAAGTGTCCATGTATAAGACCCTCATCATCCCAGTCCTGCTTTACGGTGCAGAAGCGTGGACCCTGTCAAAGGCGGATGAAAACACTTTAGGCTGCTTCGAGAGGAAAATTCTTCGGACGATTTACGGTCTCGTCTGTAGACGGAGAGTGGAGGAGGAGATATAATATCGAACTACAGCGATACCGACCTAGCCAAAAGAGTCAAAACACAACGTCTACGATGGCTGGGTCATCTAGAGCGGATGGACACTAACGCCCCGGAAAATCTTCGAATCCACACCGCAGGGACGGCGCGGTAGAGGAGCACCGAGACTCAGGTGACGCACGCAAGTGGAAGGGGACCTCAGCCAACTTCGCGTTCGAAACTGGAGACGGCTAGCTAGAGATAGAGCTGGCTGGCGAAGCTTGTTGGCTGAGGCCCAGGTCCACCCCGGACTGTAGCGCCACCTTAAGTAAGTTTCACAAACTATGTGACAAACTTAATATACCTCCTATCCTACGGGATGGGGTATAAAAAATCAAGTGGGATAGTGCAACAGTGGGCATGCAAAAGCTTCAATCCATCTACGACGGATTGCAAAATACCCGACCATACCAAAAAGAAAACTGCCACGCCTCCAAAAAGGGGGCGGGATTTAAAAATATAACTGTTGAATGCTTTATACTAGGTGGTAGCATACATTTCGGCCTAAGACTCCGTCTTTTAACTAAAAAAAATCACTTTTTTTAACGCCACGCCCACAAAACTGGGCGGAGGCACATACAAGATATACATAAAAGTTAGAAAATGCTAGTATCTAAAACTTTTTTCATATAATTTTTCATGTCAAATTTCATATGTATTTATTGAAAAAACAGTCATTTTAAGCTAAAATCCCTTAAAAAGTTGGCGTGGTCAATGAAAAATCTAAAATGCCTTAAGACAATCATAAGGCAATGTTACGTACCAAAAATTAATGCGCTAGCGCCATTGTAACATAGCTAAAATTTGCAAAATGTTTTTTTTTTTATTTAAAGATGGTCGCACATACAGGCCTGTAGTGGGCGTGTCTATGGGGGGATTCAGCTTATTTTTAAACTTGATCTGAAGGACTGGATCTCCAACCAACCCACAAAATTTCAGCTCTCTGCCTTAGACTTTAAGGCCTAAAAGTTGTTTACATACGGACGGATGGATGGACGGACGGACGGACATGGCTTAATCGATTCTCCTGTCGGTCCCATTCATATCTCTTAAAGGTCTTAGGGGTCTACGGTGATTATTTCACTGCGTTACAAACTATACATCAAACTTAATATACCCTGGGTCGGGTATAAAAAGTGAATACCGCCCCCTTGTAGGCTTGGTCATACTTAATATGCATTTTAATAAACTGCTTTTATTTGATATATTTGCTTTAAATCCAAAAAAATTTGCACTATCAAATATTCAGATATGTGCTAGATATGTTCAGATATAAGCTTTCAACTCAAGTGAATTAATTTTCGCTATGCCCACTTCTGGGGGCGTTTTTAAGTATAAACCAAATTTTTAATATAAAAATGCAATCAACACGTGTATACCACTTCTGATAAAAAATATAAAGAAATATACGATGTTATTGAAAAGGGGTGGATGCCACGCCCCTTTCTTAGGGAGAACATTCTTCACTGAGAAATTCTGAAAATAATTGAAATTAAAAGAAACTGAAATTTAACAACCAAGGTTTATGACACAATTTGGAGCTTGTCAATGGTCAATTGGTATGGGGTATCCAACGATTCGCCTAAACGCATTATAACCTGCCCACTAGTGTTTTTTATATTTTTTATGAGGAGTGATATACACGTGTTGATTGCGTTTATATTAAAAATTTGGTTTATAATTTAAAACGCCCCCAAAAGTGGGCGTGGCGAAAATTAATACACTTGAGTTGATAGCTTACGCACATATCTGAACATTTTATAGTGCAAGTTTTTTGGATTTAAAGCAAATATATCAAATAAAAATCGTTTATCAGAATGCATATTAAGTATGACCACGCCTACAAAGGGGCGGTATTCGCTTTTTTATACCCCATCCCATAGGATATGATGTATATTAAGTTTCTCACATAGTTTGTAACACGGTGAAATAATAATGGTAGACCCCAAAGACCTTAAGGGCATATGATCGAGACCGAATTCTGAATCGAATGAGCCATGTCCGTCCGTCCGTCCGTCTGTATGTCACATGTTTTTAAGCCTTAGATTTTGAGCTAGGGTGCTGAAACTTCATACGTCAGGTGCACGTCATGCGAGGCAGTACAAGTGTAAACATTTTTGAAATCCGCCCAAAGACACGCCCACAATCGGTCTAAATATGTAACTACCTCCAGATTTTTCAAAACTGTAAGACGTTCTAAAAGGCTGAAATTTGACATTTAGCATCTCTTAGTGAATATAAGACACACAAAAGACCAATTTAATTGGTAAACCTCCTCTAGTGGGCGTGGCATCTATTTTAAGGGTAAATTTTCAAATGCAGTTTACTCAGTATTTTTGCTCGAAATTGAAAAAAATTTGCTTAATATTTTATGTAGAAAACTTAGTTCCACATTTTGTTCGTACAAGACTTTGGGCCCCGCCCACATTTGGAGGCAGAATTGAAGAAAAACCTGAAATTTTCCAGAAAAACTTGATTTCGACTGCCCTTGAATCTAATTTAGGACTGCATGAAACAAAAAAGTAGCAGGTTAGGTAAACAATACTTCCGTCCAGATTTCGTTCATATAAAATTTTTAGCCACGCCTCTTTTTAGGGGTCGATTTTTCCAAAATATTGAATTTGAACCAAAAAAATGCATTTTTACGAACAATTAGGTGTAACTTGGAAATGTCTGTGGAAATATCTTATAATTAATAGTTTGTAATTAGGGGTGGTTGGACCACGGCCCTTTTCGAAGTTTGCATTACTTATAAAATGTCCATAAATAACTATGCCATCAGCATTTTACAATGTGGGATAGGATGGGGTATTCAACGGTCCATTTTACGGACTGTAACTTCTGCGTACACACTGTAGCACTTACTCACTGGTTTTTAAATGCCAATCACAAAACACTTAAGTGAGGATATCGCATACCAATTTGAGCTTCCTGCGACAACTTTGATTTTTCATGCTAATAACTAAAGTGGGTGTGTCAGTGGGCGGATTTCAAAAAATTTTACACTTGTGCTGCTTCAGGACCTAGAAAGAGCAGATATCAGGTCTCAAGTTCCTAGCTCAAAATTTAGGGCCTAAAAACTACCGACAGACGTATGGACGGACGGACGGACGGACATGGCTCATTCGACTTACAATTCGGTCTCGTTCATATGCCCTTAAGGTATTGGGGCTTTACCTCCATCCCATAATATAAGAGTTATATTAAGTTTGATTCATAGTTTGTAACATAGAGAAATAATCACCGTAGACCCCCAAGATCTCAAGGGTATATGTTCGAGACCAAATTGTTCGTCGAATGAGCCATGTCCGTCCGTCCGTCCATCCGTGTGCCGGTAGTTTTTAGACCTTAAATTTTGAGCTAGGAACTTGAAACTTACAATCTCTTCTTTCTAGGTTCCGAAGCAGTACAAGTGTAAACATTTTTAAAATCCGATTACTTTACTTATTAGCTTGAAAAATCAAAGTTGTTGCAGGAAGCCGAAATTTGGTTTGCAATATCCTCGCTGAAGTGTTTTTTGATTGGCATTTAAAAAAAAGCGAATACCCCTCGTAGGCGTGGTCATACTTAATATGCATTCTAATAAACGATTTTTATTTGATATATTTGCTTTAAATCCAAAAAATTTGAACAATAAAATGTTCAGATATTTTCATAAACTATCAACTCACGTGCATAAATTTTCGCCACGCCCACTTTTGGGGGCGTTTTTAAGTATAAGCCAAATTTTTAATATGAAAATGCAATCAACACGTGTATACCACTTCTGATAAAAAATATAAACAAAAATACGATATTATTGAGAAGGGGTGGATGCCAGGCCCCTTTCTTAGGCAGAAGATTCTAAACTGAGAAATTCTAAATACAATTGAAGTTAAATGAAACCGATATTTAACAACCAAGATTTATGACACAATTCGGAGCTTGACAGTGGTGAATTGGGATGGGGTATCCAACGATTCGCCTCAGCCTATTGTAACCCTCCCACTATTTTTCTTTTGTTTGAAGAGGGGTCCAGGGAGCGGAAGGAGAAGGAGTATGTACGTATGTATGTATTCATTGGCTATTGGGTTGGTGTATTTTGTGTACCTAGTCTTAGTCATGCGAGGTAATACAAGTGATAAAATTTTTTAAATCTGCCCTCAGACATGCCCACAATTCGTCAAAATGTACAACTACCTCCAGGGCTCCAGGGCATATAGAAAGAAGAGAGAAGAAATTAAAAAAGAAAAAAGTGCTTTCAAAACTGGAAGATTTCGTGAAATGCTGAAATTTAACATTTATCATTTTCTAATGATTATAAGGCATAAAAAATAAAAATAGGGTCGGCAGACCGCCCCTTGTGATCATGGTTTCGATTGAAAAAGTAATCCTTCAAATGAAATTTATTCAATATTTTTGTAGCAAATCGAAAAATGTTTGCTTAATATATTATGTAACAAAGTTTTGGGCCACGCTTACATTTAGAGGCAGAATTTAGGAAAAACCTATAATTTTCCAGGAAAGCATGGATTTCGACTGCTTTTAAGCCTTACGTAGGGAAGAAAAAGAAATAAAATTTTGCTCATAAGGACACGTGAGCGTGAGCTCATAAGGACACGTGATATCGTTAATCCATTTTTTTTTGTCACGGTCATCTTTAGGGGTCAATTTTATATAATTGTTAAATTTGAACCAAAAAATTAAATTTTCGTTTACATATTAGCCGCGAACTTGGATATTTCCATGCTGATATTGATTTTTGATTGAGCTGGGCATGCCACGCCTTTTCCTTATTTACCGCCAGCCAGTCTTCCATCAAAGTTGAAGTGCTCGAAGCAAAATATCCGATTCCATTAGCGTCGAAGGCCCAGTGTAATTATTTAATTTTTTAAATAATTTCTTTTCTAAATTCTTTTCTTTCAAATTACTTCTGAAGCAAGTGACACAGCAAGTAACACCTAAGGAAATAACTTTACCCCTGTGCAAAACAACATCAACAACTGCTCCCGATAACGCGGGATAATTTTTTTTGTATGACCTTTTGCTCCAACAAGCATCGGTCACCACATTTATGAAGGGAATTCCGTCAATAGGATCAATATTGCCACGCTTTTTAGCGGCATCAGCCTCTTCCCTGGCAGATTCCAATAAATTTTTTTCGGCAATGTCCTGTCAAATTTCTCCAATTTTTTTTTCTGTCGTATTGTATTTTTTGTTAGAGCAACATGGTATGCTTAGGGTTGATTAAAATTTTTTTAGCTGCGAAAAACCACAACCAATGAGACGCGCAACTCAATATTGCACATTTTACATCTTAAGACTAGATCAGCTTCAAACCCTTTCCTTACTTCGTTGACAATATTCATGTTTTTTAAGGATAATTGACAACTGGTCAATTCTTTTAAATTCTTTAAAAAAATGATCGATATCGACTATCCTCCTACCTTCTATTATTGAAAATGGATCAACTCTTGGACAGTTGTTGTCAATAACGAAGTTGTCGGTACTCAACATTTCTGAATCTAAGTGATCCGGGCGAGAAAATTGGTTGTCAGTTGCTAACATTGGAGTGTTGCTTCCTTCATCGTTATCATTGTCATTACAAGTTTCTCGAAATGCATCACGTGAGTTGGTATTATCCAATCTGCTTTGGTGGGCCTGGCCAGCTTTTTGTAAACTATTACAAAAAAAAGGCCATTTTTTATTTATGTATTTTATTTATATCCTACCCAGGGTATGTAAAGTTTGATGTATAGTTTGTAGACCTCAGAAATATGAATAGGACCGACAGGAAAATCTATTAAGTCTTGTCCGTCCGTTCGTAAATTTTAAGCGGAAATTTTTTGGTGGGTGAGCTGAAAGGTCAGAGTCGAGTATGTCAGATCAAGTTTGAAAATTTGTCAAATCCGCCCACAGGCACGCCAACTATATCCCTGAATGTGCGACAATTTCTAATTTTTTAAAATATTTGTTTCCAATTTAAGCTACGTTGCTATAGTGCTAGCGCACCAATTTTTGGTATGTGACATCGCCTTGTAATTTTCTTTGTTTTAGCTGAAAAAGTTTGGCTTTTAAATTGACCACGTCTACTTTTTTAGGGTTCTAACGGATAGACAGGCGGGCTGTCATGGCTTTATTAATTCACCTGTTGGTCTCAAAACTGATTATTTCACTGTGGTGCAAACTATGCATTAAAATTACTAGGTAGGTATACCCTGCGTAGGGTACCTATGATGAAGCAAACAATGTGCGAAATCAGAATACGAATGAAAATTAAACGAATTATAATTTGAAACATATGTAAAACACGGACTATGGCACTTACAGTAAAAATTTTTCAAAATCCGCCCAAAGACACGCCCACAATCGGTCTAAATGTGCAACTACATCCAGAATTTTCAAAGCTGTAAGACGTTTTAAAGGGCTGAAATTTACATTTAGCATCTGCTAATAAATGTAAGACATAAAAAAGACAAATTTAGCTGGTAAACCTCCTTTGGTGGGCGTGCCATCTATTTTAAGGCAACATTTTCAAATGCAGTTTACTCATATTTTTGCTCGAAATTGAAAAAAAATTACTTAATATTTTATGTAGAAAACGCTTAGCTTCACATTTGGTTTGTGCAAGACTTTGGGCCACGCCCACATTTGGAGGCAGAATTGAAAAAAAAAACCTAAAATTTTCCAGAAAAACTTAATTTCGAGTGGCCTTGAGCCTAATTTAGGAAAGCATGTAACAAAATAATTAGCGTGTTAGGTAAATGAGATTTTAAGTCAGATTTCATTTATAAGAAATTTTAAGCCACGCACACGTTTAGGGGTCGATTTTAAGAGTTCGTGTGTGACAAACCTCTATATACCCGACCAATTTATTTTTTCTTTTTTGTGTGTTACATTCATTAGGAAATGCTTAATGCCGAATATCAGCCTTTTAGAACGTCTTACACTTTTAAAAGTTCTGGAGATAGTTGCACATTAACATCGATTGTGGGTGTGTCTGTGGGCGGATTTGAAAAAAATTAAGACTTGTACTGCTTGGGATAACAAGGAGCTCACGCACAAATTTAAGGTCTCTTGCTCAAAATGTAAGCCCTAAGAACGTGTGACACACAGACAGACGGACGGACGGACTTGGCTTATTCGATTCCAAATTCGGTCTAACTAGATCATGTGCCCTTAAAGCCTTGGGGGTCTACCATTATTATTTCACGTTGTTACAAGCTATGTGACAAACTTAATGTAGGAGGTACATCTTGGGAGGTTTATGGTTTGGGGTATAATATTCACCGTAGACCCCTAAGACCCTTAAAAGATATGATCGAAACTGACAGGTGAGTCGATTAAGCCATGTCCGTCCGTTCGTTCGTTCCTTCGTCCGTCCGTTTGCCCGTACGTATGCAGTTTTGAGGTCTTTAGAATTAAGCTAGGAGACTGAAACTCACAGCGTTGCTTGGTTCTTATTTTGTACAGACAAAGTATGAAAATTGAGAAGATCCGCCTATAGGCCCGCCCACAATTGACTTGAATGTCAGACAACCTCAAATTTACGTTTTATTTCAAAATGCCTTTTGGTCAAGAAAGACAAAACATATGAACTCAGAACAAGGCCAGAAGCCTCTTATTAGACAAAAATTGGACCACCCACTCTGTTTACCATGCCCACTTTTAACATCTTAAATCTTTGAAAACCTGATTTCTCGGAAAATTCATTCTAAATCGAAAAAAAACAAGTGGGAAAGTGCAACAGTGGGAATGCAAAAGCTTCAATTCATCTACGACGGATTGCAAAATACCCGACCAAACCAAAAAGAAAACTGCCACGCCTCCAAAAAATGGGCGGGATGTAAAAATATAACTGTTGAATGCTTTATACTAGGTGGTTGCATACATTTCGGCCTAAAACTCCGCCTTTTTAACTAAAAAAATTACTTTTTTTAACGCCACGCCCTCAAAAGTGGGCGGAGGCACATACAATATATACATAAAAGTTGAAAAATGCTAGTATCTACAGCTTTTGTCATAGAATTTATTGTCAAATTTCATATATATTTATTGAAAAACAGTCATTTAAAGCTAAAATCCCTTAAAAAGTGGGCGTGGTCAATGAAAAAGCTTAAATTTTTTGGCTACCGTAAAGAAAATTATAAGGCAATGTAACTTACCAAAAATGAATGCGCTAGCGCCATTGTAACATAGCTACAATTTGCAAAATGTATTTTTTTAAGTTAGAGATGGTCGCACATACAGGGTTGTAGTGGGCGTATCTGTAGGCGGATTCAGCTTATTTTCAAACTTGATCTAAAGGACTGGACTTTCAACCAACCCACGAAATTTCAGCTCTCTGCCTTAAAATTTAAGGCCTAAAAATTGTTTATATACGGCAAACGGACGGACGGACGGACATGGCTTAATCGAGTCTCCTGTCGGTCCCATTCATATCTCTAAAAGGACTTAGGGGTCTACGGTGATTATTTCACTGCGTTACAAACTATACATCAAACTTAATATACCCTGGGTCGGGTATAAACAGTGAGTAGGTGCAACAGTGCGTATATAATAGATTCGGTCCGTCTGTAACGGACCGCGGTATAACCTATTCCTATTCCTATTCTCCTTTTCATTCCTATTCTCCTTTTCATTCCTATTCTCCTTTTCATTCCTATTCTCCTTTTCATTCCTATTCTCCTTTTCATTCCTATTCTCCTTTTTATTCCTATTCTAGTTTTCATTCCTTTTCGCCTTTTCATTTATATTTTCCTTTTCATTCCTATTCTCCTTTTCATTCCTATTCTCCTTTTCATTCCTATTCTCCTTTTCATTCCTATTCTCCTTTTCATTCCTATTCTCCTTTTCATTTCCATTCTCCTTTTCATTCCTATTCTCCTTTCCATTCCTTTTCTCCTCTCCATTCCTATTCTCTTTTCCAAAGCACGTGGAAATCGGGCATAGCCAATATCGGCTACTTCGGTATTATATACCTGCTAAAGTGAGTTTATTGATATCTTTGAAAGATTTTGCAGTTTTAGCCTCCATCCACCCTAGTATTAATAAAAAAGAACTTTTTTCAATCGAAATCAATATTAGCATAGAAATATCCAAGTTTGCGGCTAAAATGTACGCGAAACTGCAATTTTTTGGTTCAAATTCAATATTTTTGTTAAACCGACCTCTAACGAAGGGCGTGGCCAATAACTTTGTATGAACGAAATCTGAAAGAGTATAAGGTGTACCTTGTTAAATCCTTAACACCTGTGCTAAATTTTATTTCTTATTATATCCTTAGTAAGGCTAAGAGCAGTCGAAATCCATGTTTTTCTGGAAATTTATAGGTTTTTATGGAATTCTGCCTCTAAATGTGGCCGTGGCCCAAAACATTGTACGAAATAAATGTAGAGCATTTTCTACATAACATTTAAGGTAAAATTTTTTCAATCTGGAACAAAAATATTTAATAAGTTGCATTTGAACAATTAATCTTTAATTCGATGCCAAAAATGCAATTTTATGGTTAGAATTCAACAATTACGTAATATCTACCTACAAACATGGGCGTGGCCAAAAAGTTTGAAGTAACGAGATCTAGTATAGAATACGCTTAAGCTAATGTGCTAAATTTTATTTCTTATTCTTACTTAAGTTAGGCTAAAAAGTTGTCGAAATCAATTTTTTCTGGAAAATTAGAGGTTTTTCTTAGATTCTAATACAAAATATTGAATAAATTGCACGATAAATCATTCACAATGATGGGCATTAGCGTCGGCATAAATGCAAGAGGTGAGTGTTTGTATGATTTTATTATATTTTTCGACTTCAACATTTGTAATAGAGGGAAATCACCCACTTTCGTGGTAAGAAATAGACAAGAGGTGATTGATATCACCCTTGCCTCTAATACGGGGGGGTTAGAAATAAAGGAGTGGAGAGTACTCGATTAAGCGTCGATGTCGGATCATCGATGGATACGCTTCAAGGTGAATCTTCAGTTAAGGGTATGTGGTTTTCAAAGAAATCCCAGAAAAGTCGATTGGGTCAAATACACGGAGGTAGCGAATATGCACCTGCATACCCAAGCGGTCATCTTTGATGGCCCTGAGGACTTAGATGGGGCGGTAGGTAATCTCAATAGGGTACTTACCATGGCCGATCGATTGTATTCGAAAAAGGGCCCAACCAAAGTGGTGGAAAAGGGAAATGGGTTTAAAGAGGAAGGAGGTTAGAAAACTTTAACTTTAGGGCGAAGCTTTTTAGAACTGATGTCACATGGAACGAGTATATAGAGTGCAAAAAGCAGTTTAAGTACTTAGTTAGGAAGTCAAAAAGAGCTTCATGGCAAAGATACTGTAAATCTATCGCAGCAACAGACGGGGCTCGAGGCTGTACAAAATGCTTTCAAAAGAAGCTTGCGCTCCCAGCTACCTTAGGAAAAATGATGGAACCTGGGCTGTGAGTAGCCAAGAAGTTCTAGAAACTATGGTGGAAACGCATTTTCCCGGGTCCACTTTAGCAGACGGTATGCTTCGGCAATCTGAGAGAACGGGCATCTCACTTTTCGAAGAGGAGATAGGTGTTCTTATTGACAGGAGGAAACTACGGTGGGCAATTCAGTCCTTTAAGCCGTACAAATCTCCCGGACCGGACGGCATTCTCCCGATCATGCTGCAAAGAGCACCGAAATTGGCTATTCAAAACATGACGAAAATTTTCAGGCACAGTCTAAGAACAGGGTACATTCCTTCCGTTTGGAGGGAAGTTAAAGTGATATTTATACCTAAAGCTGGCAAACAGGGACATACAGCGGCAAAGGACTTCAGACCGATAAGTCTCTCATCCTTTATGCTTAAAACCCTGGAACGACTACTTGAACTTCATATTAGGGCTAGATGCAGCAATGGCTTTCTTATGGCTTCGCAGCATGCATACATGAAGGGAAAATCCACGGAAACGGCCTTGCATGAGGTGGTAGGGAAAATAGAGAGAAGTCTACACTCTAATGAGTTTACGATGGCTGCCTTCCTCGATATTGAAGGGGCCTTCAATAACGTGGAGAGTAGTGCCATTGAAAGCGCTCTAGTAGACGTTAGCATTGAACAGGGCATTATAAACCGGGTTTGCAACATGCTTGCAAATAGGAAAATTAACTGTGCGATTGAGCAAGTCTCGATTAGAATGTCTGTAACCAGGGGTACACCTCAGGGTGGGGTTATAAGCAAAATTCTAAAGAAGCTAGGTGCTATGGGTATCAGCGCCACGGCATACGCAGATGACGTGGTGGTAATGGTGCGTGGAAAGTACTTAAATATCTTAAGTGAAATCATGGAGGGTGGAGGGTGTAATCCTGAACAAAAAACCGAATTGGAATCTTAACGTAGGGGAAAGAATCAAGAAGGCATACAATGCGCTTTTTATTTGTAAGAGAATGATAGGGAAAACTTGGGGCTTAAAACCTGTCATGGCCCACTGGTTGTATACTGTGGTGGTAAGACACATACTTACTTACGGTGCCTTGGTCTGGTCGAAAGCAACAAACAGAAAAACAGTTTATGGAAAATTATCAGCGGTTCAAAGAACGGCTTGTATAGCCATCACAGGTGCGCTCCGTACTATACCAACGGAAGCTTTGAACACTCTGCTACACCTAACACCGCTTGATCTACAGATAAAAAAACTTGCTGGCAATAGTGCGATACGGTTCACAAACTTAAACTATTTCAAGGGCAGCAGGTACGGACACGGCTCGATCCTGTCGGAGCTAATGCAAGGCAATCCAACTCTAACGGATGAAATTCCCTCCCTGGTCGACTTCGACACACCATATGAAGTCATTCCAGCAAGAGAGGAATGGGAAAATAGTGCAATTGTCAGACCTAATGAAATTGCAATTTATACAGATGGTTCGAAAACAGGGGAAGGATCAGGTTCCGGTATCTTCTCAAAAGACCTGGAACTGAAAGTATCCTTAAAACTACCGGATACATGCAGTGTCTTCCAATCAGTGGTTCTGGCCTCTTACTTAGGGCGGCTGAGCTTATGCAGATGGAATCGATATCCGGCAGAGATATCGCCATTTACATCGATAGCCAGGCTACGCTCAAGGCAATGGAACCGATCCACATAAAATCTGATATAGTCAGGGGCTGTCGCACAATGCTCAAAACATTGTGCAGTCAGAACCAGGTGAGACTGTGCTGGGTGCCAGGACACTGCGGTATAGAAGGAAACGAACAGGCTGATGAGCTTGCAAGAAGAGGAGGGATCCTCGGAAATAATGAGGTTTCTAACATCAAACCACCCCTCTGCGTAGTAAGAGGCACTATTGAGGAGAAAATTAAAACGATGGCCAACCAAAGGTGGTCTCGTCTGACTGGACACGGGGTATCTAGAGCTGTGTCCACGACTAGGCGAAAAAGGATCGAAGGGACTATTAAAACTGAGCAGGGACAAGCTAAGGGCTTTAGTAGGAATTCTGACAGGACACTGCCTCCTGCGTAAACACGCAAAGAAGCTCAGGCTTTCTGACACGGATATTTGTCACTTCTGCAGTGATATACAGGCGGTATAGCATACATTCTGTGCGAATATGAGGCAATTTCGCATATGTGCAGGAAATTTTTAGGGGAATATTTCTTCGAAAGCTTAGAAGAAGTAGACGGCACAAACTTTCAAGGCCTCCTTGGCTTTTACAGGGAAATTGGCTGTGTCACGAGGGATAATGTTTAGGTTGTTTTTGCCTTTTGAATGTTAAGTTCAACTGGTTTCCCAGGGATCGCGATGGGTCCGTTTTTGGTGCCTAGTGTCTGTGTGGTCCTTTTCACCACACCCCTGTTTAACCTAACCTAACCTTATATACTCCATTCCTGTGGAATAGGGTATAAAAATTATTTTATTGAAAGGGGGTTGATGCCACGCCCCTTTTTTAAAAAAGAAGATTCTTAACTGACAAATTCTTAACACAATTAAAGTTAATAGAAACTGAAATTTAAAAACCAAGATATTTAACGCATTTTGGAGCTTGGCAGTGGCGAATTGGGATGGGGTATCCAACGATTCGCCTAGGCGGATTGTAACCCTCCCACTAGTTTTTTGGTTCAAATTCCATTAATTTGTGAAATTGACCTCTACATATGATCGTGGCCAAAAACTTTTTTGGAAGGAAATCGAGTGTAGAAACCGTTGAAGCTTATGTGCTAAATTTTATTTCTTATCCTTTCTTAAGTTAGGCTAAAAAGTAGTCGAAATCCGTGTTTTCTGGAAAATTAGAGGTTTTTCTTAAATTTTGCCTCCAAATGTGGGCGTGGCCCAAAATTTTGTATGAAATAAATATAAAAAAAAGTGTTTTCTACATAATATATTAAGTAAATTTTTTTCGATTTGGAACGAAAATATTGAATAAATTGCATGTGAAAGATTACACTTTCAATAGATGCCACGCCCACAAGGGGCTCTCTGCGGACTTTATTTTTATTTTTTATGACTTTTAATCGTAAGAAGATGCTAAATAACAAATTTCAGCTTTTTAAGACGTCTTACAGTCTTGTAAGCACCGGATTTGAAAAATTTTAACACTTGTATTGTTTCGGATGATAGAGAGCTTACGTACATAATTTCAGCTTCCTAGCTCAAAGTTTAAGGCCTAACAATTGGTGAAACACGGACGGACATGGTTCATTCGACTCAGAATTCGGTCTCGATCATATCCCCTTATGGTCTTGGGGGTCTATCGTCATTATTTCTTTATGTTACATTTTCGACTGTATCAAACTTAATATACTCCATTTCTGTGGAATAGGGTATAATTATATGACAAATGTGAAAGATATTGCCATTTGCTAAGTTTGCTGCAAACAAAGCACTGATCTCCGCCTCAAAAAACTGTATACACTGTAGCACTTACTCACTGGTTGGTATGTAACATTGCCTTGTAATTGTCTTTGAAGTGGCCAAAAAATGTTGGCCTTTTCATTGACCACGCCCACTTTTTTAAGGGATTTTAGTTTAAAATGACTGTTTTTCAATAAATATATATGAAATTTGACAAAAAATTATATGACAAAAGCTGTAGATATATTTTCTTACTTTTATGTATATATTGTATGTTTCTTTGCCCACTTTTGTGGGCGTGGCGTTAAAAAAAGTGATTTTTTTAGTTAAAAAGGCGGAGTTTTAGGCCGAAATGTATGCAACCACCTAGTATAAGGCATTCAACAGTTATATTTTTATATCCCGCCTACATTTCGGATGCGTGGCAGTTTTTTTTTGGTATGGTCGGGTATTTTGCAATCCGTCGTAGATGGACTGAAGCTTTTACATTATGACACCATTTTATCTACAGTATCCACGCCGCTCTTTGTCTTATGATAAAACAAGATCATTTTTGGGTTTTGCCTTATATTCGACATAAATAAAGATGAATCTCGATGCAACGACAACACAAAAACAACAACTTTTCTCTTGGCTGGAACACAAGAGCACATTGTGGCATTGTTGCCAAAACTAAACTCACTGGAAAACAACTCTTCCCTCTTTGCTGCTTTGAATTCCTGAGGTAAGTACCGCTAGTTATACTCGACCGAGGGTATATTATTTTAATGCAAAGATTGCAACACAGTGAAACCAGTGAGTCAGTGCTACAGTGTGTGCAGAAGTTACAGTCCGAAAAACGGACCGTTGAATACCCCATCCTATCGGACATTGTAAAATGCTGATGTAATTGTTTTTCTGCATTTTATAAGTAGTGCAAACTTCGAAGGGGACGTGGTTTAACCGCCCCTATTACAAACTATCAATTATAGCACAGATATTTCCAAGTTACGCTTAAATGTATGCAAAAATGCTATTTTTATACCCGACCAAGGGTATATTAATTTTAATGCATAGTGAAATAATCACCGTAGGCCCCTAAGACCTTTTAGAGTTATGATCGAGACCGACAGGTGAGCTATGTCCGTCCATCCGTCCGTCCGTCTGTCCACCTGTCCGTCTGTCTGTCTGTCCGCCCGTCCATATGTGTGAAGGTTTTAGGTCTTTAAAATTGAGCTAGGATGCTCAAACTTGGAGTATATCTTAATTCTTATTTTGAAGAGACAAAACCTGAAAATTACTTAAATCCACCGACGGCCACGCCCATTACTGGCCTCAATGTAAGACAGCCTCTATTTCAAATTTGCTTTTAAAATGCCTTTTGGTGAAGTTAGACAAGGTATAGGAACTCAAATTTTCTCATAGAACAATAATGGCCAAAAATCTCTAAGAACGCAAAAATTTGACAGCCCACGATATCGACCTTGACCACTTTTACCATGTTAGATCTATGAAAACCCGATCTCTCGGAAAGTTTACTCCAAATTGAAAAAAAAAATTGTATAACAAATATTCAAGATATTACTATTTGCTAGGTTCGCTTTATACAAGGTTTTGAGCTCCGCCCACTTTTAAGGGGCGTGTTTGGGAAAACACGATTTTTCTGCAATAATTTTCGGTTTTAACGCATTTTGTCATGATTCTAACGAAACTACAATTAATTGATTTTAGTTTTTAGCCCAGACCCACTTTTTGGAGCGTGGCCTATACAAATAATAAATGAATAGATGCCACGCCTACTGGAGGAGGTTTACCAATTTAATTTTTCTTTTTTCTGTGTTACATTCATTAGGAAATGCTAATGGTCAAAATTTCATCTCCTTGTTCTCTAGCTCAAAATTTAAGCCCTAAGAACGTATACAGACGGCCGGACGGACATGGCTTATTCGATTCCGAATTGGATTTAGCTAGATCATATGCCCTTAAAGCCTTGGGGATCTACCATTTTTATTTCACCATGTTACAAACTATGTGACAAACTTAATATACCTCCTGTCTTATGGGATGGGGTATAATATTCACCGTAGACCCCTAAGACCTTAAAAAGTTATGAACGAAACTGACAGGTGAGTCGAGTAAGCCATGTCAGTCCATTCGTCCGTTCGTCCGTTCATCGGTTCGTCGGTTCGTCCTTCCGTCCTTCCGTCCGTCTGTCCGTCTGTCCGTCTGCCCGTATGTATGCAGTTTTGAGATCTTTAAAATTAAGCTAGCAAACTGAAACTCGCAGCGTTACTAGGTTCTTATTTTGTACACACAAAATATGAAAATTGAGAATATCCGCCCATAACCACGCCCACAATTGACTTGAATGTCAGAAAACCTCAAATTAACGTTTTATTTCAAAATGTCTTTTGGTCAAGAAAGACAAAACATATGAACTCAAAACAAGGTCAGAAGCCTTTAATTAGACAAAAATTGGACCGCCCACTCTATTGACCATGCCTACTTTTAAAATCTTAGATCTTTAAAAACCCGATTTCCCGTCCTAAAAACTACCGACAGACGGACGGACGGACGGACGGACGGCCATGGCTCATTCGACTTACAATTCGGTCTCGATCATATGCCCTTAAGGTCTTGTGGGTCTAGGGTGATTATTTTTCTTTGTTACACACTATGAATCAAACTTAATATACCTTCTATCCTATAGGATGGGTTGCAAAAAGTGAACAAAAACTTAAAAAACTAGTAGGAGGGTTACAATCCGCCTAGGCGAATCGTTGGATACCCCATCCCAATTGACCACTGTCAAGCTCCAAAATGCGTCAAAAATCTTGGTTGTTAAATTTCAGTTTCTATTTACTTTAATTGTGTTAACAATTTGTCAGTTAAGAATCTTTTTTCATTAAAAATATCGTGGCAACAACCCCTTTTCAATTACATAATTTTTTTGATCGTGATGATCGCGGTTTTATATTGAAAAATTGATTTTATACTTAAAAACGCCCCAAATGTGGGCGTGGCAACAATTTATTTATTTGAGTTGATAGCTTACGCACATATCTGAAAATTTTATAGTCCAAGTTTTTTGGATTTAATGCAAATATATCAAATAAAAGCCGTTTATTAGAATGCATATTAAATATTACCACGCCTACAAGGGGGCGGTTTTCGCATTTTTTTAATTTGAACATTTTATAGCGCAAGTTTTTTTGAATTTTTATGCTATTAAGTAAAGTGGGCGTGTCAGTGGGCGGATTTTAAAAATGTTTACACTTGTACTGCTTCGGGACCTAGAAAGTACAGATATTAAGTTTCAAGCTCCTAGCTCAAAATTTAAGGCCTAAAAACTACCAACACACGGGCTGAGGGAAGGACGGACATGGTTCATTCAACTAACAATTCGGTCTCGATCATATGCCCCTGAGGTCTTGGGGGTCTACGGTGATTATTTCTCTATGTAACAAGCTATGAATCAAACTTAATATACCTCCTATCCTATGGGATGGGGTATCGAGACCGAATTGTAAGTCGAAAGAGCCATGTCCGTCCGTCCGTCCTTCCGTCTGTATGTAGATTTAGGCCTAAATTTTGAGCTAGGAACTTGAAACTAAATATCTGTTCTTTCCAGGTCCCGAAGCAGTAGAAAAATGTCAAGTGAATAGACGTGTTTTTAATTCGCTATTGATCTAAAAGGAAAATTAGCCGCCTTTATACTAAAGTTTAGAGTCATTGTACTCTAGAGAACATATTTTTTATTTTGCTACTCAGTGTTAAACGTTTGTTTTCACAAAGAAAAAAAACATAAACAAAACTCTTTATCTCTGCAGGCGACCATTAATAAGTGTACTATGTCAACCACACGAGTTATGTTAGGGCCACTTGATGTTACCCAACGTCAATTGGACACAACAGAACCGCTACCCAAATCCCAATCAATATTTACATCATAAATAATATGATTTTTAATTAACTTTTCGAGCTGACCGTAATAAAATTCCAAGTGATTAAAAAAGGGTGGACACTTGAATTTTATTACGCAGCTGCAATTTATTATGTCATTAAAATTTTTGTTTATACAACTTCAGCATTGTCGTTCCTCAAACGAAATGCGTAGATATAGATAAAGAGATATGCATAAAGAGATCGACATGTTAAGATCTCCCTAAGCATTCCAAAATATGAATAAGGTTAGTTCTAAGTTACCAGTCCTAAGAATAAGATCGTGTTTGCTAAATAAATGTTTTTCTTTTTAAAAACGCTAAACTTGTGTGTTCTTACAAAATTGGCGCAGTCCGTAGGATCTGTCTAAGAGATTAACTAAAATAATCGGTAGAAGAGATTCAGTTATACGAACAAAGTAAGTACGTGAAATCGATGGTATTCCAGAATAACGTATAGGTTATCAAATATACCAAATCCTGTAGATGGAATCGGTAGTGTATAAATAAAGTTTTGTGAAAAGTGAAACAAAAAAAAAAAAAAATTATATATATACACGCAAAGGACCATATTACTCAGAAAAAAAAATATTATATATATAAAATACATATATAAAAAGTGATAAATATGGCTCAACCTGAAATTGATCAAGCAGTAGTTATTAAAATGTTGGAAAAAGCACCCAGGTGCTTGGAGGTCTCAATGAAGACGTTGTCTCATTCGTAGAGTACCTTGAATATGTACATGTACACGTGGCTCCAACAAACACAGTACTTGCCACACTTATAATAAGAAATAAATTGCTAGGACGTGCTATTAATACGATCCAAAGACTACTTAGTCCAACGTGGGAAACCATAAAGGCAGCCCTGATTGAAGACTATGGCGTTACAGAAACATACGAGCAGATTCTACAAGATCTTACTATTTCACACTATTTCAGCGAAAGAAGTTCATCAACTTTATCAACAATGTGCAGAAATTTTAAGCAAACTTAACAAAAAAAGTAAGTTAGAATTCAATATTGTTTATTTTCCGGAAAATAATGAAGCCATTGTGTTAAATAAATTTATAAATAATTTAAATTCAAACCAGGCTATTGTTATCATAGCACAAGCTGCTGCACAAGAAGCTGCGTAGAGCTGATCCACATTCCGCTGCTATGGAGGGAAGTGAAAGTGGTTTTTATACCCAAAGCTGGCAAATACACCCACGTTACTCCTAAGGATCTCAGAACCATAAGTCTATCATCATTCCTTCTAAAAACTCTAGAAAGATTGATCGATATCCACCTACGATCTAGACAAAAGGCTGCTTTCTACTGCTCAGCACGCTTATTGTAAGGGCAGATCTGTAGAAACAGCCTTGCACACGCTAGTACGTTCCATTGAATATTCCCTTCATCACAAGGAGTACACGATGGTAGCCTTCCTAGATATAGAAGGCGCCCTTAATAATGTCAACACGTCTGCGATCTTGGCTGCACTGTCGGCTCTGAAGGTGAATGGCTCACTTTGCGAGTTAATTAATCAACTTTTAACGAGTAGGATTATAAACTCAAAGCTAGGTGAGACAACTGCCAGAAGATCCGTCAGCAGGGGAACACCGCAAATTGGAGTCCTATCCCCACTCCTTTGGAATCTAGCGGTGAACAAACTGCTGGTTATCCTAGAAGTAGAGGGCTGCAGAGTGATCGCTTATGCAGATGACGTTGCCATTGCTGTGTCGGGGAACCACTTTAACACCCTCAAAGAACTCCAACAGAATGCTCTAAGCAAGCTAACAAGATGGGCTGACAGCTGTGGTTTGGGGTACAACCCTCACGACACCGAACTAGTCCTATTCACCAGGAAATACAAAATCCCCCATATCGACCCCCCCTCAATCAAGGGCATTGGCTTAATCTTCTCTGAGGAAGCTAAATATCTGGGTCTCATCTTAGACAGAAAGCTAAGCTGGAAGTCTAATATACAGAAAAGAGTCCGGAAAGCTACGGTGGCACTCTTTTCCTGCAAAAAAGCCATCGGCAACAAGTGGGGACTTCTACCCCGTATCACCCACTGGCTATATATCTCGGTCGTAAGGCCGATACTGACGAATGGAACAGCTGTCTGGTGGACCGCTTTGGATAAAGCGGTAAATCCTGATAAGCTAAGCAAGGTCCAAAGATCAGCTTGCTTATTTATGCGTGGAGCACTTCGCACGACTGCTTCAGCAGCACTAGACATCCTGCTCCATCTTATTCCTCTTGACATCTTCAGCAGACAAACTGCTGCCATCACGGCTACTCGCCTCAAAGCAACTTCTCAGTGGACCAATGGTGAGATAGGCCACACTGCTATTCTGAACACATTCAGATTCCCTTCTAGAAGCATGGACCTCACCTTACCCCAATTACAGTTTGACAAGAACTTCCAGGCAACGATCCCCCCCAGGTCTTCCTGGGAGGACTGTGCGCCTCTGGAATGTGAATCGATCCACTTCTACATTGATGGATCGAAGACAATTGATGGGGTAGACGGGGGTGTATTCTCAGACCGACTAAATCTAAGTCTATCTTTCCGTCTCCCGGATCATTGCAGTGTTTTTCAAGCTAAAATTATGGCGATAAAGGAAGTCTTGTCCTGGCTTAAGAAAAATGTTATACCCGCCAAGGACATACGCATATTTTCTGACAGCCAAGCGGCCATCAAGTGCCTGGAATCGGTCTCTATAAACTCTAATGTAGCCTTAGACTGTGTAAGAAACCCTTCCCAAGTTCTGAACCTTGATCGCGAGCTGCCATGATCGTAAGCTTATACACAGCACACTATAAAGATTAGACACAAACCGAAACCAAAGGAGCACTTTTGTTTGAGATATAGAAAATTTTTCTGTGTTTCTCTTTTCCTATAAAGAAGGCGTTTCTAAGCTTAGTAACGCCCATCTAGAAGAGAAACTTGCATGCAAGGTGTTTTGGAGCGACTTCATAGGCTATAAGTGGGGTAAGACGAGGCTTCTAAGCGCACTACCAGCATATATAAAAAAAAAGAGTACCGCCGAATACCGCGAAAAAAAAAACAGTAAAATCGTATGGTTTAACCCAAAAAGCCTTGAAACCAAATCAGGCGACACAGTGGAAAGTTACCGGGATAACTCTATCGGTACCATAGATCAAGAGTAAAGCGAACCTTCATGGCGCATCAAACGAGATCAGAAAGCAGTCAGTTCTTGGACCTAGGGTCGTGTGGTCATTTTTTTAAATTCGGGCAATGACAGAAAAGTTTCGGACACGCGCATGATGTAAGGCATAACAAAAAAAAAAGCCAAAAGTAAAGTTCGTCGCGTTTAAACCTACAATATGTATAGAATTCCGCATATAACGATAGAACTCAAACTCGTGGAACACCTGAATTTCTACCCGAAATAGACAAAAAAAAACTATTATGTGCCCTAAGAAGTTATAAAAAAATCTCCAAAACGTGCAACCGTGACCACGAATACGAATAGCTATGTGTGATGTGCCTACATAAAAAGCAATAACTAATAAGACACAATTTGCTCCGCATCCTCCGCTAAAAGTTTAATTAATCACAAAAAAAAAGTGCCATAATATTTTCTGAAAGACCCTATAAAGAACCTATAAAGACCCTATCAAGAAAAAAATAACTCCATATTAAAGTCCCGACCGTCATATATACCATACGAATATAATGCTAAAAGTGATTGCTCCAATTTTATTTCACAATCAAATTTACGAAGTTACGCCTCTTTATCCGCACGCCTCTTCATCCGCTCCAGCCTATCAAGCAGCGCCCCGTCAAGCCATCGTCAGCTTAGCAAGTCTCAGCGAAGGGAGAGCTCGAAGAGCGACTTGGTATATACATCCCACCAGGAAGCTGCTCAACGATCACCGAAGTCTCCAAACGCCACCCACGGATTTAATTTATGTTTCTTTTTTTCTCCCTTTTGTGAAGAGATATACTAAAATTTATTAGTTCTCTTAATTATTTCGGTATCATTTTTTTTTTGCGTTAGATTAAAGTACACCTTCCTACCGTATATTACTGTATGTAGCCTACCCTAGAAAAAAAAATAATAATAATTAGCCACAGAAGTACCGCTAATTTTAATAATATTCAATATTTCCCCCTCCCCCTCCTTCTTAACCTGATCGTTTTGCCCGCAAAGTATCCATTCTTAAAATTGCCGAGCTATTTTCTTTTTAAATCTTAAAATTAATCGATAAAAGGGTGATACATCTTACCTAAATCTTAAATCTAAAACCTAAGGTCCGCGACTAGATACCATACATATGCATGTGAAATATTATAAACATTTTGTGTTTGTGGTCGTATTTGGGATAAACCGAGGAGAAACTGTGCACAGGATTCGCCGAGGTAATGGTTGTACCTTAAATCAACCCCAACGGTGAGTTTTTTTTAATTTCTTTTCTATATTTCATATGTTATAATGTGTATAGTGTTTAATAAGTATGTGCTTAAACCATAATTTTCGGATGCTTACGAGAGGTTTAAACTTTCAAAATATAAATTATTTTGTTCGGTAAAACATATTTAAAACTTAACATTTAAATCGAACGTATAGTATAAAAAAAAATATACGACAAGGTTATTATTATCTACTCAAATCTAGCGAATTAATTTAGTCTATCCATCAGGGCTCACATAGGTACGCCATCGGTGCGATTTTGTTTTTTGGTTTAATTTTCCTACTTAAATATTGCCATGGGAATTGGAACATTTTTCTTGGAAACGTTTACTTTATTTTATGGACGACAATTATCTGCGAAACGATTACATCTATTTAGCTCCCTTAATCCCTACTCCCATATCCATGCATTAGATAAATTTGAAGTTTTGGCTACGTTTCACTAGATTGTTAATAAAATTTTTCTTGGTAATTTACGGATTAATTGTAAAAGATCGATTGAATAACGTGTAAATTTTAAATTAAATAATTGATTAATTTGTACATGATTTCATACATTAACATAGAATAGTTAGTTGAACGGAATTTTTTTTCAATAAATATTTTGTTTGTTTTTTTTTTGGATGATGTTTATCCAACTGCAAAGAACCTGTGTTGTGCATTTCTTTTGGTTTCGGTTTCATGCTTAGATTCTTTTTTTGTTATTTTAGATTTTTATTTTTTTAGTTTCTTCTTCCCTGAGATGCTGGTTTTAAGATTGGGATGAAGAATTAAATTTCAGGATGGAATGTGGTGTGTGAGTACGGAAGATTACCGCTATATGTCGCTCTAAGGAGATTCTTATCTTCGTAAAGCAAGCAAGGGGTTACTACGTGAAATGAGACAGTAGTAGCCAAGGTGTATCCTAATGGTAACTTAGGATACAAAGGGGTGGGTACTCTCAGAGAGCTTCTTCATCTGTGCTCTCCTGGCAACAAGTTTATTATCGATGGTATCGATTATGCGATTCATTTATTTCGGGTCCTTAATTTTTTTTCGAGATTATAGTATGACCAGATGTCATCTCGGGTCATGGTTTTTTTTTTTCTCTAGTTTTTTTTTTGTACATTAGGCCTGAAACAACTCGTAACACCGTCCTTTATTTTTGCAGCAAGAACCCCCCACCGACGAGCTAGGTTGAGCTAAATGCAAGCAGGCCTGCAGCTGCGTAAAATGAAGGACACCCCTTGTGCATGTCTGCCTGGATGGGCTGAAGTATCCTGTCAGCTTCAGTCCTAAAGGTGGACCAAAATGCCTAGGGGGGGAAAGTATAAGAGATGTTTCTTTGAATTGGTTTCAATGAGCATCTTAATTTTCCAGCTACTCCAACACCATAAAAAAAGAGTAGAATTCGTTACAGGTGGCGCCCAACGTGGGGCCCGAAATTTGAATCTTATTGCATTTTTTTTCTCTTTTTCTATCTTTGGTTTAGTCTCAAGTTAGAGCACTGCTATACACCGTGTTTTTAGCGTTGGCCGGTAGGTATATCCGATCCGCCGCAACGATACAGTGCACGGTATGCAGATATACAGATTGACTTCAAAATCGCCTATGACCGGAATTAGGAAGAATTTGTCGCCTGATTCTACAGTGACATAGTGCGATAAATGTCATGCGAACTGCGAATGCACCTGGCGTGTATGAGTGTTAAAAAGTATCTAAGTCCGGTAGAGCGGTGAACGCATTCCTGTGCTACGTCTATTGCTTAGATGTGGTTAACATTCTCCTTCGTGTTCCTATCCATTTCCACCATTGGATGAATTCTCCATACCTAAAGCACGGTCCCCATTGTCAGAGCAAGTACTCAGACCTAGGTTAGCTGCAGATGCCTTAGTTGTATGGAATGCCATTGAGACGCAACATTTCCAACAGAGCCAGCGATACCGTCGTATAACTTTTTGTCAGTATGTTTCAAGCATATATTTGGTATAACCCCTAACTCACACACCACATCCTTATATTTATGAGATACTCCCTACATATAACGACATATATATATTTTATTTTAATTTTTTTTTTATTACGACAAAAGTTTTTATTCTTAAAGTTTAATTTAGATTCCCTTGCTTTGATCTTCTTATTTTTTTTTGTTCGTACTAAAATCTTTAGTGTAAACTCATAAAATCCATAATTTTTTTTTGTGCAAGGATGCGTGGACGTGGTAAGTCCCAACTCCAGAACTTCCAGAGTACTTACAATTTACGACACCCTCCAAGACATTTTCGTCGATTTTCATTAGGAGGCAACATGTCGGCCTTAGAACCGAATGCGGATGATTCCCTGGGCAACCGTGGACCCTCCGGTTCTAACCGAGCTGGTGTGTCAGCTGTGGTTACGGCTCAGGTGCATTCTTCAGTCCCACAAATCGCAGATGTTACTGCCAATTATAATCAGAACTCTCCAACCAGCAGCGAAGGAGAACAGTTTGAAAATTATGTGCAGGAGGTTGTCATGGCTACGGTTGGATTGGAACGTGCTGATGACATGCGCTTCATTCAACAAGAATTGGAGGGAAACAGACTTACTCTTCGCGAAGAAATTGCTGCAGTTGTACGTGAGTCCATTTCACACTTAATCCCAACAGTGCGTCCGGAGCCTGAACCCACTCGTGGGCTATCGGCAGTAACCACCCCGGCACGTGAACAAGAAGACTTTCCAGTCAACCGACCACAAGTGCCTAGCCATAGACCACCGAATTTTCCTTCTCATCCAGAAGCGCCCGCTTTGGATCATGTTTACCCCGTAGACATGGCCCGCGGTTAGAATGTCGACAATTTCTTGGCGCAACTATCCCAGATGAATCTTAATGATCCGTTACCCCGTTCTGATTTGGCTGCGCAACCCCCATCCTCATCAAATTCATCCTCAAGGTACACAAATTACCACAAGTGGGGAATCAAATTCAACAATAAAGGGATCACGGTTGACGATTTCCTCTTTCGTCTCGAGCGAGTAAAGGAGAGCTATAATGTCAGCTGGGACGAGATTTTGTTAAACTTCCATCACTTTGTAGCCGGCCAAGTAGAATGCTGGTACTGGATGTTTCTGAAGAGGAATCCAGCAGCTACTTGGTCCACACTCAAACTCACCCTGATAGAACAATATAGAAGTCTGGAGACGGACTCAGAACTTTCGCGTAAAATGGCTGAGCGCAAACAATTGCCAAACGAGAGTTTTGACGATTTTTACTCGGATTTGCTCGGAATTAACTCCAGACTACGCGTACCGAAGCCGAACCGTGAGATCATCGAGCTCATAAAGCAGAATGTTCGACGCCGCATAGGGGAGCCGTTGATAACCTTCAACACTCATAGTATTTCCGAGATGGTGTACGTACGCAGAACAGTGGAGAAGTACCTTCAGGGTTCAGATGCACAAAGAAGACGAGATCCACCACTTCAAGCTGCAAACTGGCAGCGGCTACCTGACCTTCAAGTCTCGAACAAGAAGGTCAGACACTGTACAGGGAATCCCTTAGACGACGACCTAGCTTGGAAACTGTGGGTTCCAAGCGCTTTGACCGGCCGGCTGATCTTGTTGGCTCATTGCCCTCCGAGAGCTTTGCATGGTGGTATCGCTAAGACATTATATCGCTTACGTCAACAATTTTACTGGCCAAACATGGCTTCGCAGGTAAAGGCATTTGTAAGCAACTGCGAAATCTGTAAAACTACGAAAGCACCTAATTTTACTCTGAGAGGTGAGATGGGTAAGGCCTTTGTTGTGGACCGACCTTTTCAACACCTGTACCTTGATTTCCTTGGTCCGTATCCGCGTTCGAGGTCCGGGAATACAAAAATAGTAATCGCACTGGATTAGCTGACAAAATTCAGTTTCATCAAACCTCTGAAAAGAGCTACTGCGGATGCGGTGTTAAAATTTCTGCGAGATGAGATTTTCTTTATTTTTGGGGTACCCGAAAGAATCCTGTCCGATAATGGCACCCAATTTGTCAGCAAGGAATTCACTCGCATGGTTGAAGTCTTTGGCACTAAGCACTACCGAACGGCCATTTATTCCCCGCAGGCTAACGCAAGTGAGCGGGTGAATAGATCCATCCTTGCTTCAATTCGAGCTTATGTCAATCCAAAACATACAAATTGGGATACTAATTTGTCTTCGATAAATTGCGCCCTTCGAACTGCTGTTCACTCCGCTATTGGAATGTCGCCCTACGAAGCTCTCTTTGGCCAACGCATGATTTAGCACGGGGACGATTACAAACTTTTGAAAGAGCTTAACGCCTTAAACAATTCGGAGTTGCGATGGCTTAGTAAGCCAGAAAAAATGAATATGATACATTCCTATATTAAAGATTCGTTAGAGAAGGCACACAGTCAGTATGAAAAATCCTACAACTTGCGCAGCAGGGTAATTTCTTACTAGGCAGGCAAAGACGTATATAAGAGGAATTTTGTTGCGAGCGATGCATCTAAACACCTAAACGCAAAGCTGTGTCCCAAATTCGTAAAGGTCAAAGTAACCAAGGCAATAGGTAACAATCTGTATCGTGTTAAAAATGAAAATGGAACAGAAGTGGTTGTTCACTCAAAAGATCTGAAACGATAAATACCCTCTTGACTCTGTCGACAATATAGTGGCTAGCTCAGCGTGTGCATGAGACTACCTACCAACAGAAAAAAAAAAAAGTTCTTTACCTACCTTTCATATTTCCTACGTTTATACTAAGGAAAGAACAAGACAATGGGTTTCGTTCTTATCCATGTCCTTCAGGCAAGTTCAATACATGGATAAGTTTTGTAAGAAACCCTTCCCAAGTTCTGAACCTTGATCGCGAGCTGCCATGGTCGTAAGCTTATACACAGCACACTATAAAGATTAGACACAAACCGAAACCAAAGGAGCACTTTTGTTTGAGATATAGGAAATTTTTCTGTGTTTCTCTTTTCCTATAAAGAAGGCGTTTCTAAGCTTAGTAACGCCCATCTAGAAGAGAAACTTGCATGCAAGGTGTTTTGGAGCGACTTCATAGGCTATAAGTGGGGTAAGACGAGGCTTCTAAGCGCACTACCAGCATATATATAAAAAAAAGAGTACCGCCGAATACCGCGAAAAAAAAACAGCAAAATCGTATGGTTTAACCCAAAAAGCCTTGAAACCAAATCACGCGACACAGTGGAAAATTACCGCGATAACTCTATCGGTACCATAGATCAAGAGTAAAGCGAACCTTCATGGCGCATCAAACGAGATCAGAAAGCAGTCAGTTCTTGGACCTAGGGTCGTGTGGTCATTTTTTTAAATTCGGGCAATGACAGAAAAGTTTCGGACACGCGCATGATGTAAGGCATAACAAAAAAAAGCCAAAAGTAAAGTTCGTCGCGTTTAAACCTACAATATGTATAGAATTCCGCATATAACGATAGAACTCAAACTCGTGGAACACCTGAATTTCTAACCGAAATAGACAAAAAAAAAACTATTATGTGCCCTAAGAAGTTATAAAAAAAAACTCCAAAACGTGCAACCGTAACCACGAATACGAATAGCTATGTGTGATGTGCCTACATAAAAAGCAATAACTAATAAGACACAATTTGCTCCGCATCCTCCGCTAAAAGTTTAATTAATCACAAAAAAAGTGCCATAATATTTTCTGAAAGACCCTATAAAGAACCTTTAAAGATCCTATCAAGAAAAAAATAACTCCATATTAAAGTCCTGACCATCATATATACCATACGAATATAATGCTAAAAGTGATTGCTCCAATTTAATTTCACAAACAAATTTACGAAGTTACGCCTCTTTATCCGCACTATCAAGCAGCGCCCCGTCAAGCCATCGTCAGCTTAGCAAGTCTCAGCGAAGGGAGAGCTCGAAGAGCGACTTGGTATATACATCCCACCAGGAAGCTGCTCAACGATCACCGAAGTCTCCAAACGCCACCCACGGATTTAATTCATGTTTTTTTTTTTTCTCCCTTTTGTGAAGAGATATACTAAAATTTATTAGTTCTCTTAATTATTTCGCTATCATTTTTTTTCGTTAGATTAAAGTACACCTTCCTACCGTATATTACTGTATGTATCCTACCCTAGAAAAAAAAGATAATAATAATTAGCCAAAGAAGTTCCGCTAATTTTAATAATATTCAATATTTCCCCCTCCCCCTCCTTCTTCACCTGATCGTTTTGCCCGCAAAGTATCCATTCTTAAAATTGCCGAGCTATTTTCTTTTTAAATCTTAAAATAAATCGATAAAAGGGTGATACATCTTACCTAAATCTTAAATCTAAAACCTAAGGTCCGCGACTAGATACTATATATATGCATGTGAAATATTATAAACATTTTGTGTTTGTGGTCCTATTTGGGATAAACCGAGGAGAAACTGTGCACAGGATTCGCCGAGGTAATGGTTGTACCTTAAATCAACCCCAACGGTGAGTTTTTTTAATTTCTTTCCTATAATTTATATGTTATAATGTGTATAGTAACCATAATTTTCGGATGCTTACGAGAGGTTTAAATTTTCAAAATATAAATTATTTTGTTCGGTAAAACATATTTAAAACTTAACATTTAAATCGAACGTATAGTATAAAAAAAATATACGATAAGGTAATTATTATCTACTCAAATCTAGCGAATTAATTAAGTCTATCCATCAGGGCTCACATAGGTACGCCATCGGTGCGATTTTGTTTCTTGGTTTAATTTTCCTACTTAAATATTGCCATGGGACTTGGAACATTTTTCTTGGAAACGTTTACTTTTTTTTATGTACGACAATTATCTGCGAAACGATTACATCTATTTAGCCCCCTTAATCCCTACTCCCATATCCATGCATTAGATAAATTTGAAGTTTTGGCTACGTTTCACTAGATTGTTAATAAATTTTTTTTTGGTAATTTACGGATTAATTGTAAAAGATCGATTGAATAACGTGTAAATTTTAAATTCAAAAAGGAACTATTTATCGTTATTAATTAATTAATTAATTTGTACATGATTTCATACTTTAACATAGAATAGTTAGTTGAACGGAATTTTTTTTCCATAAATATTTTGTTTGTTTTTTTTGGATGATGTTTATCCAACTGCAAAGAACCTGTGTTGTGCATTTCTTTTGGTTTCGGTTTGATGCTTAGATTCTTTTTTTTGTTATTTTAGATTTTTATTTTTTTAGTTTCTTCTTCCCTGAGATGCTGGTTTTAAGATTGGGATGAAGAATTAAATTTCAGGATGGAATGTGGTGTGTGAGTACGGAAGATTACCGCTATATGTCGCTCTAAGGAGATTCTTATCTTCGTAAAGCAAGCAAGGGGTTACTACGTGAAATGAGACAGTAGTAGCCAAGGTGTATCCTAATGGTAACTTAGGATACAAAGGGGTGGGTACTCTCAGAGAGCTTCTTCATCTGTGCTCTCCTGACAACAAGTTTATTATCGACGGGATCGATTATGCGATTCATACATTTCGGGTTCTTAATTTTTTTCGAGATTATAGTATGACCAGATGTCATCTCGGGTCATGGTTTTTTTTTCTCTAGTTTTTTTTGTACATTGGGCCTGAAACAACTCGTAACACCGTCCTTTATTTTTGCAGCAAGAACCCCCCACCGACGAGCTAGGTTGAAGTTAATGCAAGCAGGCCTGCAGCTGCGTAAAATGAAGGACACCCCTTGTGCATGTCTGCCTGGATGGGCTGAAGTATCCTGTCAGCTTCAGTCCTAAAGGTGGACCAAAATACCTAGGGTGGGAAAGTATAGGAGATGTTTCTTTGAATTGGTTTCAATGAGCATCTTAATTTTCCAGGTACTCCAACACCATAAAAAAAGAGTAGAATTCGTTACAACTGCCATTCATCTCTAAAAGCGATGTCGGAGCAGTTCAACATTCTCCTGTGCTGGTTGCCAGGACATAGTGACATTCTAGGTAACTGCAAGGCTGACGAACTCGCCAAACTTATAACTACCCTCCCAATTTTGCCTGATAAAGGCTCCGTAGTCATTCCAATTTCGACATGTAAACTCATGATTAAACTGGATGCGATAGAAAGAACAAATCTCAGATGGACTAGTGGTAGTACCTGTCTAGGGATGAAACAGATCTGGCCATAGCTTGATCTTAAACGCTCTAAGAGTTTGATCGCTCTTAATAGATCGCACATTAGTGCTACAATCGGTGTCATTACAGGACACTGTCTGATAGGCAAACACGCGACAAGGCTTGGTGTCTATTCCAACGACTTTTGCAGGAGATGCATGGATGAGGAAGAAGAAGAGACCACTCTCCACCTTCTCTGTACATGCCCCGCTCTTTTCAAGAACCGAAATCTTCACATTGGAGCTTTCTTCTATAATGATCTCAGTGATCTTAGCACGACTGACCCAAAACGTCTCTTACGCTTCATTAATAGCTCGAAATGGTTCAACGAGTAGGCAATAGAGTCAGATCCGCGTGGTATCACAATGGACCTACATAGGTCCAAGTGTGTTGGTTTCTTTGGATCCGACAGCCACTTCAACCTAACCTATCATAGCACAAAATTTGAAAACATTAAGGGAAGCTTATCAAGTGCTTATTCGTTACAAAAGTCTTAGTAATAATACTACAACTAACCAACATACTAACCAACCCAAGCTACCTAACTCATGACCATTCGTTCAAAGACCCTATAATAATAATTACAATAATTATAATCAAATGCCGAGTTCTACTCAGAGGAGAATTCAGAACGAAAGAGTGCTAGGAAAACCCAATTTCAATTATAGATTTGGTTTTCACAACCAACAACAAAATAGGAATAACTTTAATAACTATCAAAATAATAGGAATAGTTCAGGCCAATATCGAAACCCTAGGCAGGAACCCATGGACGTGAACAACGCAGAAGTACATGAAGAAGAAGTAAATTTTCTTTTTACCGGGAAAGCGAAACACTTCCCACAGTTACCATAACAATCAATAATAAAATGTTACGAATTCTAATAGACACAGGCTCAAGAACAAGTATACTTGATGAGTCTGAGTTGCCAGAAATTCGTAGAATCCCATTGAATATTCCTCTAAGAATTAAAACCACAACTAATATTGTGTGGGTAGTCCCTTCCCTGCAAGGTCGGGGTTAGAATAGCCTTGAGGTAAGGTATGCCTGTCGTAAGAGCCGACTAAAATCCACCGGAAGAAATATTCTTTAATGTTTCAACGGATACTGTCGATACTGCTCCATTTGGGACAACTTTTGGCAGTAAGGTTTTAACTTATAGATGAATCTGAAGGTTAAATTAAAATCCAGAAGCGTCTGTCACACATTGTGCGGCTCACTGGTCGGCGTCTGTCTCCAAAGGGGCGGCTGTATTTAAAAATGGAAAATAGAAGTGATTTACCTATTTCTCATAAAAACGACAAGTTAAAAACAAAAAATGGCAATGAACAAAACGAAAGATTTGATTACCCCAGGTGGCAGCCCAGCTATGCTGGAAAATCCACCCTCTTCGGAGGCAGGCTCTACGGATTCTGGGGAGAGCCTTTTATTGCTTATAAATCCTTTTGAGAAAAGGACAAAACTGAATCGATCACCACCACCTAGATCGAACATATCCGGAAAAAGCAGTCCACCGGTAAACCAGCACTCTGTGAAAATTAAGAGCTTAGAAAAGGAGAATAATGAACTCCGAGCTAAGCTTACTGAAATGTAGCGACTCTTCCAAGATGTAAAAATGGAAGTTGACTCTCTGCGAAAAGAAAACGAGGATATTAAAAATACTCGTTTAACGAAAGACTGTGAGGTAACGAAAGAGTGTGTAACACCGAACCGACCAGCAGTCGAATACTTCACGGACGAGGACGAACTTGCACTTGAGACCGATTCAGTCTTAAGGAAAAGGTCTAGCAAGAAGCGAAAGGCGAATTCCTCTCCCGAAGTAATACAAAAAGAAGATAAGCCCTCTGGCTCAAACAAGGCTAAACCAGAAGCGAAAATTCGTCCACCTCCCGCAATAAACATCGTCGGGATAGCAGACTTTGGGAGATTGCGCAACCTTCTTGCAAACACGGTGAGAACAGAAAACTATAAGCTTACCTCGCACCGAAATAACGTGTGGAAAGTAAATGTTGACAACGCCGATTCCTATCGCGCACTGTCTCTTAGACTGAATGCAGAAAGAATCGAGTGGTATACTTATCAAAATAAATACGAAAAACCACTGCGAATCATTCTAAGGGGGCTCTTCCCATCATGCACAAAAGAAGACGTTGTAAAAGACGTAAAAAATAAAGGCCTTAAAATTATTGATGCCGTCAATATCATTAAAAAGGAAAAGCAACGCACGGAAGGAGAAAGAGATACTGTGATCAGACGCGGCCTACCAATTTTTATGCTCTCCTTTGAAAGAACTGAGAGCATAAACGATATTTATAAAATAAAAATGATACTTAACATCAGGGTCGAAATCGAACCCATGCGAAAGGGCAATAGACTGATACCACAGTGTAAGCGATGCCAAGACTTCAGGCACACAAGTGCCTACTGCCAAAAAGAACCACGTTGCGTGAAATGTGCCGGAAAACACCTGTCAACAGAGTGCAAAGTTGACATAAAGGCTCCAGCAGTTTGCGCCAATTGCCACGGAAACCACCCCGCGAACGATCGAGGATGCGAAGTAGCCATAGAGCTGCAAAAGGGACGAGAACCTCTTAAGGGAAATACTAGAGGTCAAAATCAAAGCCTAAAACGCCCAAAACCTGCTTAAACTCCTAAGCCAAAGACTCCAAAGATGCCAAAGCCGATCAAAAGTGGAAGATTGGCAAAGGAGGCGTCGACAAAAGGCGTAAAAGCTCCACAAAAGAGCGGCGCCAGTTCAAGTGCAGCGGAGAAACCACCACTGGTCGGACCGAAATACGCACAGGTTGCGGCAAACGAAAGCAAGGCAAGATCGCCCACAACAGATGCAGTGTCTCAGATCCTCGCTGTAATCTTGGAGAAACTTGAGGATCAGACTAAAATCAACAAAGTTATATTTGACAAACTGAGCAAGCTCGAGTTCAAGCCTCGAAAAAATTACAAGAGAACATGAATATGAAACAGTTATTTAAAATACTAACATGGAATGCAAACGGCCTTCTGAATAAATTAGACGAACTAGAAGTATTTCTACGGAAAAACAATATTGATATTTGCATGATCACGGAAACTCACCTTAAAAACGGGTCTACACCCAAACTTAAAGGTTACAATGACTATCATGCACATCACCCTTCGCAAAATTCGAGAGGAGGATCCTCCCTCTACATTAAGAACTACATAAAGCACTTCAAGAACACAGAAGTTGAGCTAGACTCTATGCAGATCAGTTCAGTTTCTGTAAAAATTGAATGCTTAAATGTGTTCGAGAAACTTCTGCTGAAGCGATTACAACCAATAATTGCAGAAAGACGCTTGATCCCAGATCATCAATTCGGTTTCAGACCTAACCATTCCACAATAGATCAAGTCTACAGAATAACGCATGAAATTGAAAAAGCCTTAGAAGGGAAAAAAATATGTTCAAGTGCTTTCCTCGACGTATCGCAAGCCTTCGACAAGGTATGGCACGAAGGCTTGAAATATTAGCTACGGCAAAACTTGCCGGAAGACATGTTTAAAATATTGGAAAATTATCTTGAAAGCAGACTCTTTCGTGTTAGGTGTAGTAGTGCATACTCGAGTTTCAAGCAAATTCGGGCTGGCGTACCCCAGGGAAGCGTCCTCGGTCCGACCCTGTTCCTGCTCTACACAAGAGACATACCTCTAGATGACGAGACAGTCGTGGCCACGTTTGCGGACGATACGGCCATCCTGGCAACAGGTGAATCAGTCGAGTCATCAACGAGAAACCTCCAACGAGCATTGGACAGAATTTGTGTCTGGACGAAGACTTGGCGAATCGCTCTTAACGAGAACAAGTCTACGCATGTGAATTGCGTAGAACGAGAACAAGTCTACGCAATTGTGAATGCTCCATGGTATATTAGGAATAGCGATATTCACAGAGATTTAGGAATAGCTACCGTGGGCGAAGAAGTAACAAACTTCGCTCGAAAGCTAAATGCTCGCCTTCATGTTCACTGCAACAATGAAATGATCCGTACTCTAAACGAGACTCTCAACGATGTAAGCAACGAGCGACGACTACAAAGAACAAGATCCTTCGATCTAGTGACGTAGGGTGAAGCCGCATGAATGAACGGCTTAGTAGGTGCATTCACTGGAAAGCAACCTATCCAATGCGATCAACACTATGGAAGCGTAAACTACTTGTTAAGTTAACTAAGTTGTAGTCAAGAAGTATTATGAGAGAGCGAAAATTTACTACTATGAAGTGCGTTCTGGCAGTTTCATAGTGTCTCTCATAAATGGGTGGTTTTTTAGCACGTGGAAATCGGGCATAACCAATATCGGCTACTTCGGTATTATGTACCTGCTATAGTGGGCGTACTGGTATCTTTGAAAGATTTTGGAGTTTTAGTCTCCGTCCATCCTAGTATTCAAAAAAAAAAAAATAGTGTGGGTAGTAAAATATCTCAGACCTTATTTATATGGGTCATTAAAATGGTTGCAAACAAAAAATTTAGGAAAAGACATTTCAACTCGCTTACAACGATGGATTCTCCAACTCGGAGAATATGACATGAAAATAGAATATCTCAAAGGAACATCAAATACAGTAGCAGATTTTCTTAGTAGAGAAACAAAAAATGAAGAACTAAATATTTTAGAAAATGAATCAGAACAGGTAAACCATTCAGACTCAAACACAATTCATTCCCAGCTAGAAGAAGTAAATGATCACTTTCCAATTAAAGATACTGCAGTCAATTCATTTAAGCAACAAATCATTTTGAAATTAGGAAAAGAACTGAAAAGGTTAAAAATATAATCTATATAATAAAAGAAACGTATAAATAAAATAAAAATATAATAAAAATTTCAATAAATCATTAATCACATTATATGAACCAAAAGTAACAGGCATCTATACAAATTTAGATGATACCGATTATAACAAACTTCAACAAATTTTAATACTGTTTTTTGGAACAAGAATAAAATTCTATAAAAGTGAGCACTTTCCGAAAGATATAGAAACAGAAGAACAAATATTTAAGTAAATAAAACTCTATCACGAAAACGAAACAGGACATTCTGGAATCGAAGAAAATTACAGAGGTTTGAGAACAAAAATCTATTTCAAGAATTTAAGAGAATTAATAAATGATGTAGTTAATTCATGCAATATATGTAAGCAATCAAGATACGACAGGAATCCTATTAAACAAAGATTCGAGATTACAGAAACTCCTTGTGATATTAATATACCACATAGAGAAAACAAAATATCTAACTACAATTGACAAATTCAATAAATTTGCAACTTCTACATACATTCCTAATGTCTCTCATGAAACATTAGAAGAAACTCTTTCACAAGTTATATATATTTCCGGAAAACCAAAGAAATATATAATGGATAATGAATTTAATTTTCCCAGAATAATTAAATTTCTCGAAAATAAAGAAGTAAAACAACCTATAAGTATAGATATGGAATCAAACTTTGATTTGGCGAACGTAAAATGCTTAGGTTATCTATGTTGCGAACCTAAGCAACATAGATAACATAGATGTCATAGAAGAAGAATTTGTAAAACACAGAAATATGAACCTTAGCATATCTATGGCCAGCGTTTTGATAATTGAAAAAAAGAAAAGATTGTTTCAGAAGAAACAACAAGCAAAGGGGGGGGGGGGGGGGGGGAAAGTTATGTTAGGGCCACTTGATGTTACCCAACGTCAATTGGACACAACAGAACCGCTACCCAAATCCCAATCAATATTTACATCATAAACATTATGATTTTTAATTAACTTTTCGAGCTGACCGTAATAAAATTCCAAGTGATTAAAAAAGGGTGGACACTTGAATTTCATTACGCAGCTGCAACATTCTGTTGTTCAAACGGAATGGTCATTACAATTTTTGTTTATACAACTTCAGCATTGTCGTTCCTCAAACGAAATGCGTAGATATAGATAAAGGGATATGCATAGAGAAATCGGCATGTTAGGATCTCCTTAAGCATTCCAAAATATGAACAAGGTTAGTTCTAAGTTACCAGTCCTAAGAATAAGATCGTGTTCAAGCTCACAAGGAAAAATCTGCCTCTACATCTCCTCCTGACAAATCGCCAGCAAATTTGCATCAACCGAAATCGCACTCAAAACCTAAACTTCTTGGTAAAAAATCATCCTTTTCTGAACAACTGCGGGAGCTGGAGAACAGTTTAATGTCAAAATTTAAATTGTTGCTATCAGAGTTTGAATGCAATGCTAACAAGAAAATCAGCGACACCATTGCCTCTCTAAACCAAAAAGTTCAACAAGTTGAGAGCGATATATTAGAGTTACGTGATGACAATCGAAAATTAAAAGAGGATTTTGATGACCGCCGTGATGTGATTGTCCGTGGCATTCCACGAAAACCAAATCGAAATCCCATCGATTTGGTAAAAAATATTGCTGCAAGTGTAAATCACTCAATTTCACAACACTTTGAGGCTTTCCGTTTAAAAACCAAGTCCGCAGATGATCCGCTTCTAACAGACTCTCTTCGCACACCGAGCAAAGTGCATTTCTTGGTGCATTTCGGGCAAAAAGTGGTTTAACGCTTGCTGAACTGAAAATTTACTCTAAATCGACGGCTGACGTCAACGATAACTTCACCAACGGGGGCGTCTACATAAATGAAAACTTAACGCTAGAGAATAGCTCGTTATTGCAACATGCCCTGCGACTACGTAAAGAGGGTTTACTTTATTCTGCAAAAACGCGCAATGGACTAGTTTATGTGAAGAAAAGTAAAGATGACGCTGAAATGAAGATTCTGTCAACAACGAAATTTTCTTGAGGACCCTGCTCACCTGCACACTCAACTTTACCGCTGCACAATCCTAGACCACGAAATAAGACAATCAAGCAACTTTATCCAAAACATTATAGTCCACAGATCACCAAAGTCTAAAAGGTCACTCAATTTTATTGGGTCAACATGGAAGTGGATCGCGGGCAACCCCGACCACGATGACTACACACTTATCATAAATAAAATCAATAACGTTATAGAAAACAATAATGATCAAATTCTCATAAGCCAAGCACATACAGACAGAATAAATAAACTTACAAATGTTACCAACCAATTATTGAACATTATAAAAAAAGATAAATCTTTCGAAAATGAACTTGTTTTAAGCCTACTCTATAGAACAGTCAATGCAATATACGCAGTAAAATTAGCTAAGGAAAATATTGTAAGCTCTAACCTAATATCGAAGCAAGAAATCGATTTAATCATGAATAATGTTAATAGTATAAGTATACCATATAATACTGCACAACAGGCATTAGAATTTGCCGAAGTTAAAATAGCAACAAACTCAAGTAGTTTATTATACATTGAAAGTATACCTAAAACGGAAAATAAAATATACGAACGACTTATCATTAAATCAATAAAAAGAAATAAAGTTATAAACAAAATCGTTAGTACCGACATTATAAGAAAAGATCATACTGTATTTAGCATAACTAGTAAATGTAAAACTATTAACGATCTTTCATTATCTAAAAGAGAGAATATCCTAGACATAAGTATTTATAAATGCTCAGCCAATCTGCTCGAAGGAAAAAATGCAACATGCAACAGGACAAACAGCCAACATGTGCCGCAAGTAGAAGAAATCGGTACCTTGCTGCTAAACAACTTTTCCGGAAACATAGAGACCAACGACAACAGCCGAACCTTGAAGGGTACATACCTAATTAAATTCACAAATGTCACTATTACCGTCAACAACCAGAAGTACATCTCGGACGATATAACTCAAATACACGCCCTACCACCATTACTACACCCATTATATGAAGGGACAGAAGTAGAAGAAATCTTATCGCTAGAACTAATGAAAGAACTCCATCTAAATAATACAAACCACATAAGCCGTATTCAAGCTGAAAAAGAACTAAGCCAATGGACCAACTACGGACTCTTCTTCATCATATTTCTATCACTGATTGTGCTAGTAAGATGGCTGAAGTCCCCGAAAACTATCGTTCCAAACATCAACGTAACATTACCAAGCGAAGAATAAACCCCCCAAAGAGAGCCAGAACAAGCAACATCTAAAAATCCGATATACCATGGCAGCATCTTTAGTCTTCCACCTGTATGAAAATTCGAGGACGAATTCCACTAGGAGGGGAAGAGTTAACAACATATTCGCTTATATCCCACGGTCAACCTGCTGACACAGCGTCTGACGGATACGATTTCTGGTAAAGGTAGGCAGCGGCGATTCACAGGTCTCATAGGATAGGAGTATAGAACGTAGGATAAAATTGTTAGGATAAGTTAGTCTTAATTTGATTTAATTTTAATTTAATTATAAATTTATAGTTTTTATTAAAGATTAGTCCTAAGAAAAAATTAGACAGTGAATAACTTAAAATGGAAAGGTGCTAAATCCAAATTGAAATTAAAAAAGTTAATATAAATTTGAAAAATTTAAAATAGTTCGAAAAGTGAATTCGTAAATAAAAGTACGCATATAACACGGAATTTTAAAAGAAATTGGGTAGATACAAGTAAGAAAAACTACGCAAGGTAATCAGTAAGATAAAATAATAAAAACCGTAACTACCCGATAATACTAATAAATCTAAATTTCTTTCTGATCTTTGCGACTAAATACAAGATGGTCAACGAAAACCTGCTTCGACCACCGCTACTCAACGTAGGCAATGAAAACCCTAATCCCCCAGGGCCGGGTCAAGCACCCAACCCTAACCCAAATCCTTACCTGTTTCCAAACTCGACCCCAGAAGTACAAACCCTCATCACGTCAATAGTTACTAATGTACTTAACACCAAGGGTAGAAACCTGATTCATCACCTACTCAACCCAAACGCAAATTCCAGTTCTGGCGTTGACCAGACAATAGAAGCCCAGTATAGAGGAAATTTGTCCGATCTTGACAAAATTCCCGATATAGTCCGCTGTATTAGAGAATTCTCTGGACAACCAGGGGAGTACAGTTCCAGGAAAAAAAGCGTTGACAGGGTACTCCAAATATACAGCAATATAAAGGGCACACCTAAGTAACGGGTGATTTTTTAGCTGTTTTGGTTTTGGCAACACTGGTTTTGACAGCTGACGTGTGTTAAGTACCTTGTGTCACTGTCAAACAGCTTCAGTTTGGTTTGCAATTTAACCATGGATCGTCTTATGCAAATTATTGAATTTTACTATCAAAATTCGTGCTCGGTTCGAAATGTTCATCGCGCGCTGCTTCCATTTTATGGTCGGCATTCTCGACTCTCTGAGCAGTCTATTCGGAAGATTGTGACCAAATTTCGCACCAAATTTACTTTGTTGGACATTAAACCACCAACACGTTTACGTACTGTGCATAGTGAAGAAAATATTGCGGCCGTATCAGCTAGTGTGACAGAAGACCGCGAAATGTCGATTAGGCGCCGTTCCCAGCAGTTAGGCCTTTGTTACAGCACTACGTGGAAAATTTTGCGGAAGGATTTGGGCGTAAAGCCTTTTAAGATACAGTTGGTGCAAGAACTAAAGCCAGCCGACCTACCACATCGCCGAAGACGGTGCCACATGCCACACAGCACGCGACACAATGGCGCAATTGCGAGGCGAGTTTGGTGAACAGTTAATTTCACGTTTCCGGCCGGTCAATTGGCCGGCTAGATCGTGCGATTTGACACCATTAGATTATTTTTTGTGGGGGTATGTCAAGGCTAATGTCTATAGGGACAAGCCCGCTTCGATTGACGCACTGGAAGCCAACATCCATGCATTCATTCGTGAGATACCGGCCGATATGTGTGAAAGAGTATGCCAAAATTGGACTCAGCGGATGGGCTACCTGAGACGCAGCCGCGGTCAACATTTGCATGAAATTATCTTTAAACATCAAATTGCACGGTTCAAACTATCGATTCAAATAAATATTTCATTAATTTTTTCGAATTTTTTGTGTTTCTTTTTTTTAAAAAGTTCTCAACCTCTTAAAAAATCACCCTTTATTACGGTATATTGAGTATCATTCGTAATAAAATAAAAGGCAGTGCAGATATGGCATTAGAGTCATATAACACACCGCTGAATTCCCCGCTGTCTCGCTCTGCATTACGCATATAAGCGTGACATAGGCACGCTTGAGTATCAGATGACATCACTGATACAAGGCAACAAGTCTGTGCGAGAATTCTATTAAGAAGTCTACGCACATTTGTTGCTGATTCTAAACAAGATATCCTGCCTAGAGGTGAGCGCGGAATCAGTGTCCCTTCTTACGCAAACATATCGCGAGGAGGCCTTAGACACGTTTATACGCGGCCTCAAAGGAGATCTACCTAGATTGCTAGGGATACGAGAACCAGCTGATCTCCCGCAAGCCCTCTACTTGTGCCTCAAACTCGAGAACCAGAACTTCAGAGCATCCTATGCACTAAATAACCAAGGGCCCCTGAAGTAGTTTAACCAACCTCCTCCACTCCCACCAAGGAGAGACAACCGTAACCAGCACCCTCCAAGGCAATCTATACCCTTTTACCCCCAATTGATCCGTTTCCCTCAGCCAGGTGTATACTCCAACCCACAACCTGCAATTAACTTTAACCAACGACCAGCCCCATCTAACCAATTTAACCAGTTTCCACATCAGCAGTACACTTCAAGACCCTCTTACCAAGCATATAACCAGCCCCATAACTTCAGCCCTAGACCTCAACCCCCTAGGCCACAATGGGCATTAATTATATGAACAGACCGCAAAAAAATTGGCCACCACCTCCCAGCAGGCCTAACAACTCCAAGCAATATGTTCACCAAAATAAGATCCAGAGGAATTTTCATTTGAATACCATACCCCAGGAAGTGGAGCAATACAACACGACGAGGAACGAAGCCGATCAAGAGTACGAGCAAAGTCTTCCCGAATATATCGAAATGCTATTTCCCCAGGAAAACAATGAAGTCACTGAGAGCATGCCTGAGTTTAGCGACGTATTTCTTCCTAGCCGTATTTCGAGGCCAAGACAGAGAGCGGAAAGATCCTTAGAATACTAATAGAATACTTAGAATACCCGTTCAAACTAGAACTATATGCAACCCTCCTTAACCAAATCTTCTATACCATACGAAAATTGCTTCTATGCGGATTCCATAGGAGGAAACGTAAAAGTAACTCACCACACCTTCGTTAACCTATTTGGTCTTAAAGACACCAAAATTAAATTTTTCCTCATGCCAAACCTAAAAACCTTCCCCGCGATCCTCGGGAATGATAACCTAAAAGAACTGTCAGCAGTTATTCACACCAAACAAAACTACATGGTGATCAAAGATAAAATTAAAGTTCGAATTAAACAATACATTGCACAATCAGTAAACTCCATCAATCTAAGAACAGAGCACATGACATACGAGCAAAGAGAAGCTACATACAATATTGTTAAGGAATTCCCCACGCTTTTTGACGAACCAGATGCCAAACTGCCTTATACATCCATCGTAAAGGGCGAAATTTGCTCAACTTGCGACACTCCAGTCTATTCCAAACCCTACCCTTACCCTATGGCACTGAAAGATGAGGTGGAAAACCAAATTAAAAAACCCCTATAGAAAACATTAGAAAAATATTCGAGACACTTCGCAAAGCCAACATGAAGGTACAACTCAACAAGTGCGAGTTTCTCAAAAAGGAAGTGGAATTTCTCGGTTTTGTTGTCACTACCGATGGCATTAAAACCAACCCCGCAAAGGTGCAAGCTATACGCGATTTCCCATGTCCACATTCACTTAAAGACCTTCGATCCTTTTGAGGCTTGTCAGTTTACTATCGGCGTTTTATCAGAGACTACGCCAAGATAGCAAAACCCATGACGTCGCTTTTAAGAGGGGAAAACGGACGCCTGTCCAAAAACGTCTCAGCAAAAAAAATTATCCATATGGGTGAAAGCGCTTTCGAAGCTTTCAATAAAATAAAAAATTCCCTAACATCAAAAGATATCATCCTCAAATACCCTGATTTCAAAAAAGAATTCCATCTAACAACCGATGCTTCGAATAACGCTATAGGCGCCGTATTAGATCAAGAAGGCAAACTAATAACTTTCATTTCCAGAACGCTAGACAAGACTGAAGAAAGTTATACTACGAAAGAAAAGGAAATGCTCGCCATCATCTGGGCACTTAATTCGTTTAAGAACTACCTACATGGTTCCGCCAAAGTCCAAATTCATTCACGGATCACCAACCCCTCATATATGCCCTCAGCAATAAAAACAATAATTACAAAATGAAGCGCTGGAAGGCCGCACTCGAAGAGTACAACTACGAGTTAATATATAAGCCAGGCAAAAGCAATGTTGTTGCCGACGGGCTTTCCAGACCACCGCGAAAAGCCCAAGTTAATGGGAACTAATCCCTAACAGCCTCTAAGCATAGCGACGAAAGCTCGTCTCATGAACTCATACAATACGTAGAGACTCCAGTCAATGCATTTAAAAATCAGCTCCTCTTACTTATAGGCGACGAAACCCCGCATAAACTCGAATGCCCTTTTCCAAAATTCCGAAGATTTACTTTTATCCAACCTTCTTACACCAAAGAGAACCTCATATCCATATTCAAAAGATTCCTTAACCCATTGGTCATAAATGTTCTTATGACAAACGAAGGAACAATGGCAAAAGTTTAGGAAATATATCCGCTATACTTCAAAGCCTACAGAATTAGACACACCCAGACTAAGGTCGAAGATTTAGTAGACCGAGCAGACCGAACTAATCCTCAAAATCCATAGAAGAGCTCACAGAAATGCCTCAGAAAACAAAGCTCAAATACTGCAAAAACACTATTTCCCTCAAATGAACGTTAAAATTAAGTAATTAGTACGAACGACACAAATACGAACGACACCCTAATAAGCCCCAACTAGAAGCTACTCCCAGTATCAAGAACATATCTTTCACCTTGACATCTACTCAACAGAGAAAAACCTCGTCCTTACGGCCCTAGACAAGTTTTCAAAGTACGCTCAAACCAAAATTCTAAAATCAAGAGCAATAGAGGACATAAAGGAACCCTAAGAGAGTTGTTATTTTCGTTCAATGTTCCAGAAGTAATAGTGATAGACAATGAAAAATCCTTGAATTCTGTGTCCATAAGCGGTTGAAGACCAATTAGGCATTAAAATTTTTAAAACGCCTCCCTACATGAGCACAGTTAATGGCCAGGTGGAACGCTTCCACTCGAACTTATCCCAAATTATGCGCTTAAAACCGATCGCATAGATCCTTCTCAGAACTCCTAGACAGATCCGTATATGAATACAACTGCTCTATACACTCCACAACGGGCAAAAAACCGATTGAAATATTTTTCGGTAGGAACGTTAGTACAGACCCAGATCAATTCGAAAAGGCAAGACAAGAGACCATTGAAAAAATAAAAAACAAACAAGAACATGACCTAAAGAACCACAATAAAAACAGGCACACCATAAAAACCTATTCTGCTGGAGATGCGATATTCATTAAGATTAATAAACGACTAGGATCGAAATTGTCACCTAGGTTTAGAAAAGAAATAGTGAAGGAAAATAAAGAAACAACAGTAATAACAGAATCTGGAAAAATTGTCCATAAATCCAATATCCGAAATTGACAACATTCGCTTATTCCCACAGGTACATTCTGATCACGGTTGCCCAAGCACAGGTCAGAATACTCGACTATTCCAACTCTTAAATAATTGTACCTAGCAAATGAACGGCGAGAATACAAACCGGCAACCTTAAACTCATCCACGCAATAGAGTTGCCGCCATATGAAGAATTTTTATCCAAAACCTCCGCCCTTGGACCATAAGCACATCCCAAGAAGCAATCCTTTCTACCCAATCCTAGACCACGAAATAAAACAATCAAGCAACCTTATCCAAAACATTATAGTTAACAGATCACCAAAATCTAAAAGGTCACTCAATTTTATTGGGTCAACATGGAAGTGGATCGCGGGCAACCCCGACCACGATGACTACACACTTATGATAAATAAAATCAATAACATTATAGAAAACAATAATGATCAAATTCCCATAAACCAAGCACATACAGACAGAATAAATAAACTTACAAATGTTACCAACCAATTATTGAACATTATAAAACAAGATAAATCTTTCGAAAATGAACTAGTTTTAAGCCTACTCTATAGAACTAAAATAATTAAAGAAGAAATTGTCAATGCAATATACGCAATAGAATTAGCTAAAGAAAATATTGTAAGCTCTAACCTACTATCGAAGCAAGAAATCGATTTAATCATGAATAATGTTAATAGTATAAGTATACCATATAGTACTGCACAACAGGCATTAGAATTTGCCGAAGTTAAAATAGCAACAAACTCAAGTAGTTTATTATACATTGAAAGTATACCTAAAACGGAAAATAAAATATACGAACGACTTATTATTAAATCAATAAAAAGAAATAAAGTTATAAACAAAATCGTTAGTACTGACATTATAAGAAAAAATCATACTGTATTTAGCATAACTAGTAATTGTAAAACTATTAACGATCTTTCATTATGTAAAAGAGAGAATATCCTAGATATAAGTAAGCATAAATGCCTAGCCGATCTGCTCGAAGGAAAAAATGCAACATGCAACAGGACAAACAGAACATGTGCCGCAAGTAGAAGAAATCGCACCAGGTACCTTGCTGCTAAACAACTTTTCCGGAAACATAGAGATGAACGACAACAGCCGAACCTTGAAGGGTACATACCTAATCAAATTCACAAATGTCACTATTACCGTCAACAACCAGAAGTACATCTCGGAACACATAACTCAAATACACGCCCTACCACCATGACTACACTCATTATATGAAGGGACAGAAGTAGAACGCTAGTATCGCTAGAACTAATGAAAGAACTCCATCTAATTAATAAAAACCACATAAACCGTATTCAAACTGAAAAAAAAACTAAGCCAATGGACCAACTACGGACTCTTCTTCATCATATTTCTATCACTGATAGTGCTAGTAAGATGGCTGATATCCCCGAAAACCATCGTTCCAAACATCAACGTAACATTACCAAGCGAAGAAGAAACCTCCCAAAGAGAGCCAGAATCAGCAACATCTAAAAATCCGATATACCATGGCAGCATCTTTAATCTTCCACACGTATGAAAATTCGAGGACGAATTCCACTAGGAGGGGAAGAGTTAACAACATATTCGCTCATATCCCACGGTCAACCCGCTGACACAGCGTCTAACGGATACGATTTCTGGTAAAGGTATGCAGCGGCGATTCACAGGTGTCAGGTGCACATCAGGGAATTGCAACGAGCACGACAAGTGAACGTGATAGGTGTAGGATAGGAATATAGAACGTAAGATAAAATTGTTAGGATAAGTTAGTCTTAGTTTGACCATCAATGAATAAAGATCATTTTTTTTAAAACAATTTTGGAAGTAAATTATTAATTTATACAACTGGTCACTGTGTAATGGGCTGGATAGAATCCAGGCAAATCTCAGTTGATACTGATATCTAAAAATCAATGCAATAATATCGGTCGAATATATGCTGGTCTACGTAAACTTCGGTTATCTTCAGCTTTTACCCCAACATGCACGAAACTCAGACTTGTAAGAACCCTGTTCGTACCCATTATTGATTACTCCATAACTGTTTACAGTAAGCTTGGCTCTCACTCAGAACACAAATTACTTGTTGCGTTCAATGATACGATTAGCTATGTGTATGGGCTAAATCGTTATGACCATGTATCTCACTATCATAAATTGGTGCTTGAGTGTACGTTGCAGCAATTTTTTAAGATAAGGTGCTGCCAATTTATGCATAAACTTATATATAAACAAGTGGGAAATTGCAACAGTTGGTATGCAAAAGCTTCAATCCATCTACGACGGATTGCAGAATACCCGACCATACCAAAAAGAAAACTTCCACGCCTCCAAAAAGTGGGCGGGATATAAAAATATAACTGTTGAATGCTTTATACTAGGTGGTTGCATACATTTCGGCCTAAAACTCCTCCGTTTTAACTAAAAAAATCACTTTTTTTAACGCCACGCCCACAAAAGTGGGCGGAGGCATATACAATATATTCATAACAGTTAGAAAATGCTAATATCTACAGCTTTTGTCATATAAAATTTTGTCAAATTTCATATATACTTATTGAAAAACAGTCATTTTAAGCTAAAATCCCTTAAAAAGTGGGCGTGGTCGAAAAAGATAATTTTTTTTGGCTTCCTTAAAGACAATTATAAGGCAATGTTACATACCAAAAATAAATGCGCTAGCGCCATTGTAACATAGCTAAAATTTGCAAAATGTATTTTTTTAAATTAGAGATGGTCGCACATACAGGCCTGTAGTGGGCGTGTCTGTGGGCGGATTCAGCTTATTTTCAAACTTGATCTGAAGGACTGGACTTTTAACCAACCCACAAAATTTCTCTGCCTTAAAATTTAAGCCCTAAAAGTTGTTTACATACGGACGGACGGACGGACATGGCTTAATCGAAAAAAAGAGTTAAAACAAGTGGGAAAGTGCAAGAGTGGGTATGCAAAAGTTTCAATCCATCTACGACGGACTGCAAAATACCCGACCATACCAAAAAAAAAACTGCCACGCCTCCAAAAAGCGGACGGGATATAGAAATATAACTGTTGAATGCTTTATACTAGGTGGTTGCATACATTTCGGCCTAAAACTCCGCCTTTTTAACTAAAGAAATCACTTTTTTTAACGCCACGCCCACAAAATTGGACGGAGGCACATACAATATATACATAAAAGTTAGAAAATGCTAATATCTACAGCTTTTGTCATATAATTTTTTGTCAAATTTCATATATATTTATTGAAAAACAGTCATTTTAAATTAAATTCGCTTAAAAAGTGGGTGCGGTCAATGAAAAAGCTAAAATTTTTTGGCTACCTTAAAGACAATTATAAGGCAATGTTACGTACTAAAAATGATTGCGCTAGCGCCATTGTTACATAGCTAAAATTTGCAATATGTATTTTTTTAAATTAGAGATGGTCGCACATACAGGCCTGTAGTGGGTGTGTCTGGGATTCAGCTTATTTTCAAACTTGATCTTAAGGACTGGACTTCCAACGAACCCACAAAATTTCAACTCTCTGCCTTTAAATTTAAGGCCTAAAAGTTGTTTACATACGGACGGACGCACGGACATGGCTTAATCGATTCTCCTGTCGGTCCCATTCATATCTCTAGAAGGTCTTAGGGATCTACGGTGATTATTTCACTACGTTACAAACTATACATCAAACTTAATATACCCTGGGTCGGGTATAAGGATCGCCTAAATATCTATTCGATAAGCTTCAATTCGCGCAATCGGCCGGAACAATAAATCTTATAATGCCTAGTTTTAACTACTTAAATTCCTAACGCCTCTTCTTCATTCACGTCACCAGACTTTGGAACTCTCTGCCTACAGCGGCAAAGCATGTAATGGAAGCTTAGAAATTCAAAACTGCCGCATTAGAATACTTTTCCTGACTGCAACAACTATACCTTTCTTTATACCCGACCCAGCGTATATTAAGTTTGATGTATAGTTTGTAACGTAGTGAAATATATAATTATTGTTATTTGAAAATAAGCTGAATCCGCCCACAGACACACCCACTACAGGCCTGTATGTGCGACCATCTCTAATTTAAAAAAATACATATTGCAAACCTTAGCTTTGTAGCAATGGCGCTAGCGCAATCATTTTTGGTACGTAACATTGCCTTATAATTGTCTTTAAGGTAGCCAAAAAATTTTAGCTTTTTCATTGACAACACCCACTTTTTAAGCGAATTTAGCTTAAAATTACTGTTTTTCAATAAATATATATGAAATTTGACAAAAAATTATATGACAAAAGCTGTAGATATTAGCATTTTCATTTTTATGTATACTGTATGTGCCTCCGCCCACTTTTGTGGGCGTGGTGTTAAAAAAAGTGATTTTTTAGTTAAAAATGCGGAGTTTTAGGCCCAAATGTATGCAACCACCTAGTATAAAGCGTTCAACAGTTATATTTTTATATCCCGCCCACTTTTTGGAGGCGCGGCAGTTTTCTTTATGGTATGGTCGGGTATTTTGCGATCCGTCGTAGATGGATTGAAGCTTTTGCATACCCACTGTTGCACTTTCCCACTTGTTTTTTCATAGATCCTTACTCACTTCTTACCCATTTATAACTATGATACTCTTCACTTTTTCGCTTTACTTTCTAACTATTTGCTAATCCTACTTCTTTTAATTGTAAGACAACGTCTTACTTGTACACACGAAATAAATGAAATGAAATGCAAAATGAAATGAAATGACACGCCCACTTTACTTAATAGCATGAAAAATCAAAGTTTGTCGCCAAATTATTAACATGAAAATGCAATCAACACGTGTATACCACTTCTGACAAAAAATATAATCAAAAATACGATGTCATTGAGAAGGGGTGGATGCCATGCCCCTTTCTTAGAGAGAAGATTCTTAGCTGAGAAATTTTAAATACAACTGAAGTTAAATAAAACTGCAATTTAACAACCAGGATTAATGACACAATTCGGAGCTTGACAGTGGTTAATTGGGATGGGGTATCCAACGATTCGCTTAAGCGTATTGTAACCCTCCCACTGGTTTTTTTTTAGGAAGGGCGTAACATGTCCAACCCGAAATCAATATTAGCATAGAAATATCCAAGTTTGTTGTTAAAATGTACACAAAACTGTAATTATACCCCATCCCATAGGAAAGGAGGTATATTAAGTTTGATTCATAGTTTGTAACATAGGGAAATAATCACCGTAGACCCCCAAGACCTTAGGGACATATGATCGAGACCGAATTGTAAGTCGAATGAGCCATGTCCTTCTGTCCGTCCGTCTGTCGGTTGTTTTTAGGCCTTAAATTTTGAGCTAGGAACTTGAGACTAGATATCTGTTCTTTCTAGGTCCCGCCCACTGACACGCTCACTTTAATTATTAGCATGAAAAATCAAAGTTGTCGTAGGAGGCTTAAATTTGGTATGCAATATCCTCGCTAAAATGTATTGTGGTTGGTGTGAAAACCGCCCCCTTGTAGGCGTGGTCATATTTAATATGCATTCTAATAAACGGTTTTTATTTGATATATTTGCTTTAAATCCAAAAAAAACTTGCACTATAAAATGTTCAGATATAAGCGTAAGCTATCAACTCAAATGAATAAATTTTTGCCATGCCCACCATTGAGGGTGTTTTTCAGTAAAAAATCGAATTTTTAATATAAAACTGCGATCAACACGTTTATACTGCATCTGATAAAAAATATGATAAAAAAATTATATTATACAAAAGGGGTTGATGCCACGCCCCTTTTTCAAAAAAGAAGATTCTTAACTGACAAATTCTTAACACAATTAATGTTAGTAGAAACTGATAATTAACAACCAAGATATATGACGCATTTTGAAGCTTGACAGTGGTCAATTGGGATGGGGTATCGAACGATTGAATAATTTTGTGAAATTGACCTCTACAGATGGGTGTGGCCGAAAACTTCGAGTGAACGAAATCTGAAATAGTATCCGGTGTTCCTTATGTGGTAAATTTTACTTCTTATTCTATACTAAGTAAAGCTAAAACGCAGTCGCAATCCATGTTTTTATTGAAATATATAGGTTTTTATGGAATTGTGCCTCTAAATATGGGTGTGGCCCAAAGCTTTGTATAAAATATATGTAGAAATTATTATTTCCTACATTACATATTAAGTAAAAATTTTTCGATTTGGAACAAAAATATTGAATAAATTGCATTTGAACAATTACTCCTTAATTCGATGCCAAAAATGTAATTTCTTGGTTAAAATTCAACAATTTTGTAATATCAACTTAAGCATGGTCGTGGCTAAAAACTTTGTAGCAATGAAATCTAGTATGAAAACCGGTGAATCTAATGTGCTTACTTTTATTTCTTATCCTTACTTAAGTTAGGCTAAAAAGTAGTCGAAATCCACGTTTTCTGGAAAATTAGAGGTTTTTCTTAAATTCTGCCTACAAATGTGGGCGTGGCCCAAAACTTTGTTACTTTGATACTTGGGAAATTCCGTAGCAGGTAAAATTATTTATTTATTTATTTATTTATTAAGAATAGTTTACAAAGTAAATTTATAAACTACCTACATTTAAGACATCAGGGCTACAAGACCATAAGATGTCGTTTGAATCGAAATACAATGCCGTTATAACAATATACAAAATTTACATTATTATATAACTAACTTATGTAACAAAAGATTAAAATTACAAATTCGTTTTACTTAGATTGACAAAAGAAAAAGGTTTATATATACTTAAACTTGTTATGCGCAGTAGTAGCTTCCTTTATACGTTGAAAGGCTTGAATGTCAGATGGTGCATAGAAAGAGAAACTGCAGAAAAATGTTGGATATTGTATAACCATGTTTTTATTTTGTATACATGGTATTTCCTAATTCGATGCAAATATTTTGGGATACGATATTTGGGTTTAATTAAAGAAACATATATCGCGTTACAGTATGTGCATATCTCCGATTTTGATAACATTTATAGGGAATTTAAGAAAACACCTACTTTGAGGTACCTTGACCCATACTAACACGAATATATTCGCTAACACTAACAACAAACACTTAATTAAGGACTTAAATTTTAAAAGAAATAGTACTCCTTTTAACTGCTTTTAATTAAAATTTATGACTTTTATAAACTTCGAGATATTTGCTTTTAATTCGAATCCTTTTTCCTTGCCCATAAAATTTTTTTGAATTACAAGTCACTGTTTTGCAAAAATTAACCTAACAATACTTAACAAAAATTGCTGTAACAAGTTACGAGAAAAACCCAAAAATTTTACGATATTTGGGAAAAGTTGTAGCAAGTAATATTAAGAAAAATTCTTTCCACAAAGCCGCGCAGGTATAAGGTGGAAATATCATTTTTTACCTACTTTTATAACCGCAGTTGACAACAAGAACGATTTCTTGGCTACGTATTCATTATTTACGCAGGTAAGACTACATGATAAAATCCTGATTTATTAACCATTTTTCTTTTAAATCTCAAAAAGTCTAGGTTTGGACAACTGTTGGAAAATTTACCTTAGGTATAAAACTTTAGTAAACGTAGTTAAATCCATCAGTTTCATTTTCGATGCCGAGGTTACACAATGGTTATATAGTTTTTTTTTTTTGAAATGGCATATTTTACAAACGAAGAATACGCAGATATTATATACGTTTATGGGAGGTCTCTACGTTCAACGGAAATTCTAGTATAGCAGGGCAAAGATACCGTTAGCTTTTGCCTAACCGAAGAATACCTAATCTCCGTGTTTAATTTAATCTCTGTGTCGATTTGTGGGCAGATGTTATTGGAAACAACTTAAACGGTCCCTTCAAACTGCCTCGCATACTAAATTGTGCAAACTATCTTAAGTTTTTGGGCATATTTTTAACACGGTGGAAATTAAGAATTGACTGGACGAAAAGGACGGTGGTCATTGGATAGGAATAAATGGAACAGTTCACTAGCCTGCAAGACGTCCTGACCTTACAATTATTGATTTTTGTGTATTATTGAGAATGAAAGAACCTGTTTAGTCTACCGAAATAACAACTTTAAATGCTTTAGAGGAGCGTTGGACAATTCCAAGCCTTGTCACAAGTGAGGCAGCAGCTAGCAGCCTCAATAAATATTGACAGCGCAATCCAAAAACGGGCTATAGCATGCATACAAAACGGAGGAGGACACTTTGAGCACCTTGTTTGATTGCATAATTCACTTAATACAAATAGCGAGTAGGTGCTTCAGCGTGTACGCAGAAGTTACCGCATCCTATCCCACATTGTAAAATGCTGATGGCATTTTTATTTTTTGACATTTTATAAGTAGTGTAAACTTCGAAAAGGGGATTGGTCCAAACACCCCTATTCACAAACTATCAATAATTATAAGATATTTCCAAGTTACGCTTGAATGTAAGTAATAATGCATTTTTTTAGTTCAAATTCAATATTTTTGAAAAATCAACCCCTAAAAGAAGGCGTGGCTAAAAAGTTTATATAAACGAAATCCGGAATAAAGTCTCGTTTACCTAACCTGCTATTTTTTTGTTTCACGTTTTTATAAATTGGGCCCAAGGCCAGACGAAATTACATTTTCCTTCCAAATATGGGCGTGGTCCAAAGTCTTGTATGAAGAAAATGTAGAACTAAACGTTTTCTACAGAAAATATTAAGCAAAATTTTTTCAATTTGGAAGAAAAGATTGAGTAAACTGCATTTGAAAAGTTACCCTTAGGAGGTTTACCAAAAATTTTTTCTTTTTTGTGTTTTACATTCATTAGGAGATGCTAAACGTTAAATTTCAGCATTTTAGAACGTCTCCCAGTTCTTAAATCTATGGAGGTAGTTGCACATTTAGGCCGATTGTGGGCGAGTCTGTGGGCGGATTTGTTTGTTCTTAGTGTTAGCGAATATATTCGTGTTGGTATGGGTCAAGGTACCTCAAAGTAGGTGTTTTCTTAACAATAAATGTTATCAAAATTGGAGATAGGCATATACTGTAACGCGATATATGTTTCTTTAATTAAACCCAAATATCGTATCCCAAAATATTTGCATCGAATTAGGAAATACCATGTATACAAAATAAAAACATGGTTATACAATATCCAACATTTTTCTGCAGTTTCTCTTTCTATGCACAACGAAAATTTAAATATAGTGAAATATAGCCTTAAAGTGAAATTTAAAGCGTTTTAAGTAGAATACGTATTATGTATACTGAGTGTGTACTCATCAAGATATAAATATTAGTATAATGTGAATGCTAACCTCTTTTTATTTATTTTTGGTCTGAAATAAGTTATAAGATAAAGTACATGTTCTAAAAACATGAAAATTGCAGATATAATAGTCCTGATAATCAGCTTTCTTTTAACATCCTTTTGAAATTGATAGCACGTATATATTTCGCAAAAAAGTTATTTATACACCGGTTTCTTGCTGAAAGACATGTACAGGTCGGGTATCTTAAGCATCTTCTGCCAAGGACTTAGGACCGGAATTTCGTTCTGCCATTGCACACATAAGCTACACATGATGTGACAAAGCATGTATATAAATTTCAGACCTGTTCAAATAAGTACAAAAAACAATTTTTTTTGTTCTTTGGGGGCGTTCTGCCACGCTCATGGGCCCACCCTAATGATCTGCCAATTGTAGGAAATTTCATAGATTTGCCGCCAGGTGCTATACACAAAAATTCAAAATGAGTCAAATGAGGATAATTTTAATAAGGGATAATTTTAATAAGGGCAGGCGGTCCCTAGGGTGCGGTACGCCTGCGATCGGGCAGAACACCATTTTTGCAGTATCGCGTATAGGTCAGCACATCAAGGTACGTGATTTTGTTGTTCAAATCACTACCAAAAATTTTCACCAGCTCTCCGACTATCAGCTTTTTGAAGACAAACTCAAATAGCCCAAGGACCAGCACTTGGTTCGTAGAGTAGCAGGTAAGCATTAAAATTTTGACTAAGTTCAAGAAACTTTTGTAAATGAGGAGTTGGAAATTGGTTTCTAAGACTAGAAAAGATCAAAAGCTATTATTAGATAAACCTTAAGGAGGGTGGCTAATAACGTATGGGAGCTGGTTTAAAAACAAAAAACAACGAGTCATAAATGTCATTGGTTAGGTTTTGTTCTTCTTCTTCTTCTTTATACCCTATTCCACAGGATCAGGAATGGAGTACATTAAGTTTGATACAGGCGAAAATGTAACATAGAGAAATAGTGACGCTAGACCCCCAAGACCTTAAGGGCATATGATCGAGAGCGACTTCTGAGTCGAATGAGCCTTGTCCGTCCGTCCGTCCATCTGTCTGTCCGTATGTCACCAATTTTTAGGCCTTAAATTTTGTTAAACTGAAATTTTTTATACGTAAGCTCTCTGTCACCCGAAGCAATACAAGTGTTCAAATTTTTGAAATCCGCCCACAGACAAGCCCACAATCCGTCTAAATATGAAATAACCTCCGGTGCTTAAAATACTGTAAGACGTTGTTAAAAGCTGAAATTTATTATTTAGCATCTTCTCATGATAACAAGTCATAAAAAATAAAAATAAAGTCCGCAGCCGCCCCTTGTGGGCGTGGCATCGATTGAAAGTGTAATCTTTCAAATGCAGTTTATTCAATATTTTTGCACCAAATCGAAAAAAATTTTCAAAACATATTATGTAGAAAGCGTTTTTTTTTTCTAAGTTTCTTTCACGCAAAGTTTTGGGCCACGCCCACATTTGGAGGCAGAATTTAAGAAAAAGCTCTAATTTTCCAGAAAACATGGATTTCGACTACTTTTTAGCCTAACTTAAGTAAGAATAAGAAATAAAATTTAGCACATTAGCTTGAGCGTGTTCTATAGTAGATTTTGTTTCTAAAAAGCTTTTGGCCACGCCCATGTTTGTAGGAAGATATTACGAAATTGTTGAATTTAAACCAAAAAATTACATTTTTGGCTTCGAATTAAAGAGTAATTGTTCAAATGCAATTTATTCAATATTTTTGTTGCTGGAAAAAAAATCTACTTTATATGTTATGTAGAAAATACTCTACATTTTGTTTAAACAAAAGTTTTGGGCCACGCCCACGTTTAGAGGCAGAATTCCATAAAAACCTATAAATTTACAGAAAAACATTGATTTCGACTGCTTTTAGCTTTACTAAGGATAGAAAAAGAAATAAAATTTAGCACATAAAGTACACCTATACTATTTCAGATTTCGTTCATACAAAGTTTTTGGCCACGCCCACCCTTAGAGTTCGATTTCACAAAATTATTGAATTTGAACCAAAAAATTACAGTTTTGCGTACATTTTAGCGGCAAACTTGGATATTTCTATGCTAATATTGTCTTTCGGGAAATTTGGCTGGACATACTACGCCCCTTTTTAAAAAAAAGTAAGCAAAAACTTTAAAGGAATTTTTTTTTTCTACTTAAAATGATGCAAATGGTAACGGGACGGGGATGGAAAACAAGCAAATAAACGAATGGAAAGGAGAATAGGAAGGGAAAAGAGAAAAGGAATGAAAAGGAGAGCATTCAGGGAGAGGAGAATATGAATGGATAGGAGAATAGGAATGGAAAGGAGAATAGGAATGGAAAGGATAATAGGAATGGAAAGGATAATAGAAATGGAAAGGATAATAGAAATGGAAAGGATAAAAGAAATGGAAAGGATAATAGGAATGGAAAGGGGACTAGGAATAGGCAAAGGAATAGGGTGTACGGCGGTCTGCTATACACGGACCGAAGCTATTGCATAGGCACTGCTGCACATACTCTCTGGTTTTCATTTAGGCGCGAGGATATCATCTGAAGCGATGGATTATAACCCTCTTACTCTACTGCATTCCTAATGGTCCGCTTGTGGGGTACGCCGATTTGACTTCAGGTTAGGAATTGTTGTGTACAACAATAGTATATGTAACGGCTTGACTGAAACCGCTGTGTGAAAAAAATTATTCGCTAAAAACGTAGCTTTGTTCTTAAAATTTCCTACAACAGAGATCAAACAAATTTTTTCCTGAGAGTTGGGTAAAGGTGTTAACAGTGATCGCTTTATACTTCTTGCGCCATTGTACTCGCATTTATGAAAGTATGGCCATAGCATTTTTTCCATAGTTTTTTAAGTTTTTATCTTCATTTTCTTCGGTCCATCTGTAGCAGACCGCGGTATACCCTATTCCTATTCTTATTCCCCTTTTTATTCCTTTTATCCTTTCCATTTCTATTATCCTTTCCATTCCTATTATACTTTCCATTCCTATTCTCCTTTCCATTCCTATTCTCCTTTCCATTCCTATTCTCCTTTCCATTCCTATTCTCCTTTCCATTCCTATTCTCCTTTCCAATCCTATTCTCCTTTCCATTCATATTCTCCTCTCCATTCCTATTCTCCTTACCATTTCTTTTCTCCTTTCCCTTCCTATTCTCCTTTCCATTCGTTTATTTGCTTGTTTAACATTCCCGTCCCGTTAACATTTGCATGATTTTAAGTAGAAAAAAAACTAGTTCCTTATAAGTTTTTGCTTACTTTTTTTTAAAAAAAGGTGCGTAGCATGTCCAGCCCCAGTACCCGAAATTCAATATTAGCATAGAAATATCCAAGTTTGCGGCTAAAATGTACGCAAAACTGTAATTTTTTGGTTAAAATTCAATCATTTTGTGAAATCGAACTCTAAGGGTGGCCAAAAACTTTGTATGAACGAAATCTGAAATAGTATAGGTGTACTTTATGTGCTAAATTTAATTTCTTATTCTATCATTACTAAAGCTAAAAGCAGTCGAAATCCATGTTTTTCTGTAAATTTATAGGTTTTTATGGAATTCTGCCTCTAAATGTGGGCGTGGCCCAAAACTTTGTGTAAACAAAATGTAGAGTATTTTCTACATAACATATAAAGTAATTCTTTTTCCATCTGCAACAAATATATTGAATAAGTTGCATTTGAACAATTATTACTCTTTATTTCGATGCCAAAAATGTAATTTTTTGGTTAAAATTCAGCAATTTCGTAATATCTTCCTCCAAACATGGGCGTGGCCAAAAACTTTGTAGAAACAAAATCTAGTATAGAACACGCTGAAGCTAATGTGCTAAATTTTATTTCTTATTCTTACTTAAGTTAGGCTAAGGAGTAGTCGAAATCCAAAATTCTGGAAAATTAGAGGTTTTTCTTAAATTCTGCCTCCAAATTGCAAGATTACAAGGGGCGGCTGCGGACATTACTTTTATTTTTTATGGCTTATTATCATTAGAGGATGCTAAATAAATAATTTCAGCTTTTAACAACGTCTTACAGTCTTTTAAGCACCGAAGGTTGTTGCATATATAGACCGATTGTGGACTTTCTGGATTTTCTGGAAAATTAGAGGTTTTTCTTAAATTCTGCCTCCAAATTGCAAGACTACACTTTCAATCGATGCCACGCCCACAAGGGGCGGCTGCGGACTTTACTTTTTTTTGGCTTATTATCATTAGAGGATGCTAAATAATTAATTTCAGCTTTTAACAACGTCTTACAGTCTTTTAAGCACCGGAGGTTGTCATATATAGACCGATTGTGGACTTGTCTATGGGCGGATTTCAAAAATTTGAATACTTGTATTGCTTCGGGTGACAGAGAGCTTTCGTAAAAAATTTCAGTTTCCCAAAATTTAAGGCATAAAAATTGGTGACATACGGACAGACAGATGGACAGACGGACGGACAAGGCCCATTCGACTCAGAAGTTGGTCTCGATCATATGCCCTTAAGGTCTTGGGGGTCTATCGTCACTATTTCTCTATGTTACATTTTCGCCTGTATCAAACTTAATATACTCCATTCCTGTGGAATAGGGTATAAAGAAGAAGAAGAAGAACAACAATACCTAACCAATGACATATATAACTCGTTGTTTTGGTTCCTAAACCAGCTCCCATACGTTATTAGCACGTTATATATTATACACGTCTTGATTGCATTTTCACATTTAAAATTTGGTTTATACTTAAAAACGCCCCAAAAGTAGGCGTGGCAAAAATTTATTCATTTGAGTTGATAGCTTACGTACATATATATTTTTTTGGATTTAAAGCAAAAATATCAAATAAAAACCGTTTATTAGAATGCATATTATATATGACCACGCCTACAAGGGGGTGGTTTTCGCTTGTTTTTAAATGCCAGTCACAAAACCCTTAAGCGAGGCTATCGCATACCAAATTTCAGCTTCCTGTGACAACTTTGATTTTTCATGCTTTGCTTAAAGTGGGCGTGTAAGTGGGCGGATTTCAAAAAATTTTACACTTGTACTGCTTCGGCTGTCGGACATGGCTCATTCGACTTACAATTCAATCTCGGTCACATGCCCTTAAGGTCTTATGGGTCTACCTGATTATATCTCTATGCTACAAACTATGAATCAAACTTAATATACCTCCTATACTATCGGATGGGGTATAAAAATTTAAATTTGGAGTTAACGGGTACAGAGGGTATTCAAAAATAAATAAATAAATAGAGTGGCGCAACACCTCGATGTGAACCAGGGCCAACTTTGCAACAATGTATGCTGTGTGTGTTAATTTCTTTACATACAAGGGGACCTACAGCTTTTTCCCGAATCCGAACGGCACTTGAGAAGTTTTTCAAGACAAATGATACTCTCGGAGGGCTTCTCAGACCCTCACGGAGGTGGAAACAATTTTTTTTTTCAGGTGACGATGGCAGGATTCGATCTCAGACCCCCGGCGCGTTGGAAGCACAAACACTAAACACTACGCCACGGCACCCCCACCCCACACTTCTAAATACCCGACCCCCACCTTAAAGGCATATGATCTAGACCGAATTCTGAAACGAATAAGCCATGTCCGTCCGTGCGGCCGTCTGTATGTCACATGTTTTTAGGCCTTAAATTTTGAGCTAGGGTGCTGAAACTTCCTACGTCAGGTGCACGTCATGCGAAGCAGTACAAGTGTACAAAATTTTTAAATCCGCCCAAAGACACGCCCACAATCGGTCTAAATATGCAACTACCTCCAAATTTTTCAAAATTTTAAGACGTTCTAAAAGGCTGAAATTTGACATTTAGCATTTCTTAGTGAATATAAGACACAAAAAAGATAAATTTAATTGGTAAGCCTCCTCTAGTGGGCGTGTCATCTATTTTAAGGGTACATTTTCAAATGCAGTTTACTCAGTATTTTTGCTCGAAATTGAAAAAAATTTGCTTAATATTTTATTTGGAAAGAGCTTAGTTTCACATTTTATTCATACAAGACTTTGGGCCCCGCCCACATTTGGAGGCAGAATTGAAGAAAAACCTAAAATTTGCCTGAAAAACTTAATTTCGACTTGCCTTGAGCGTAATTTAGGAAAGCATGAAACAAAAAAGTAGCATGTTAGGTAAACGAGACTTCAGTCCAGATTTTGTGTATATAAAGTTTTTAGCCACACCCCCTTTTAAGGGTCGATTTTCAAAAATATTGAATTTGAATAAAAAAATTGCATTTTTACGTACAATTAGGTGTAACTTGGAAATATCTGTGGAAATATCTTATAATTAATAGTTTGTAATTAGGGGCGGTTGGACCACGCCCCTTTTCAAAGCTTGCGTTACTTATAAAATGTTAAAAAATAACTATGCCATCATCATTTTACAATGTGGAATAGGATGGGGTATTCAACGGTCCGTTTAACGGACTGTAACTTTTGCGTACATACTGTAGCACTTACTTAACATACACACTGGTTTCTACTTAAAATGATGCAAAACGAGAACAATGGAAAACAAGCAATTAAACGAATGGAAAGGAGAATAGGAAGGGAAAGGAGAAAAGCAATAAAAAGGAGAATAGGAATGGAGACAAGAATATGAATGGAAAGGAGAATAGGAAAGGAAAGGATAATAGGAATGGAAAGGATAATAGAAATGGAAAGGATAATAGAAATGGAAAGGATAATACGAATGGAAAGGGGAATAGGAATAGGAAAAGGGTATACCGCGGTACGCTACAGACGGACCGAAGCTGACTGAAACCGCTGTGTGAAAAAAATTATTCGCTAAAAACGTAGCTTTGTTCTTAAAATTTCCTACAACAGAGATCAAATAAATTTTTTCCTGAGAGTAGGGTAAAGGTGTTAACAGTGATCACTTTTTACTTCTTGCGCCGTTGTACTCACATTTATGAAAGTATGGTCATAGCATTTTTTCCATAGTTTTTTAAGTTTTTTATCTTCATTTTAAGCACTAAGAAGTGAAAAATTTAAGTTTTTTCATAGCATTTATATATTTTGCATTTATATATTTTGATTTTTGGGGATAAACAGAATAACTAGTGAGCAAGTGCTTCAGTGTGTACGCAGAAGTTAAGGCCCGTAAAGTGGACCGTTGAATAGCCCATCCTATCCCACATTGTAAAATGCTGATGTTTTTGTTATTTTGTGACATTTTATTAGTAGTGCAAACTTTTTAGACACGGCCCCTAAGAGGGCGTGGCTAAAAACTTTGTATGAACGAAATCCGACATAAGGTCTCATTTACCTAACCTGCTAATTATTTTTCTGCATGCTTTCCTAAAGTAGGCTTAAGGCCAGTCGAAATTACATATTTCTGGAAAATTTTAGGTTCCTCTTCAATTCTGTACTTGACAATGTGGGGTATTGAACAATCCGTTTTACGGACTGTAGCTTCTGCGTACATACTGTAACAATTATTCGCTGGTTCTGTATAAGCTTTTGTTTAATTCATTTTTATACCCCATCCCATAGAATAGGAGGTATATTACGTTTGTCACATAGTTTGTAAAACGGTGAAATAATAATGGTAAATACCCAAGACTTTATGGTGCATATGATCAAGATCGAATTCTGATTCGAATGGGCCATGTCCGTCCGTCCGTCTGTCCGTCCGTCGGTCTGTATGTCACACATTCTTAGGCCTTAAATTTGAAGCTAGGGAGGTGAAATTTGGCTCATAGGTTCATTGTTATCCGATGCAGTACAAGTGGAAAAATTTTTTGAAACCGCCCTCAGACACGTCCGCAATCGGTGCAATCGTGAACTTCGTACGGAGCTGGAATTTCGTGGGTTGGTATGACACGCCCACTACAGGCTTGTATGTGCGACCATATCTAATTTAACACAAGTGGGAAAGTGCAACAGTGCGTATGCAAGAGTTTCAGTCCATCTACGACGGATTGCAAAATACCCGACCATACTAAAAAAAACTGCCACGCCTCCAAAAACTGGGCGGGATACAAAAATATAACTGTTGGTTGCTTCATACTAGTTGGTTGCATACATTTCGGTGTAAAACTCCGTCTTTTTAACTTAAAATAAAAAAATCACTTTTTTTAACGCCACGAGTAACAAGTCATGGACTGAACCACATTTAATATTTTAAAAAACACAAAACCGAAAATGAAACACAACACGTGCAATATATAAATCTGTTCCTTTTATTTGTAACGTGTAAAATAAGTGTTGCTTCCGTGAGCTCGAAAAACAGACTGCTGACTCGACGCTTGCTTTAAGCTTATAAAAGCCACTTCTTATCAGACAGTCATTTTACATTATGTACTTCTTAATGCTATGCTTAACCTTAGAACCGCTTACGACTAATAAAGACATATACTTAAAACTAGAAAGAGAAAAACGTCAAAACATATATGCGACACCTGTTGTCAATATTGTTAGCAGTAATCTTTGTTTCTCATTTTTACTTATACCTATTATTTACAAACCTTAGCTGCGTTCATCTTTATAAAGGAATAGTGTCCATCTAGATTCTAGACCGATGACAGACCGCTACATGAAGTAACTAAGCTTCAATGTAACTCCTTCGGCCTTTGAGTCGACAAACGATCTTATGAACACTGTGGCGTATACGTAACATTTGTCAATTTCATTATTTTTGTCAATTAATTAGATTTCCTTTTTTTTATCATTAACTATCTCTAAATTAACAGTCTACAACTAAGTTTAACTACTTTAATAAATTTTCTTATAATTTGAATTTTATTTTTAATCTAGTTGTCTCTTAAACTAAAAACAAAATAATAATGAATGTATTGAATTATAACAAAGGTTAGAATTAAGATTTTTTATTATTTTTTTTTATTTTGTTGCATTTGGTTTATTTCTTTTAGTGTAGTCCCTACCAGTTAATTTTGGGTCAAATTTTATGTCTTTTATAGGTGCTTGATACTTGTCTCGCCTTTTGACTATTTGTCTATCGCGTTTATGTCCGTGTTTGTCCTTAAAATATGTTTTTCCTTTTTCTTTTACATCCTTTATTATATAGCGGGGTAGATATTTAATATTATGGAAGCCTAAGTTTTTGACTAGCTCTCGATCTTCGACGGGAGGATGTGCAACACGAGTTTCGTTCAACTTATCTATTCTTCTTTTTTTATCTTCAACGATCCTTAGCTTTAACTCATCCCACTCTGACTCTTTCAAGGTCGAATAAAGAAGATCATTAGGCTTATATCTGGTTGCAGAATGAATGGTGTCGTTATAGATTTCAGCTGCTTTAAAAACTAAAGTATCACCGTCGGCTTCGCTATAATCTTTATTTAACCTAAATAGCCTAATATGTTCGTTCAGAGTTAGGTGGAAACGTTCTACAGTGGAATTGCCTGTGTGCGTGTTTGGTGCAGTAAAATGGTGAATAATACTTTCTTGATTTAAGAAATTCCTTAGATATGCTGTATTAAATTCGCCATCTGCCACGATCTTTTTTGGTTTGCCTAAGGTTGCGAATCGGTGCTTCAAAACTTCTACTACTGTAATAGAGTTTCTATCTGTAACGGGATGAATAGATGCATGTTTTGTCAGCTTGTCGATACATGTCAGGTACATAGCATTTTTATTTAAAAACCATTTGTCCACATGTACTAACTCATTTGGTTTGGTAGGTGTTTCTGAGATCATTAACATTGGTTTTATTGGATGTCTGTCGTATTTACACATATTACAGAGAATGCAGTTATTGATATATTTATGTATTTCAAGTCTCAGATTTGGGTTGTAATACGTATCGCTAAGTTCTTCGTATGGTTTTTCGTAGGGTGAGTTTTTTCTATAAGTTCCATAAGCTTCTCTTTACATGTTATATCAGTAAGAAATTTTGTGCACCTAAGGATTTTAAATCTTGGAGCGTTTGAAAAGTACTTTACTATGGTCTTTTGAAAATTTATAAATATATGATCATCTTTACAGTACATGCCAAAAGGAAAAAGTCCTTTTAAAATGTTCAATACATAATCCTCACTATAACTGGCTAAGTTTATAATAGTTCTCCTTTTCTTTTTGTATAAAAACTTGGTAGTATGTGAATTTGAATTCCTACGTTCTAATATCAATTGGTGTTTATAAATATTTACAGGAGTTTCCGTTATGTAGATGTGATCATTTAAATTCTCTTGGCCGCTGTGGATAGTAGCTAAGTCAGATCGAACATCATCGTTATTGTCTATGCAGTTTACTTCAGCTCGGCTCAAAAAATCAGCGACTGTATTTTCTTTTCCCTTGATATATTCGATTTCAAACTCATACTCATTGAGTCGTATTTTCCAACGCTGCAGTTTAAAATTTGGCTCCTTTAAGGAGTTAAGCCAAACCAAAGGGCGATGATCAGTCTGTATTAAAAACTTTCGACCAAACAAGTAGGGCCTAAAATATTTTGTGGCCCAAATAATGGAAAGCAGTTCCTTTTCTACCGCGCTGTAGTCCCTTTCATGACAATCTAAGGTTCTCGACGCGAATGCTATTGGATGGTGGTTCTGCGAAAGTACGGCTCCTAAGGCGGCATTGCTAGCGTCTGTTGTGAGAACAAATTTTTTAGTAAAATTAGGATAAGCCAAGATTGGACATGTACATATGAGTTCTTTAAGCTTGTTAAATGAATCAATGTAGTGCTTATCGTTTCCTTTCCTTAGGCACTTAGTCATTGGAAGGACTACTTTAGAGTAGTCCTTAATGAACTTTCGATAAAAACCTGTAATGCCAAGAAACGACTTAATTTGTTCAACTGTCTGGGGTATTTTTATTTTCTTTATTACTTCAATTTTGTTTGGATTGGGCCTTATACCATCGCTTGAAATAATATGTCCTAAATATTCAGTATGACGTTTAAAGAAATTACATTTGTTAACTTGAATTTTAAAATTATATTCGAGAAGTCTTTTTAAAATTTTACTTATGGAATCGATATGCTCTTGAAGTGATGTCGAAAATATAAGGATATCATCCAAATAAACAACGCAAATCTTGTTAATATAGTCTGAAAGAACCTCGTTCATCATCTGTTGGAAGGATGCTGGGGCATTTTTCAACCCGAAAGGCATGCGAGTGAATTCATAGTGCCCACTCGCTGTTGAAAAAGCGGTTTTATGCCTATCTTTCGGATCTATAGGGATTTGGTGGAACCCTTTAGCTAGGTCAAGCGTGGCTTTTCTGAATTATCCATTTTTTTCGGGACTATCCAAATTGGAGCATTGTATGGACTTGTTGATTTTACGATGATGCCGGATCTAAGCATATCTGATATTTGTTTGTCCACTTCAGTCCTATTTGCTTCCGGATATCTGTATGTTCTAGAATACACCGGAATGTCGTTTTTCGTGGGTATTTTGTGACAATATTGTGAGACCGAAGACAATATATCACCCTCAAGAAAGAATACTTTCCTGAATTTCTTAATTGTTTTACATAAATATTTAATTTCTTCTTCATTTAGGTCATCGATCTTAAGTTTTTTCGTGATTTGCTTGATATCTGGGTCTTCAAAAAATATTTCACTATAAGGCAGGGAGTATATTTCTTCTGGTGTTGACACAACATTTGGATTGCTAAAAATAAGGGGTAAAGTAGCTTCATTGGTAACTAAAAGAGATTTCTCCAGGTCGATTTTTGTATGTAATTGCTTAAGAACATTACATCCTAAGATTCCGTCAAAATCACTGTTTGGTTCAGTTTCAAGCATTTCAATCTTGGTAGATGGTCGATTAAATTCCTTGAACAATGGAACGGTTACCTTTGATTTAATAGGGATATTGGAATTGATCGACTTTATCAACAAGGGCTTTTCAAGATCCGTTTTGAAGGATCTATGAAATATGTCTTTCTGAATCAATGACGTACTTGCTCCCGAATTGATTAGCAACTTAATTGGAAAAGACTTGGTTTGTACAGGGAAGAGATCGGAGGTGGCTGACTGAAAATTTTGAAAACGTGAGTCCGAGTCGTTAGTTTTTGGATTTTCATTAGCAGGTATTTCTTCCGTACAGATGTGGTCTACTTCCATCTGTCTTTGCTGATTACTCCTAGAATGTCCTGAAAACTGCGCTCTTTGGTCTGAGTTTTGCGGGTTATTAAATCTACTGTTAGATGAAAAATTTTTCCTTGAGTAACTTGAACTACTAGCTCTTTGATCGTCATTAAAATGTTGAGAATATTGGTTTTGATTCCGGGAATTTTGATATTGGCCGTTTGGACGAAAGTTATTTTGGTTATTATTAAAACGGGAATTTTGATTGGGGATATTTGGGTAAAAGTTTGATGCAATTGGCCTGCTTTGGTTTGCTTGGAATTGAGATCTATTGGCGTAACTAAAGTTTTTGTGAAAGTTGTCTGTGCTAATTAAAATTTTCTTTGCTTCCCTAAATCCAGACGGATTCCTGGCTTGCAAGATTAGCTTCGGTTCACTGGGAAGTTTATTAATGAACAGCCTAAGAGCCATATCCTCGTTCTGCTGGCTAGTAAACCAAGCTGGGGTATTGTCTTCCAATCCGATTTTAATGTTTAGATCTATCAAAATACTAAGTATATAGTCATACAATTGTTCGACTGAGTTTTTAAATTTAGCCATTTTTATCTTATTTATTAAACTTTCAATGCTTTCATTAACTGAACAGTTTTCTTTTAGAATTAATTTAATTTGACTCCATTGCATCGGATTATTATTGTTAATTAAAACTATGTTTGCACGATCTTTTATTTTTTGTCTTATTTTTAATTCCAAAAATCCTTTCGATAATTCATCTAAATCTTTTACATAATCATAGATATAATCAACCTGTTATAAAACATACGGGCGGACAGACGGACATGGCTTAATCGATTCTCCTGTCGGTCCCATTCATAACTCTGAAAAGTCTTAGGGGTCTACGGTGATTATTTCACTGCGTTGCAAACTAAACATCAAACTTAAAAAACCCGGGTCGGGTATAAAAATATTTATACCCCATCCCATAGGATAGGAGGTATATTAAGTTTGTCACATAGTTTGTAACACGGTGAAATAATAATGGTAGACCCCCAAGACCTTAAGGGCATAAAATCGCGACCGAATTCTGAATCGAATGAGCCATGTCCGTCCGTCCGTCCTTCCGTCCGTCTGTATGTCACACCTACATACCTCCCGGTTTTTTAAAACTGTAAGACGTTCTAAAAGGCTGAAATGTAACGTTTAGCATCTCTCCTAATAAAAAAAAAGACTTAAAAAAGAAAAACTAAATCGGTAAACCTCCTCTAGTGGGCGTGGCATCTATTTTAATAGTAAATTTTTAAATGCAGCTTACTCAATATTTTTGCTCAATATAAGAAAAATTGCTTATTATTTTATGTAGAAAACGCTTATTTCTACATTTTGTTCATACAAGATTTTGGGCCACGCCCAAGTAGCAGGTTAGGTAAACGAGAATTCAGTCCAGATTACGTTCATATAAAGTTTCTAGCCACGCCCCCTTTTAAGGGTCGATTTTTCAAAAGTATTGAATTTGGACCAAAAAATTGCATTTTTACGTACATTTAAGTGTTACTTGGATATATATGTGGTTTTTCATTAGGGGCGTTTGGACCACGCCCCTTTTCGAAGTTTGCATTATTTATAAAATGTCAAGAAATAACCATGTCATCAGCATTGTACAATGTGGGATAGGATGGGGTATTCAACGGTCCGTTTTACGGACTTTAACTTCTGCGTACACACTGTAGCACTTATAGCAGAAAAGTGCTAGAGCGTTCATTATATCCGACCCAGGGAAAATTAAGTTTGATTTATAGTTTGCAACGCAGTGAAATAATCACCGTGGACCCCTAAGACCTTTTAGAGATATGAATGGGACCGACAGGAGAATCGATTAAGCCATCTCCGTCCGCCCGTCCGTCCATCCGAATGTAAAGAACTTTTAGACCTTAATTTTTAAGGCAGAAAGCTGAAATTTTGTGGGTTGGTTGGAAGTCCAGTTTTTCAGATCAAGTTTGAAAATAAGCTGAATCAGCCCACAGACACGCCCACTACAGGCCTGTATTTGCGACCATCTCTAATTTAAAAAAATACATTTTGCAAATTTTAGTTATGTTACAATGGCGCTAGCGCATTCATTTTTTGTACGTAACATTGCCTTATAATTGTCTTTAAGGTATTAAAAAAACTTTAGCTTTTTCATTGGCCCACTTTTTAAGGGATTTTATATATATAAATATAAATATATATATATAAAATATATATAAAATTTGACAAAAAATTATATGACAAAAGCTGTTGATATTAGCATTTTTTAACTTTTTTGTATCTATTGTATGTGCCTCCGCCCACTTTTGTGGGCGTGGCGTTAAAAAAAGTGATATTTTTAGTTAAAAAGGCGGAGCTTTAGGGCGAAATGTAAGCAACCACCTAGTATAAAGCATTCAACAGTTATATTTTTATATCCCGCCCACTTTTTGTAGGCGTGGCAGTTTTCGTTTTGGTATGGCCGGGTATTTTGCAATCCGTCTTAGATGGATTGAAGCTTTTGCATACTCACTGTTGCACTTTCCCACTTGTTTTGGTTGCATTAATTTTTGCCTTGTAATTGTCTTTGAAGTGGCCTAAAAATTTTAGCCTTTTCATTGATCACGCCCACTTTTTTAAAGGATTTTTGTTTAAAATGGATGTTTTTCAATAAATATATATAAAATTTAACTAAAAATTCTATGACTAAAGTTGTAGACATTAGCATTTTCTAACTTTCATGTATAAGTACTATGTGCCTCCGCACATTTTTGTGGGCGTGGCATTAAAAAAGTGATTTTTTCAAGTTAAAAAGGCGGAGTTTTAGACCGAAATGTATGCAACCATCTAGTATAAAGAATTCAACAGTTATATTTTTGTATCCCGCCAACTTTTTGGAGGCGTGGCAATTTTTTCGGTATGGTCAAGTATTTTGCGATCCGTCGTAAATGGACTGAAACTTGTGCATACGCACTGTTGCACTTAGGCTGCGGTGTTGTTGTACTAAGGTCTACGGTGATTATTTCATTGCGTTACAAACTATACATCAAATTTAATATACCCTGGGTCAGGTATAAAAAAGGCTGGCAAAAAGCTTTACCGTTACGAAAATAGAGGGAAGGACATACTATTTCTTGGCCTTTTTATAGAATTTTTATAATTTAAGACCCATAAAACAGCAATTTCGATTATTTTTAATTACCGTTAGACTTTTTGATCAATTTTACTACCACCTGTGCTACCATTTGCCACTTTTCTAAAATTCTGTGGACATGGATTTCTGAGAAAACGGTAAAAATATGCTGTTTTTTTTATTTCGCTTGTTTGTATGGGCTTAAGAACTTAGGGTCGAATTTTGAAACGTTTTTGATACAGTACTTGTCCTTTTAAACATTACATACTTCAGCCAAATTTAAACAAGATCGTCATATCCGTTAAGGATCTATAAAAAAATAAATAGAGTGGCGCAACAGCTCGAGGTGAACCAGGGCCAACTTCTCAACAATGTATGCTGGTGTGTTAATTTCTTTACATACAAGGGGACCTACAATTTTTTGCCGAATCCGAACGGCACATTGAGAAGTTTTTCAAGACAATTAATACTCTCGGAGGGCTTGTCAAACCCTCGCGGAGGTGGGGACCGTGAAAAGAACAAGTCTTTTTTTTTCAGGTGACGATGGCAGGATCCGTTAAGGATCTAGCAATCTTTAAAAAATAGTTCTCGAAAATGTTTTTAGGTTTTTCAGTTAAATCTTCGATGTTTTCGAATACTTTAAGTCTGCTATAGATTTGTATAAAATTTAAGAAGATGGACTATACCCGGTGTTAATATAAAAATTATACTTTATATCGTTTGGGAGATAGAGGGGGAGATATGCGTTCTTCTGTTTTTTTTTATAATTTTTTAAATTTCAAATCCATAAAACAAATATTTTGAAGTCTTTCCAGTTCCCATTCGACTTTTTTCCAATAGGACAACCACCAGCACTAGCTTTGGATGTTTAATTTTAATTCTATGGCCACCGGCTTAAACGGTAAAACAAGTCATCATCATCATCATTTTCGGATGCCGCTTATACTTTAAAAGGGTAGCGGAGCGAGGGTGGCTAAATAGTCCTTCCATCTTTCTCGATCCTCCGCCACCAACTCAAGAGCCTCCAGCGCAATCCCCAGGCGGGACTCAGAGAGGTTCTTTACCTGATCCCACCACCTGTTCCTTGGCCTACTAGGGGGGCGCCGCGCTCGCATCTCGGCTAGCATGACCTGTCTAGGAAGTCTGAGGCATGCGAACAACGTGTCCAAACCATCGAAGAATCGATCGCTCCACTCGGAGAAGTAGTTGCTCAATATTAAGATTCCCACGAATACTGACGTTTCCATATATGCTATGAAAAGGAGCGGCGACAGAACACAGCCCTGGCGAAGTCCAATGCGCACATCGAAAGGACGGTATTTGACGCAAAACTCTCCACAGTGTATCCCGAGGGACTCGTTCATATGCCTTTCCCAGATCTACAAAACACGCGTAGACTGGTTTGGCAAATTTCCACGCCTTCTCAAGAATTACCTTCAGAGTAAAAAGCTGGTTGGTTGTGCCTCTGCCAGGCCGAAAGCCACACTGTTCTTCCCGTAACAAAGGCTCGATTACAGCTCTGGAACGCGTTTCCAACACCTTCGCGAATACTTTTCCCGGAAGACTCAAGAGAGATATGCTCCTATAGTTGGCGCAATCTCTCCTGTTCCAGGCAATCTTAATGAAACGTGTTAGCCATTTAACACCGTCTTCACCGGATTTCATTAACGCCAGCAGACTTGCCAACTTTTAGCGATTTAATCGCTTTAGTGACTTCGTCTACTGTGGGACTATTCTCCGCCCTTATCTCGTCAGCAGTGGGAATGCCATCTTCAGTGCCCTGTTGGGCACTCCATCTGCGCAAGACATCGCTCTCATTTGAAAGAAGTGTACCGTCCTTAGATTTAACCCCTTGAATGATATTCAACTTCCTTCCCCTGAGCCGGCGAATGGTCTGCCAAAATATCTTATTTGCAGATCTGTAATCGTGCTCCAACTTCTCGCCGAACTTTTTCCACGACTGTTCCTTGGCTGTTCGACTGCCACATTGAAAGTCCTTCGCGCCTCATTGTACCGGGCTCGAGAAGTTGAGTTTCTACATTGGATCCACGCAATGTAGGCTCTCTTCTCTTTTCTTCTCTCTGATGGCTTCTTGAACCCCAGGCGTTTCAAACCAAGTAGTTCTTTTCTCACCACCAGCCGCTACCCCAAACCGCTTCACTCCACAAACATTTCCTGCAGAGGCAATAACTGCCGATAACAAAAGCTGCCATTCCTCCTCTACATTCAAAAGGTCGGTTGGAATTTGTTCAAACTTCTCCGAAACATGCAGTGCAAAGCGCTCTCTGAAATCAGAGTCAGCATTCTGCAACCTTTCCCACCGTATGCGGGTCACCAGTCCTGGTTTTCGCATGAACGGTAAAACAAGTTCCTTTTTTATTTCGTTTTTTAAATAGGCTTCTAAAAACTTAGGTTAAAAACGGAAATTTTTTTCCTCTTTTTTGTAAGCTTTGTACTTTAACCGAATATCTGAAAAAGATCGCCTTTACCGTTAAGTTACTAGAAGACTTAAAAAAATTGTTTTTGAAAATGCTTTTATGTTTTTGAGTTAAATCTCAGAAGATTTTGAAATTTCAAAATCCGCTATAATTTTCTTTAAAATTGTGTGTAATTTTTTTCATAGAATTCCACCACGGACGAAGGCAAAGATTCCGCTCTTATCCGGCGCGGCCTGCAAATTTTTATGCTTTCTTTTGATAAAACTGAAAATATTAACGAAATTTACCAAATTAAATCAATCCTTAACATCAAGGTAAAAATCGAGCCCAAGCGGAAGGGCAACAAGCTAGTTCCCCAATGTAAGCGATGCCAAGGTTTCCGACACGCCAAGGTTTCCGACACACGCAAGCCTACTGCCAGAAAAAACCGCGTTGCGTAAAATGCGCCGGCGAACATCTCTCCACGGATTGCAATGTCAGCAGTCAGGCCCCCACAGTTTGCGCCAATTGCAGGCGAAGTCACCCAGCGAGCTACCGAGGTTGCGAAATTGCCATTGAGTTAAAAAAACGACAGGAAGCTCCAAAGAAAAATATTGAAAATAAGGGCCCAAGCTTAAAACCTCCTAAAGTAGATAAGCCAAAAACCCCTAAGTCGACAAGGGGCAAGGGTTTGATTAAAGGCAAAATTCAAAATGCGCAAGAAAACGTCGCTGGTCCTAGTTCCCACCGGAGTCAAAAGGGCGAATCCACACTTGTTGGTCCAAGATAGTACGCTCAAGTCGCGTCACGTGAAAGTAAGCCTCAAACGGCCGCATCAGATTCAGTCTCTCAAATTCTAGGCATGATTTTAGAAAAGCTTGAGCAAGTTATATTCAGCAAATTGAGCGAGCTCGAGTTTTAACCTCGAAAAGCATTTAATAAAAAATCATGAATATGGGAAAGTCAATCAAAATAATTACATGGAATGCAAACGGCCTTTTTCACAAAATTGACGAACTAGAAGTATTCCTACGGAAGAATAATGTAGACATATGCCTGATTTCGGAAACCCACTTTAAAAAGGGTTCGGCATGCAAAATAAAAGGTTACATTGACTGTCACGCGCATCATCCTTCAGAAAATTCGAGAGGTGGATCCTCTCTCATTAAAGACTGCATTAAGCTTTCCGAAAACGAAGAAATAGAACTTGACTCTATGCAAATAACCTCAGTCTCAGTAAAATTAAGTCACATAAATTGCAACATCGCGACGAGCTATTTTCCTCCGCAATATCGACTGGCAGATGAAGATCTTGCACTACTCTTTGATTCACTGAGAATTTCATACGTTCCACGGCAATGGAAAGTCGCAGAGGTAATAATGGTTCCGAAACCAGGGAAATGCCCGAACGACAAAAAATCATATAGACCGATTTCGCTTCTGCCGATTATATCTAAAGTCTTCGAACTTGTGCTCAAACGACTGCAACCAATAATTGAAGAAAGACGATTGATTCCGGATCACCAATTCGGCTTTAGGGTCAAACATTCAACAATTGACCAGGTCTATCGAATAACTTATGAAATTGAGAAAGCCTTAGAAGCGAAAATGATATGTTCTACCGCTTTTCTTGACGTATCCCAAGCCTTTGATAAAGTTTGGCACGAAGGCCTAAAATATAAGCTACGGAAAGTTTTGCCGGAAAAAATGTATGAACTCTTAGAGTCTTATCTTGACAACAGACTATTTCGAGTGAGATACGGGAGCGAATACTCAGAATTCAAAGAATTAGAAGCCGGCGTTCCACAAGGTAGCGTCCTCAGTCCAACACTGTTTTTACTTTATACAAGAGATGTACCTCAAGTTGAGACAACGACTGTAGCCACGTTCGCTGACGACACGGCTATCCTCGCTACGGATAAGACAGTCGAACTATCAACGGGAAAACTCCAACGCGCTTTGAATAAAATATGCGAATGGACAAAGGCCTGGCGAATCCTCCTAAATGAGACAAAATCAACGCATGTAAATTTTACTTACAAGAAGGTAATCAACTTACCTCTATTTATAAACTCGGTACAAATTCCGTACGCAAACGAGGCGAAATATTTAGGCATGACCCTAGACGCAAAACTTAAGTGGAAGCCACACGTTAAAAAGAAACGCGATGAACTTGAAATCAAGCTACGAGAACTGAATTGGCTTATCGGACGTTATTCGAAACTAAGCGTATATAACAAACTGCTATTGTATAAGCAAGTGCTAAAACCATCTTGGACGTACGGTATACAACTCTGGGGTTGTACCAAACCAAGCAACATATCTATTTTAGAAACTTTTCAGAATAAGACACTAAGAGCAATCGTAAATGCTCCATGGTATATAAGAAATAGCGACTTACATCGAGATCTAGGCATCGCAACCGTGACCGACGAAGTAAGAAACGGCTCGCAAACTTCACACTCCCCTTCACGGCCATTGCAACCACGAAATAATCCGAACTCTGGATCAGACAAATCCTGCACGCCGACTACAACGAACAAGACCGTTGGATCTAGCGTCGTAAGAGGAAACCGCACATAATGACGGTATTGCAGGTGCTTTCGTTGGAAGGTAGCCTGCCAAACGCGATTACTATACAGAAGCATGAACTACTTGTTAAGGAAACTTAGTCGTAGTCTTACAAAGATTGGGAGGTTTTTTAGTGAGTAAGAATCTCACACTACTATGAGCACGCGCGTTCGATTCTCATAGTGCCTATGAAGGAAAAAAAAAAAAAAAAAAATGATACCAAGGAAGTCATCGTTTTAAGTAATTGCCATTCATCTGACATGACAACAGTAGACATAATGCTAAAACATGGTCAAAAAGTGAACATACCATGTCCAGAGATGATAAAATTCTGCAGACAGATAATGGGTGGAGTAGACAGAGCCGACCAAATGGCTGGTCAGTACGATTTTAGACAGAAAATCATCTAAATGGTTGAAGAAGGTATTCTACCGGCTACTCATGATGTCAGTTGAGAATGCATGGAAAATAAATTCTGCACAAGGTCGTAAAAAAGTTCCTGTTGTCCATTTTATATTAGTTTTGGCGGAAAATTTAATTGGAGAAGGAAAAAAGACTGCATTTATTCAGCGCAGCGGCACAACTGGCAGAAAGAGGAAATTGGGACAGAAAATTTACCAGTACAAACTTCCATGCGAAGGCGTCGTGTTCGTTGCAAGGATATCAAGTAGGAAAGGCGGGAAAAAAGTGTTTGCGAAGAATATCAGATTCCTCTCTGCATGAGCTATTTCGCACCTTATTACAAGCCCAAATAATGTATTATCACTGTTTTGTTTCCATTGAACTCATGAATTTTTTGAGCTCCCATTGCTGAATCTATCCATCAAATATGACTAAATTACAAATTAATAAAGCTGATTTTGTTTCAAAATAGGATTTTCTTCATTTTCATATTTGTGTGCATAAGATCCTGACTGGGACAAATATGTCGAAATCATAAATACGGATGGGACCTTTATGTCCCAGCCCCACCCTCCGCCCCCAATTCTGCTTTGTCAACTGAAAATAGATAAATTGTCTTAAGTATTACTATTGATACGATACAATACCAAAAAAACAGTTTTGCTTACAATAGCGGCTTTCCGGATCGAAAAGGTTTTAAACAAACTTTCAATGAGATTTTTTTTTAATTTTTTTACGAAGTTATTAGCAAATAAGTGGTTTTAGCTTCAAAAATAAAATGGGTCCTGAAGGTATGAGGCGTTTCAAAAATATATTTTTATACCCCATCCCATTGGATAGGAGGTATATTAAGTTTGTCATATAGTTTGTAACACGGTGAAATAATAATGGTAGACCCCAAGACCTTAGGGGCATATGATCGAGACCGAATTCTGAATCGAATGAGCCATGTCCGTCCGTCCGACCGTCCGACCGTCCGTCCGTCTGTATGTCACATGTTTTTAGGCCTTAAATTGCGAAGCAGTACAAGTGTTAAATATTTTGAAATAAGCCCAAAGACACGCCCACAAATATGCAACTACCTCCAGAGTTGTCAAAACTGTAAGACGTTCTAAGAGGCTGAAATTTGACATTTAGCATCTTCTAGTGAACGTAAAACACAAAAAAGACAAACTTAATTGGAAAACCTCCTCTAGTGGGCGTGGCATCTATTTTAAAGCTAAATTTTTTTGCTCGAAATTGAAAAAAATTTACTTAACATTTTATGTAGAAAATGCTTAGTTCCACATTCTGTTCATACAAAACTTTGGGCCCCGCCCACATTTGAAGGCAGAATTAAAGAAAAACCTAAAATTTACAAGAAAAACTTATTTTCGACTAGCCTTAAGCCTAATTTAGGAAAGCATGAAACAAATAAAGTAGCAGGATAGGTAAACATAATTTCAGTCCAGATTTCGTTCATAGAAAATTTTTAGCCACGGCTCCTTTTAGGGGTCGATTTTTCAAAAAAATTTAATTTTAACCAAAAATTGCGTTTTTACGTACATTTAAGTGTAACTTGGAAATATCTGTGGAAATATCTTATAATTAATAGTTTGTAATTAGGGTCGGTTGGACCACGCCCCTTTTCGAAGTTTGCATTACATATTATATGTCAAAAAATAGCTATGCCATTAGCGTTTTACAATGGGATAGGATGCGGTATTCAACGGTCCGTTTTACGGACCGTAACTTCTGCGTACACACTGTAGCACTTACTCACTGGTTATATCTGACCCAGGGTATATTAAGTTTGATGTATAGTTTGTAACGCAGTGAAATAATCACCGTAGACCTTTTAGAGATATGAATGGGACCGACAGGAGAATTGATTAAGCCATGTCCGTCCGTATGTAAACAACTTTTAGGCCTTAAGTTTTAAGGCAGAGAGTTGAAATTTTGTGGGTTTGTTGGAAGTCCAGTCCTTCAGATCAAGTTTGAAAATAAGGGCGGAGGCACATACAATATACAGGGTGTTTCCAAATTCGATGCAAATATTTTGACACAAGATTCTTGGGTATATTTGAAGAAAAAAATTGTTCTACAGTATGGGCCTATCTCAAATTTTGATACCACTTATTGGGAATTTAAGAAAACACCTACTTTGAGGTACCTTGACCCATACTAACAGAAATATCTCCGCTAACACTTACAACAGATACTTCATTTAGGACTTACATTTTAGAAGAAATAGTCTCCTTTTAACTGCATTAAAATATTATTAATGACTTTTTTAACTTTCGAGATATTTGCTTTTAAGTCGGATCCTTTTTCCCTGCCCATGACATCTTTTTGACTTTAAAGACACATTTCTGCGAAAAATGCGTAATAAACATATCGGTAATTTTTTTTTCTAGTGCACCTAACAATACTTAATAAAAATTGCAAAGTAGGTGTTTTCTTAAATTCCCAATAAGTGGTATCAAAATTTGAGATAGGCCCATACTGTAGAACAATTTTTTTCTTCAAATATTCCCAAGAATCTTGTGTCAAAATATTTGCATCGAATTTGGAAACACCCTGTATATTGTATGTGCCTCCGCCCACTTTTTTGGGCGTGGCGTTAAAAAAGTGATTTTTTTAGTTAAAAAGGCGGAGTTTTAGGCCGAAATGTACGCAACTACCTAGTATAAAGCATTCAACAGTTACATTTTTATATCCCACCCACTTTTTGGAGGCGTGGCAGTTTTTTTTTTTGGTATGGTCGGGTATTTTGCAATCCGTCGTAGATGGATTGAAGCTTTTGCCTACCCACTGTTGCACTTTTCCACTTGTTTTTTTTTATATTTTTCTAATATTCAGTTCATTTTTAAGAAAAGTGCATCAAAAAATTATTAATAATAATTACAAAGATTAATTTATATTTAATTAAAAAAAAATTATTACAAAGTTGAGTAAAAGGAGTGCTAATAAGGAAAACTAAATTTGATTATAAATTTTTTTTTCCCAGTGTTTTTTTTTCAAAATTTTTGATTTTTAACTTATATTTTCTAAATCTCGAAGACTGCAGATCTAATATTTTTTAAAAGTCAAATTTGAGTTGAAAAAAAAAAAACCAGTGAGTAAGTGCAACAGTGCGTATGTTATAGCTTCGGTCCGTCTGTAACGGACCGCACTATACCTTATTCCGATTCCTATTCTCCTTTCCATTCCTATTATCCTTTCCATGCCTATTCCCCTTTCCATTCCTATTCACCTTTCCATTCCTATTCTCCTTTCCATTCCTATTCTCCTTTCCATTCCTATTCTCCTCTCCATTCCTTTTCTTGTCTCCATTGCTATTATCCTTTCCATTTCTTTTCTCCTTTTCATTCCTATTTTCCTTGCCATTCGTTTATTTTCTTATTTTCCATCGCCGTCCCGTTACCATTTGCACAATTTTAAATAGAAAAAAAATTACTGCTTGTAAGTTTTTACACCCGACCCAGGGTATATTACGTTTGATGTATAGTTTGTAACGCAGTGAATTAATCACCGTAGACCCCTAAGACCTTTTAGAGATATGAATGGGACCGACAGGAGAATCGATCAAGCCATGTCCGTCCGTCCGTCCGTAAATAAACAACTTTTAGGCCTTAAATTTTAAGGCAGAGCGCTGACATTTTGTGGGTTGCTTGGAATTCCAGTCCTTCAGATCAAGTTTGAAAATAAGCTGAATCCGCCCACAGACACGCCCACTACCGGTCTGTATGTGCGACCATCTCTAATTTAAAAAAATACATTTTGCAAATTTTAGCTATGTTACAATAACGCTAGCGCATTCATTTTTCGTACGTAGCATTGCCTTGCAATTGTCTTTAAGAAATTTAAATTTTTTTTAGCTTTTTCATTGACCACGCCCACTTTTTAAGGGATTTTAGCTTAAAATGACTGTTTTTCAATAAATATATATGAAATTTGACAAAAAACAAGTGGGAAATTGCAACGGTGGGTATGCAAAAGCTTCAATCCATCTACGACGGATTGCAAAATACCCGACCATACCAAAAAGAAAACTGCCACGCCTCCAAAAAGTTGGCGGGGTATAAAAATATAGCTGTTAAATGCTTTATACTGGGTGGTTGCATACATTTCGGCCAAAAAGTTCTCCGTTTTAACTAAAAAATCACTTTTTTTAACGCCACGCCCACAAAAGTGGGCGGAGGCATATACAATATATACATAAAAGTTAGAAAATGTTAACAGTTATATTTTTATATCCCATCCACTTTTTGGAGGCGTGGCAGTTTTCTTTTTGGTATAGTCGGGTATTTTGCAAACCGTCGTGGATGGATTGAAGCTTTTGCATACCCACTGTTGCACTTTCCCACTTGTTTTAAGTTGTATTTCATTGAATTTCCCCAGGCTTAACAACCATATAGCAAGATTTCTTGAAATATTACTATAAAAACAATGATCTTGCTAATTAATTTTAAAAAGGGGGCGTGGCATGTCCAACCTCCTTAACCGAAAATCAATATAAGCATAGAAATATCCAAGTTTGCGGCTAAAATGTACGCAAAGCTGTAATTTTTTGGTTCAAATTCAGAAATTTTGTGAAATCGACCTCTAAGGATACGCGTGCATAAAAACTTGTTATGAACGAAATCTGAAATAGTATCAGGTGTACTTTATGTGCTAAATTTTATTTCTTGTTCTACTCTTAGTAAAGCTAAAAGCAGTCGAAATCCATGTTTTTCTGGAAATTTATAGGTTTTTATGGAATTCTGCCTCTAATGTGGGCGTGGCCCAAAACTTTGTGTGAACTAAATGTGTAGTATTTTCTACATACCATTTTAAGTAAAATTTTTTCGATCTGGAACATATATAATAAGCTACATTTGAACAATTACTCTTTAATTCGATGCCTAAAATGTAATTTTTTGGTTAAAATTCAACAATTTCGTAATAATTTCCTCCAAAAATGGTTGAAGCTAAACGTTGAAGCTAATGTGCTAAATTTTAGTTCTTATTCTTACTTAAGTTAGGCCAAAAGGTAGTCGAAATCCTTGTTTTCTATAAAATAAGAAGTTTTTCTTAAATTCTGCCTCCAAATGTGGGCGTGGCCCAAAACTTTGTATAAAATAAATTTAAAAAAAGTGCTTTCTTCATAATATATTAAGTAAAAATTTGTCGATTTGGAACAAAAATAGTGAATAAATTGGATTTGAAAGATTACACTTGCAATCGGTGCCACGCCCACAAGGGGTAGTCTGCGGACTTTATTTGTATTTTTCATGAATTTTTATCATTAGGAAATGCTAAATAACAAATTTCAGCTTTTAACGACGTCTTACAGTCTTGAAAGCACCATAGGTTGTTGCACATTTAGACCGATTGTGGGCGTGTCTGTGTGCGGATTTAAAAAATTTTAACATTTTTATTGCTTCGGATGACAGAGAGCTTACGTAGAATTCAGCCTTCTTGCTCAAAAATTTAAGGCTTAAAAATTGTTGACATACGTACAGACAGGCGGACGGACGGACAGACATGGCTCATTCGACCCAAAAGTCGGTCTCGATCAGTAAATTTTGACTGGCCTGTTTTGGAAAGCATGAAACAAAAAAATTAGTAGGTTATGTAAATGAGACTTTATATCAGATTTCGTTCATATAAATTTTTTAGCCATGCCCACTTTTAGGGGTCGATTTTTAAAAAATATTGAGTTTTAACTAAAAAGTTGCATATTTACATACATTTAAGCGTAACTTGGAAATATTTGTGTTTTAATTGATAGTTTGTAATTAGGGGTGGTTGAACCAAGCGCCCCTTTTCGAAGCTTTCACAACTTATAAAATGTCAAAAAATATACAATAACATCAGCATTTTACAATGTGGGATAGGATGGGGTATTCAACGGTCCGTTTTACGGACTATAACTTCTTACTTATTTAAATGCTCACTTACTCACTGGTTTGGTTCAAATTCAATATTTTTGAAAAATAGACAATTAAAAGGGGGCGTGGCTAAAAACTTTGATTGAACGAGATCTAGAATAAGATCCCGTTTATCTAGCTTGCTAATTTTTATACCCGACCCAGGGTATATTAAGTTTGATGCATAGTTCGTAACGCATTGAAATAATCACCGTCGACCCCTAAGACCTTTTAGAGATTTGAACGGTACCGACAGGAGAATCGATTAAGCCATGTCCGTCCGTCCGTCCGTCCGTATGTAAACAACTTTTAGGCCTTAAATTTTAAGGTATAGAGCTGAAATTTTGTGGGCTGGCTGGAAGTCCATTGGACCAGATCAGGTTTGAAAATTAGCCGAATCCACCCAACACGCCCGTATGTGCGACCATCTCTAATTTAAAAAAATACTTTTTCTAAATTTTAGCTATGTTAGAATAGTGCTAGTGCATTCATTTTTGGAATGTGACATTGCCTTGTGATTGTTTTGAAGTGGGCAAAAAACCACGCCCAGTCATTGCCCGTTCATTGACCACGCCCACTTTTTTAAGGGATTTTAGTTTAAAATGGCTGTTTTTCAATAAATATATATGAAATTCGACTAAAAATTATATGACAAAAGTTGTAGATATTAGCATTTTCTAACTTTCATGTTTAGGTACTATGTGCCTCCGCCCACACTTGCGTACGTGGCGTTAAAAAAAGTGTTAACACCATAAGTACTATGTGCCTCCACCCACTTTTGTGGGCGTGGCGTTAAAAAAAGTGTTTTTTTTTGTAGTTAAAAAGGCGGAGTTTAAGACCGAAATGTATGCAACCAACTATTATAAAGCATTCAACAGTTACATTTTTGTATCCCCCCACTTTTTGGAGGCGTGGCAGTTTTTTTTGGTATGGTCGGGCATTTTGCGATCCATCGTAGATGAACTGAAACTTTGCATACGCACTGTTGCACGTTCCCACTTGTTTTTATTCTTTCCTAAATTAGGCTTAATGCCAGTCGAAATTACGTTTTTCTGGAAATTTTTAGGTTTTTCTTCAATTCTGTGTGGGCTGGCTCAAAGTCTTGTATTGAGTGAATTGAGTAAATTTTTTCGATTTGGAACAAAAATATTGAATCAAATGCATGAAAAATTAACCTTTATATCGATGCCACGCCCACCAAGGGAAGTAAAGCGATTAAATTATTATTTTGTGTATCTGACAATAAACAGGAGATAATAAATAGCAAGTTTTAGGCTTTTAAGATGTCTTACAGCTTTGAAAGCTCTGGAGGTAGGTGCACAATCGCACCGATTGTGGGCGTGGATGTGGGCGGGTTCAAAATTTTTTTACGCTTGTACTGCTTCGGATAACAATGAACCTATGTAACAAATTTCAGCTCCCTAGTTCAAAGTTTAAGGCCTAAAAATGTGTGCGGACGGACATGGCTTATTCGATTCAGAATTCGGTCTCGATCATATGCCCTTACGGTCTTTGGGCTCCACCATTATCATTTAACCGTGTTACAAACTATGTGACAAACTTAATATACCTCCTATCCTATGGCATTGATTGGGTATAAATATCTGTGCAAATATCTTATAATTGATAGTTTGTAATTAGGGGCGATTGGACCACGCTTTCTAAAGTTTGCGTTACTTATAAAATGTCAAAAAATAACAATTTCATGAGCATTTTACAATGTGGGATAGGATGGGGTATTCAACGGTCTGTTTTACGGACTGTAACTTCTGCGTACACACTGTAGCACTTACTCACTGGTTTCTTATTGTTTTTCCTCTACTTTTGACTAACAACATATGCACTTAAAAATAAATTGAAGTTTTTCAGTAGTAAGGTACCAACCATCATATATCTCTGTGCAAGCTGTGCTTACCAAATCAAAATTTATTAAAATATGTTAACTATAACGAAAAGAAAATATATATATATCTAGCTGTAGCACTCACTCACTTGTTTATTTCAAATAAAAGCTTTTCTTATCTCTTTTTCACAGCTGTAGTTGCAATGGATCTTAAATCGGGTACACTTCTAGTACCGCCAACGCTTAAAAACTCAAGTTGTACACACCCCCGCTATTTGGGATATAGTTTTATTATACATATTGGAATCACGGAAACTCTAGAAGCTTTAATAATACTTCTTCTTGCATTATTGGTAGTTGGAGCGAATGCCCTAGTAATTTTTGTCATTAACAACCGTCGTTATTCACCGTACATTTATCAACAGGTAAGTGCCAATTATGTCAAAGTTCATAACAGTTGATAAACTAGGCGGGTTCTAGGCCAAAATCCCATGTATTTTTAAAGAGAGGTCGAAGTTCTCTACAGCCCTTTTTATACCCCATCCCATAGGATAGGAGGTATATTAAGTTTGTCACATAGTTTGTAACATGCTGAAATAGTAATGGTAGACCCCCAAGACTTTAAGGGCATATGATCGAGACCGAACACTGAATCGAACAAGCCATGTCCGTCCGTCCATCTGTCTGTATGTCACACGTTTTAAGGCCTTAAATTTATAGCTAGGGAGCTGAAATTTGCTGCATAGGTTCATTGTTATCCGAAGCAGTACAAGTGTAAAAAATTTTTAAATCCGCCAAAAGATAGCCCACAATCGGTCTAAATAAGGAACTACCTCCAGAGATTTTAAAATAGTAAGACGTTCTGAGAGACTGAAAACTCACATTAAGCATCTCCTAATGAATGTAAGACACAAAAAAGAAAAATATAATTGGTGAATCTCCTCCAAAGGGTGTGGCATCTATTTTAAGGGTGAACTTTCAAATGCAGTTTACTCAATATTTTTGCTTGAAATTGAAGAAATATCGCTTAATGTTTTATGTAGAAAGCACTTAGTTCTACATTTTGTTCATACAAGACTTTGTGCCATGCCCAAATTTGGAGGCAAAATTGATGAAAAACCTTAAATTTTCCAGAAAAACGTAATTTCGACGGGCCTTGAGCCTAATTTAGGAAAGCATGAAACAAAAAAGTAGCAGGTTAGGTAAACGAGACTTCAGTCCAGATTTCGTTCATATAAAGTTCTTAGCTACGCCACCTTTTAGGGGTCGATTTTTCAAAAATATTGAATTTGAAGCAAAAAAAAAATGCATTATCATAGAGAAATGATGACGATTGACCCCCAAGACCTTAAAGGCATATGATCGAGAGCGAATTCTGAGTCGAATGAGCAATGTCCGTCCGTCTGTCCGCCCGTCTGTCTGTCCGTATGTCACCAATTTTTAAGCCTTAAATTTTTGAGCAAGAAGGCTGAATTCTACGTAAGCTCTCTGTCATCCGAAGCAATAAAAATGTTAAAATTTTTTAAATCCGCACACAGACACGCCCACAATCGGTCTAAATGTGCAACAACGGTGATGATAACAAGTCATAAAAAATAAAAACAAAGTCCGCAGACCGCCCCTTGTGGGCGTGTTATCGATTGAAAATGTAATCTTTCACATGCAATTTATTCAATCCAAATCGAAAAAATTTTGCTTAATATATTATGTAGAAAACACTTTTTTTTATACCTCTTTCATACAAAATTTCGGGCCACGCCCACATTTGGAGGCAGAATTTAAGAAAAAACCTCTAATTTTCCAGGAAACATGGATTTCGACTACTTTTTAGCCTTACTTAAGCAAGGATAAGAAATAAAATTTAGCACATTAGCTTCACCGGGTTCTATACTAGATTCCGTTCGTACAAAGTTTTTGCCCACGCTCATGTTAAGAGGTTGATATTACGAAATTGTTGAATTTTACCCAAAAAATTACATTTTTGGCATCGAATTAAGGAGTAATTGTTCAAATGCAATTTATTTAATATTTTTGTTCCAAATCGAAAAATTTTTACTTAATATGGTATGTAGGAAATATAAAGTTCTAAATTTTTTTTATACAAAGCGTTAGGACACACCCATATTTAGAGGCACAATTCTATAAAAACCTATATATTTCCAGAAAAACATGGATTTCGACTGCTTTATTGCTTTACTAAGTATAGAATAAGAAATAAAATTTACTAAATAAAGAACACCGGATACTATTTCAGATATCGCACATACAATGTTTGCGGCCACGCCCATCTGACGAGGGCAATTTCACAAAATTATTGAATTTGAACCAAAAAATTACAGTTTTGCGTACATTCTAGCCGCAAACTTGGATATTTCTATGCTAATATTGATTTTCGGTTGAAATGGTTGGACATGCCACGCCCATTTTTTAAAAAAAGGGAACGAAAACTTAAAAGAAAGGATTTTTTTTTGAAAATGATGCATAAATGGTAACGGGACGGGATGAAAAACAAGAAAATAAAGAATGGAAAGCAGAATTGGAATGGAAAGGAGAAAAGGAATGGAAAGGAGAAAAGGAAAGGAAAGGAGAAAAGGAATGGCAAGGAGATTAGAAAAAGGAATAGGGTATACCGCGATCCGTTACAGACGGACCGAAGCTATTATATACGCACTGTTCCACTGTCTTACTGGTTTTTATAAGGCTTTGGACCACGTTTTACGGACTGTAACAGAAGGAATGTAACATTGCCTTGCAATTGTCTTTGAAGTAGCCAAAAAAGTTTGGCCTTTGCATTGACCACGCCTGCTTTTTTAAGAGATATTTGCTTAAAATGACTGAAAATTTGACTATGCTGCTGACCTATGCTGTTACACTTTTTCTTCGCGTAGAATAAACAGACCGAAAGTTTTTTTTTTCTTTTTCGTGGGTAGGAAAAACCTTCATAGGCACTGTTATATGCTTATTTTCGAATCTTAATCTTCCGATAAGCCAATTCATTTCACTTAACTTGATTTCGAGCTCGTCGCGTTTCTTTTTAACGTGCGGCTTCCATTTAAGTTTTGCGTCTAGAGTCGTTCCTAGATATTTTGCTTCATTTGAGTAGTTAATCAATAAAGGTTTGTTGTTTATCTTTTTAGGAGTAAAGTTAACATGCGTTGACTTAGTCTCGTTAAGGACGACTCGGCAGCTCTTCGTCCAGTCGCATATTTTGTCTAAAGCGCGCTGAAGTTTCCCTGTTCATAATTCAACTGTCGTTTCAATAGCGAGAATAGCAGTGTCGTCAGCGAACGTAGCTAAAATTGTTCCCTCATCGTGAGGTATGTCTCTTGTATAAAGCAAAAATAATATTGGACCGAGAACTCTTCCTTGCGGGACAGCGGCATTTATCTTTTTGAATTCCGAGTACTCATTTTCGTACCTTACGCGAAAGATTCTGTCTTCAAGGTAAGACTCTAAGATTCTATGGAAATTTATATAGAATATCTAGTATATATCTTTTTCGCTTCCAGAGTTTTTTTTCGATTTCGTTTGTTATTCGATAGATCTGGTCGATTGTTGAATGCTTTTTCCTAAATCCGAATTGGTGGTCCGGAATCAATCGTCTTTCTTCAATCATTGGTTGCAACCTTTTAAGCAACAGTTTCTCGAATACTTAAGATATTATCGGCAGTAGCGGTCTGAATGACTGTTTGTCGTTCGGAGATTTTCCTGGTTTCGGAACGATTATGATCTCGGCCATTTTCCATTGCCTTGGAACGTATAAAATTCTCATGGAGGCGTTAGTGATATAGAGTAGCTTGACCAAAGCTTTTTTCGGTAGCTCCTTTAGAATTTCGGTAGTAATTAAGTCGTAGCCAGGAGCTTTGTTGTTTTCAGATTATTTATCGTTTGACGAAGCTCAGCCAATGACATGGTTTTTTTCCATTATTATCTTTTACCGCATAAGGATTGAGCTCCTCGACCAACGTTTCCCGGTCAAACGGTTTGAATGTTTCTTCTAGGTAATCTGCAAATAAATCCGCTTTTTCTCTGTCTTCTCGTGCCCATTCGCCGTTGGCTTTTCTTAATGGCGCAGAGTGTGTTAAAGGCTACTTAACGGACTTGACTGCTTTCCAAAGAGACTAGTTCGAACCTTTATCGGCAGTCAACCTTTCGAGGTAAGCAGGAGTCTCGCGACTATTAAAATTTTGAAGTTCGAGCTTCAGTTTGTTAGAAAGGTGGTTCAAGGTGGTCTTATCTGGGGTTGTCATGAACGTTGCTCTTGCGCGCTCTCTTCTTTTCGCATATTAGCTTTTCTCTTTCTCGCGGATATATTGTTCCGCTGTTCGATAATTTGGACCTCCGAAAAAAGTGTTATTCAACGCAGCGCTCTGAATAACTCTCACGAGTTTATCTAGTTCGTCTTCTATTTCAAGTGGCGTTTTGAGCGGTACATTTAAAGCTATGTTTTCTTTGCAGTGTTTTCTAAAGCCGTCCGAGTCGGTGTTGTAGTTAATTAATCTAGGCGCTCTTTTCTTTTCGCTAGGCTTCCGCCGATTTTCAAAAGAACTGCCGAGTGTTCTGAACAGAGATCAAAGTGTTCTTCTACGTTCGTAAGGTAACGAGGTACCCCCTTTGCTATAAAGAAATCGACGAGATCAGGTATTTTATTTCTGTCTGTTGGCCAATATGTTGGCTTTCCCGCCGATAAGGAGACCACGCCGCGTTTTGTACTTGCTTTAAAGAGGACTCTGCCTCTTGTTGAATTGCACCGTGAGCCCAAAAAAGTATTTTTCGCGTTAAAGTCCCAGCCGATGATATAGGGCTGGTTCAAGCTTTGATAGCTTGACTCAAGTTAATCAAAGAGCAGTGCAAGATCTTCATCTGCCACCCGATACTGCGGAGGAAAATAGCTCGTCGCGATGTTGTAATCTATGCGACCTACTTTTACTGAGCTGAGGTTATTTGCATAGACTCAAGTTCTATTTTTTCGTTTTTGGAGTGCTTAATGCAGTCCTTAATGTAGAAAGAGGATCCTCCTCTCGAATTTTCTGAAGGATGATGCGCCTGATAATCAATGTAACCTTTTATTTTGCGTGCCCAACCCTTCTTAAAGTGGGTTTCCGAAATCAGGCATATGTCTACATTATTCTTACGTAGGAATACTTCTAGTTCGTCAATTTTTTGCAAAAGGCCGTTTGCATTCCACGTAATTATTTTGATTGACTTTCCCATATTCATGATTTTTATTAAATGCTTTTCGAGGTTAAACTCGAGCTCGCTCAGTTTGTTGAATATTACTTAATTAAGTTTCGTCTGTTGCTCAAGCTTCTCTAAAAGCATGCCTAGAAATTGAGAGACTGAATCTGATGCGGCCGATTGTGGCTTACTTTTACGTGATGCAATTTGAGCGTACGATCCTGAACCAACAAGTGTGGATTCTCCTTTTTGACTCCGGTGGGAACTAGGACCAGCGACGTTTTCTTGCGCATTTTGAATTTTGCCTTTAATCAAACCCTTACCTCTTGTTAGGGGTTTTTGGCTTATTTCGACTATTTTTCTTTGGAGCTTCCTGTCGTTTTTGTAACTCAATGGCAATTTCGCAACCTCGGTAGCTCGTTGGGTGACTTCCCCTGCAATTGGCGAAAACCGCGGGGGCCTGACTGCTGACATTGCAAACCGTCGAGAGATGTTCGCCGGCGCATTTTACGCATCGCGGCTTTTTCTGGCAGTACGCTTGCGTGTGTCGAAAACCTTGGCATCGCTTACATTGGGGAACTAGTCTGTTGCCCTTCCGCTTGGGCTCGATTTTTACCTTGAGGTTTAGGATTGATTTAATTTTGTAGATTTCTATAATATTTTCAGTTCTACCAAAAGAAAGCCTAAAAATTTGCAGGCCGCGTCGGATAACAGCGGAATCTTTGCCTTCGTCCGTACGTTGCTTCTCTTTCTTTATTATGTTCACGGCGTCAAGAATTTTTAAGCCTTGGGGTTGAACGCCTTGTATTATTTCGTCCTTGGTACAGGATATGTGTAGTCCCCTCGCGATAACCCGCAGCGGGCTTTCGAGGTGATTTTCATAAGTAAACCATTGGATTTTCTCTAAATTCAACTTTTGTGACAGTGACCGATAAGCATCAGAGTCATCGATTTTAACTTTCCATACGTTGTTCCGAAGTGATGTTAAGTTATATTTCATCCCAAGAGTATTTTTAAGGATGTTTGGCAACTTTCCGTAGTCCGCGATCCCAACGACATTTATTGCAGGTGGTCGGCGGTTTTTTTCTTGGGGTATTCCTATCGCTTTGTTCGATACGACTGGTGTTTCTTATTTTTGCTGCACGGTTTCTACTTCGGGTGAAGAACCGGCCTTTCGTTTCTTGGTAAGCCTTTTCCTTAAGACCGGATTCGTTTCGCGTGCAAGCTCTTCCTCGTCCGTCAGGTATTCACATTGCCGTTTCGTCATTTCCTCGCCATCTATAGTACCACGGAGGTTCCTTAAGGCTTCATTTTCTTTACGTAACGAATCTACTTCGCTTTTAAGCTCATGGTAGAGACGTTCCATTTCATTAAGCTTAGAACGAAGTTCGTTGTTTTCCGCTTCAAAGCATTTAACTTTCGCTGAGTCCTGATTAACCAGCGGACTTCCCTTCCCGGAGACCTTCGATCCAGCTGGTGGAGATCGAGGAACTGTTGATTTTTTCAAAAAAGGATTTATGAGCAATAAATGGCACTCCTCAGAATCCGTAGAGCCTACTTCCGAAGAGGGTGGATTTGCTAGTGAAACTGGAATGCCATCTGGGGTAATAATATCTTTTGTTTTGTCAATTGCATAGTTTGTATGCCTCTTTGTAGTCGCTTCTTACGACAGGCATGCCTTACCTCTGGTATATTCTAACCCCAACCCGAAGGGGTAAGACCGAAAGTGAGCCTAAACTAAAGTGACCCTAAAACTAAAAGGATAGCGGCGAAAAAGTGCAAAAACACAGCAAGTTGTTGCTGTGCGTCCCAACTACTCAGCAAGGGGGTGGGTTCCGATAACAGACGAACGATTGGGATAAATTCGCGATAAGATAAGACGATTAAGTATTAGGAGATGATTAACTATACGATTTTTTGGTGCGTAGTTTAAAACGGGCGCCAGCTGTTTTATAAGTAAAACAACAAGTCTGTGGGTTACTGAAAATGAATAAAAGTCCGAACGAAAGAAGAAAACACTTTTGTTTGAGTCGTTATAAACGTTCAGACATGAACGGGGGCGATGAATAATAAGAATTACTCGCAGAGGTGAATATAAAAAATCAAGGCAAACAAAAGAAAATGCTTGAACGAAAGCAAAGTTAAAAAGAATTTCAAGTATCGCCGTAGAGATAGAATGGCTCACTGGTTTAAACCACGTTTACAAAAAGGGTCGCGCGAGTTATAAGTTATAACTACTACTTTTACAAAACAATAATGGAACAAGTTTACCGTAGGTCCAAGTGGAATTTAGTTGTTATTTTTATGGTTATATATGTATTTCAGTGTCCTGATTGCGAATATGTTATTAAAAATTGTCGGTCTCGTTTAGTTTAAAAGTTATAGCTATTCAAAGTTTCAATTGTTCCATACAAAATACCTCATCTTTGACTTTTAATTTCTGCTTTAGAGTATGCTATAGAAATCTGACAAGGTTCGCTGTAAAATAAATTTGCTTTTGGAGACAACAGCGTTTGGGTGGCCCGCTTCGCGGGTTAAAAGGATTTTAACTCCCTTTTTCGCAGGGTTTAGCCACTCACGCGACTTCGTCGCTCCGCTAAGGGTAGGTGCCAGTTACGGGTATGTTAAAGTTGCACTCCTTTTGAACTTCTTCGGCTTATAACTTCTAAACTAATCGAGACCGACAATTTTTAATAGCATATTCGGAATCAGGACACCCAAATCCATATATTAAGACAAAAAAATCCAATACGTTCCACTTGTACCTACGGTAAACTTATGCCAAAATAATTATACCCGACCCAGGCTAAATTAAGTTTGATGTATAGTTTGTAACGCAGTGAAATAATCACCGTAGACCCTAAGACCTTTTAGAGACATGAATGGGACCGACAGGAGAATCGATTAAGCCATGTCCGTCCGTCCGTCCGTCCGTATGTAAACAACTTTTAGGCCTTAAATTTTAAGGCAGAGAGCTGAAATTTTGTAAATTGGTTGGAAGTCCAATCCTTCAGATCAAGTTTGAAAATAAGCTGAATCCGCCCACAGACACGCCCACTACAGGCCTGTATGTGCGACCTTCTCTAATTTAAAAAAATACATTTTGCAAATTTTAGCTATATTACAATGGCGCTAGCGCATTAATTTTTGGTACGTAACATTGCCTTATGATTGTCTTTAAGGTAGCCAAAAATTTTAGATTTTTCATTGACCACGCCCACTTTTTAAGGGATTTTAGCTTAAAATGACTGTTTTTTCGAGAAATACATATGAAATTTGACAAAAAATTATATGAAAAAAGTTGTAGATACTAGCATTTTCTAACTTTTATGTATATATTGTATGTGCCTCCGCCCACTTTTGTGGGCGTGGTGTTAAAAAAAGTGATTTTTTTAGTTAAAAAGGCGGAGTTTTAGAAATGTATGCAACCACCTAGTATAAAGCCTTCAACAGTTATATTTTTATATCCCGCCCACTTTTTGGAGGCGTGGCAGTTTTCTTTTTGGTATGGTCGGGTATTTTGCAATCCGTCGTAGATGGATTGAAGCTTTTGCATACCCACTGTTGCACTTTCCCACTTGTTTTTAGTTAAAAAGGCGGAGTTTTAGGCCGAAATGTATGCAACCACCTAGTATATAGCATTCAACAGTTATATTTTTATATCCCGCCCACTTTTTGGAGGCGTGGCAGTTTTCTTTTTGGTATGGTCGGGTATTTTGCAATCCGTCGTTGATGGATTTAAGCTTTTGCTTACCCACTGTTGCACTTTCCCACTTGTTTTTATTGTTCTCTTGTTCAAGGTACATACTAAACTCATCAAACACAATCATTATTTTTTGGAATTTACCTTCGAAGGTGATGCAATGAATTCGCAATCGATCAGACTCTGAGTCTGCAGATTTATTTTGTGCCTTTATCGCACTTGCGGTGTACTCTCGTTTAACCTTGATGTTACTGGTGCTAGTTGACCGGATACTGATAAAGTGTTGCTGCTGCTGTAGTTGTTGTTGTTATTAATGGTTCAGGGAGTAGGCGGATGTCGTAACTGGGGATGCGGATGTTAAAAATTATATTACAGCCTTGTAATATGCTTGCAGTTCTAGCATTTCATATAAGTGTTCCTCTGATTTTATATCTATCGAATTGTTAAGACTTCCCTGGATAAGCGTGAGTTCTTCGGAATTAAGAATCATTTTTGGTATAATATTATTTTTTGCTAAGACTATAGCTTCGGAAATATCGCGTACGTGATTTGATAAAAGATCTAAGTTATAGTTGAACTTTAAGTTTAGGTATTGGATACGAGTAATAGTGTCAGCATTATTGAGGATTTAATAAGCTGATCGATTTTCAGAGTATTCAAGGTAGTTTTTAATAAGTTTTTGTTGGCTGTTAATATGCTCGGTTATATTTTTAAATCTTTCAATCATTTGTGTGTTTAATTTTGATTTTGAAGAAACTTCGTTAAATATGTACTCATATTTTTCTATCTGTTTGTTTAAGATTGCAGCGTCTTCTGCGTCCATGTTTCCTGTTACAAGTTTTATGGCAGGAGCTAGTCCATTGACGAGTCCTCTTTTCCATCTTACTATTGTTTCGGAGGTCATCGAGTTTGTGCGAAGTTGTTTGTAGGGAGGTTTTTATGTCTCTGTGTTTGTACAAATTTAGAAGTGTCTTTTCGAGATTGTCAACGGTAGTCATGTACTATGTTAATTAAGTTGTAATAGGACTGGATTGTTTTGCCTGTGCCTAATTGTATCGGAAGAATTCCTTATAGTTTTGAGAGGTCACGAACTTCTAATTTTTCGGCGTTTGTTCTAGCATATCTTTTATTTTTGGAAAAGAGTTCATCTTGAAATCTGGTGAGCTTAGTAATAAAGTCGTTTTCGTCAGAGTGGTTTAGATTTTTATTGAATTTAAATGTTCGTCCATAGAAAAGCTCAAAGGGTGTGTGCTTGGTTGAAGAATGAATGGAATCGTTGTAGATAAATGTGGCTTCTGAAAGGATTTCGTTGTGATCTATTTCTAACTTGTTTTCCTTCATTGTGACTAGAATAATTCAGTATATTTCTTTAAGGGCAGAATGTAGTCGTTCTAGTGGCGAATTACTGCTTGTTTGTTGGAAAGATTTGATGTCGAGTTCAATGTTATAACGGTTACAGAAGTTTTTGAAAATATTTGCAGTGAATTCTGAGCCTTGGTCACAGACAATTTTTAAATCGTTGCCGTGTAGACTTGTTAAATGTTTTAGGCACCTAAGAAGAGTGATACTTTTGCGTTCGGGTACTGTGTAGGTCGCTGCAAACTTTGAGAATTTATCGAAAATAGTAAGGATATAATGGGCATTTATTGTATATATATCTGTGTGAAGAATATCAAGTGGTTTTAAAGGTGTTTCAGGTTTTTCGTATTTTACTTTTTGTGGGTTCCTGTCATATATCAAAGTTTGGCATTTATCGGAATTGGTAATTGTTTCTGTTATTTTGGACTTAATGTAGAGAAGATAGTGGGTTCTTTTAAAGTGGATAAGTGTTTCCTCGATTCCTCTGTGGTTGTGGTTGGTGTGGTAATCTTTTAAGCTTTTGCATACCCACTGTTGCACTTTCCCACTTGTTAAATACTGTTTGGGGATTCATGCGTGGATTATTTTCGTTTTTTTGAGGATAATTTGAAGGTTAAATTCATTAAGGGGTTTTTTGATATATATATATATGCCATCGTTTAGATTTTCTGTTGCGGAATGAATAGTAGAACCGCTAGTTCCTTGAACCGATAATGTAATCATAATAATAATCATAACCGATAATGTAGGCAGTCAATTTTAACTCTACTGAGGGCATCGGCGTTTGTGTTTGCCTTGCCTTTTTTATAGACTATCTCGTAGTCGTATTCTTTTAGACTTAATCGCCAACGGAGAAGCTTGGAATTTGTGTCTTTTAGGTTCATAATCCAAGTAAGGGGCCTGCGGTATGTGATAATTTTTAATTGTCTACCGAGGAGGTATGGCCTGAAATACTTTACGGCCCAGACTTTTGCTGATAACCCTTTTTTAATAGTTGAATAGTTTATTTTTGAATTTGATAGAGTTCTGTTCGCGTAGCAGATGGGCTTATCACTTCCGATTGGACCTTGTGATAAGACTGCACTGATTGCGAAGTTGCTCGCGTTTGTTGTTAGGTTGACGATTTTCGTAAAATCGGGATATTGAAGTATGCGATCGTTGGTGAGAATATTCTTACATGTTTCGAAGGCTTTTTATATATTGTTGGTTTAATTCTATTTTTCGGTCTTTCATTAAACACTCAGTTAACGGTTTAACTAGTTTCGCAAAGTCTTTAATAAATTTGCTATAGTAACCAAGGAGTCCTAGAAAACTTTTGATCTCTTTTTGTGTTTTTGGGATGGGAAATTTCATTATTGCGGAGATTTTGTCTGGGCTGGGTTTGACACCGTCAGTTGAAACTACATGGCCCAGGAAACTGATTTCTTTTCTAAGGAAGTCCAATTTGTCTAACTGCACCTTAAGGTTTTCTTCTCTACGCTTGTTAAGGACTTTTTTCAAATTGACCAAATGCTCTTGTAGGGACGTGGAAAAAATGATAATATCGTCCAAATAAACAAGACAACTTTTTTCTATCAGGTCTCCAAGAATGATATCCATGACACGTTGAAAGGTTGAGGGTTTTGAGACCAAATGACCATTCGTAATGTCCACCATCGACAGAATAGGCTGTTTTAGCTATGTCTTTCGGATCCATTTCGATTTGATGGAATCCACTAGCAAGGTCAAGTGTTGAAAAGTACATACACTTACCTAGTTTGTCGAGAATTTCTGTTATGTTCGGTAAGGCGTATTTGTCAGGAATCGTTATTTCGTTTAATTTACCGTAATCAATGACAAGTCGCCATTTTTGTTTACCGCTTGCGTCCAATTTTTTCGGAACGATCCAAACAGGAGCGACTCCATGGTAAGCGACTAGGGCGAATTCCTTGTTCAAGCATTTTATTTATTTGTTTTCGAATGTCTTCTTTGTGACAGTAGGGATAGCGATAGGTTTTAAAGAAAAATGTAATGGCGTTTGTTGTGTGGATTCTGTGTTTAACGTTATTGGAAAATGTTAGGTCTTGGCCATCTTTAAAAAAAATTTCTTCAAAATCCTTACAAAGTTTAGTTAGACCTTTCTTTTCCTAAGAATTTAGATGAAGTACGTAGTAGCTCTGCTTTGCCGGAATCTGAGGGTGCTTGGTCGTAATTAATATTGAATGTATGGATTTCAAAGTAATTTGAAGAAGAAAAAGGTGTGACTTTAAATGGCTGTTCGATTAAAAATGTACCGCATTAGGGGAGCTATTATAGACTTCAATTGGACAGTACCAGTCTTTTGCCTTGTGAATTCCTTCAGGAATTGAGAGGTTCGGTTGGATAATTGTATGCCTTACGTTTACCTCACCATTCGCCAAATCTACAGGAACTTTTGCTACTATTTTTGTATATTCAGGAATTAAATATTTACCGGAACTGAAATTGGGTTTAAACATGACTAATTAATGTTTGTAAAGAAATTGTAATGAAACAATAATTAAAAATGTAAAGAAATTAACACACCAGCATACATTGTTGAGAAGTTGGCCCTGGTTCACCTCGAGCTGTTGCGCCACTCTATTTATTTATTTATTTATTTAATTAATGTTTTATTTTCCAAGTCTACTTTTGCATAGAGTTGTGAAAGGATATCTTTACCTAGTAGCCCATCGAAGAATCTGTGGAATTTTAACAGAAGAAAATGGAAATAACTGGGTTGGTAAAACTCCTTAAAGGCAGGGATGAAACTTTTTCGTCAAGTTGGTGGTTGTTTAAAATTGTGGATATATTTATGGGTTGACATTTTTCAGGCTTTAGGTGATGAGTAAATTCCATATTAATGAATGAAGCCGATGCAAGCAAGTACGAAATGTGGCGTGGTCTTCTTATCGACGGGAAAGCCAACATATTGACCAACCGATAGAAATAAAATACCTGACCTTGTTGACTTCTTCATCGCCAAGGGGGTACCTTGTTACCTTATAAACGTAGAAGAACGCTTTGATCTCTGTTCAGATCACTCGGCAATTCTTTCGAAAATCGGTGGAAGCCTAGTGAAAAAGGAAAGAGCGCCTAGATTAAATAACAATAATACCGACTGGGACGGCTTTAGAAAATACTGTAAAGAAAACATAGCTTTGAATGTACCACTCAAAACTTGAGCGAAATAGAAAAACTCGTGAGAGTTATTCAGAGCGCTGCGTGGAATAACACTTCTTTTCGGAGATCCGAACTATCGAACAGCGGAAAAATATATCCACAAGAAATAGAGGAGCTAATATGCGAAAAGAGGAGAGCGCGCAAGAGATGGCAACGTTCGCGAGCGCCCCTGGATAAGACCATCTTGAACCACCTTTCTAGCAAACTGAAGCACGAACTTCAAGACTTTAAAAGTTGCGAGACTACTGCTTACCTCGAAAGTTTGACTGCCGATAAAGGTTCGAAATTCTCTCTTTGGAAAGCAGTGAAGTCCATTAAGAAGCCTAAGTTCAAGAAGTTCATTCTGCGCCATTAAGAAAAGCCAACGGCGAATGGGCAAGAGAAGACAAAGAAAAAGCGGATTTATTTGCAGATAGCCTAGAAGACATTCAAACCGTTTGACGGGGAACCGTTGGTCGAGGAGCTCAATCCCTATGTAATACCAGATAATTATAGAATAAAAACCGTGTCATTGGCCGAACTTCGTCAAACGATAAATAATCTGAAGAACAACAAAGCACCTGGCTACGACTTAATTACTAGCGAAATTCTAAAGGAGCTACCGAAAAAAGCTTTGGTCAAGCTACTCTATATCATTAACGCCATGAGTATTTTATACGTTCCAAGGCAATGGAAAATGGCCGAGGTCATAATGGTTCCGAAACAAGGAAAATGTCCGAACGCCAAAAAGTCATACAGACCTATTTCGCTACTGCCGATAATATCTAAGTTATTCGAGCTGTTGCTTAAAAGGTTGCAACCAATCATCGAAGAAAGACGATTAATTTCGGATCACCAATTCGGATTTAGAAAAAAGCACTCAACAATCGACCAGGTCTATCGAATAACAAACGAAATCGAAAAAGCTCTGGAAGCGAAAAATAAATGTACTAGCGCTTTTCTCGACGTATCGCAAGCCTTCGACAAGGTATGACACGAAGGCCTGAAGTACAAATTAAGGCTAAACTTACCAGAAAAACTCTTTATCATCTTAGAGTCTTACCTTGCAGACAGAATCTTTCGCGTAAGGTACGAAAATAAGTACTCGGAATTCAAAGAGATAAATGCCGGTGTCCCGCATAGAAGCGTTCTCGGCCCAATATTATTTTGGATTTATACAAGAGACATACCCTACGATGAGGAAACAATTTTAGCTACGTTTGCTGACGACACTGCTATTCTCGCTATTGATACGACAATTGAATTATCAACAGGGAAACTTCAGCGCGCTTTAGACAAGATATGCGACTGGACGAAGAGCTGGCGAGTCATCCTTAACGAGACTAAGTCAACGCATGTAAACTTTACTTATAAAAAGATAAACAACAAACCTTTATTCATTAACTCCGTACAAATCCCGTCCTCAAATGAAGCGAAATATGTAGGAATGACTCTAGACGCTAAACTTAAATGGAAGCCGCACGTTAAAAAGAAACGCGACGAGCTCGAAATCAAGTTAAGAGAAATGAATTGGCTTCTCGGAAGATTTTCAAAACTAAGCGTATATAACAAACTGCTTTTGTATAAGCAAGTGCTAAAATCATCTTGGACGTACGTTATACATCTCTGGGGTTGTACTAAACCAAACAATATATCTATTTTAGAAACTTTTCAAAATAAGACACTCAGAGCAATCGTTAATGCTCCATGGTACATAAGAAATAGCGATCTATACCGAGATCTAGGGATCGCAACCGTGACTGACGAGGTAACAAACTTTGCTCGCAAACTTAGTACTCGACTTCGCGGACATTGCAACAATGAAATTATTCGAAATTTGGATCAGACAAATCTTACGCGCCGACTACAACGAACGAGACCGTTGGATCTAGCAGCATAAGATGAAACCGCATGACTTGACGGAATAGTAGGTGCTTTCGTTGGAAGGCAGCCTGCCACACGCGATTATTCCAGAAGCTTGAACTACTTGTGAAGGAAACTTAGTTGTAGTCTAACGGAAAATGGGAGGTTTTTTTGTGAGTAAGAATCTCATACTACTATGAGCATGCGCCACCGGTCCTCGTAGTGCCTATGAAGGTTTTTCCTACTCGCGGAAAAAAAAAAAAACTAGATCTAGCCTCCTGATCTTCTGGATGAGGGGTTGTTGTTCTCACGAACCTGCTAACTATGGGCTGAGTTCTTGGAGCAGGTGTAGGATGAAGTTGGTTTCTCTTGTTTTTTATATTCGTGTAACAGTGGATCAACAAGAAAAGTAGGGCGATCACTGATATTAACGGATATTAACGGACGGTGAACGTCCAGATGATGAAACTTATTTGGTAGAGAACTTTTCTCCAAGTTGATTTCATTTCGTAACGCCTCCAGTTCAACTTTATGCAGGTGAAGATCGCCCCCTGATAAACCTTGTATAGGCAGTTGAAGCTGTTGAGGAACTCTAATGTCAGTGATATTGCCAATTGGAAAGTAAGGTACTCGCGAAGTAGTTGAGTATAGATAATGTGTTCGAATGGTTAGAGTTCCTTGTTTGAGTACGCAGTGTGTTTACACCCCATCCCATAGGATGGGAAGTATATTAAGTTTGTCACATAGTTTGTAACACCTTGAAATAATAATGGTAAACCCCCAAGACCTAAAGGGTATATGATCGAGACCGAATTCTGAATCGAATGAGCCATGTCCGTCCGTCTGTATGTCACATGTTTTAGGCCTTAAGTTTTGAGCTAGGGTGCTTAAACTTCGAACGTCAGGTGCACGTCATGCGAAGCAGTACAAGTGTAAAAATTTTTGAAATCCGCCCAAAGACACGCCCACAATCGGTCTAAATATGCAACTACCTCCAGATTGTTCAAAACTGTAAGACGTTCTAAAAGGCTGAAATTTGACATTTAGAGTTTCTTAGTGAATAAAAGACACAAAAAAGACAAATTTAATTGGTAAACCTCCTCTAGTGAGCGTGGCATCTATTTTAAGGGTAAATTTTCAAATGCAGTTTACTCAGTATTTTTGCTCGAAATTGAAAAAAATTTGCTTAATATTTTAAGTAGGAAAAACTTAGTTTCACATTTTGTACAAAACTTTGGGCCACGCCCACATTTGGAGGCAAAATTGCAGAAAAACCTAAAATTTTTTCAGAAAAACTTAATTTCGACTGGCCTTGTCTGAAACAGTCTGAAACAAAAAAAGTAGCAGGTTAGGTAAACAATACTTCCGTCCAGATTTCGTTCATTTAAAATTTTTAGCCACGCCCCTTTTTAGAGGTCCGTTTTTCAAAAATATTGAATTTAAACCAAAAAAATGCATTTTTACGTACAATTAGGTGTAACTTGGAAATATCTTATAATTAATAGTTTGTAATTAGGAACGGTTGGACAACGCCCCTTTTCGAAGTTGCCATTACTTATAAAATGTAAAAAAACAATTATGCCATCAGCATTTTACAATGTGGGATAGGATGGGGTATTCAACGGTCCGTTTTACGGACTGTAACTTTTGCGTAAACACTGTAGCACTTACTCACTGGTTTGATTTCGGCGATCCCTGAGGTCGCCTTAATGGTCAACTGTGTCGTAGTTTTGTCACATACTATGTTGGTTATTGTTTCCTTCTTCAATGCATAAATCCACTCGTTGGGATTGTTCAACAGAATCCAGTTAAGGCCACCATCGCACGGTATTATTTGGCAATGACTTGAGGGTGGTAGATGATTGAGAAGAGAAACCTCACATGCGCTTATCAAGGCTCCTCTTTGATACACTGGACTATGCTGTTAACACAAATGTTTTATTTCATGAATTGAAATACAATTATGGATTTTGTCCTCAGCCATGGGTAAGTATTGATCTCGATGCAGGTTTATTATTATGAACGGTGTGGAGGGCTTGATGGTCGAACAGGTGTTGTTGCAATAAACTGGTACTGATATCGACCTGAAAATTTCAAAGTCTTCGGATGTTATTAGTGGAATCGTTATCCTGAAGATGATGTGGTTAATTGCTAATCTTCCTTCAATGGTCATTAAACTATATAGACTTAATAACTCATCAGTCAAGGTGGAAGTCTTAATGAATGCGATAAAAGCTCCTTTATCGTAATTAGCTTTTTTTTTTAACTGTGGTACAGAGATAAGAAGAGGTGATACTTTCCCATGCTGAGCGCTAGTCAAGACATCGATGATGAATCCTTGAATCCTTTGAACGTTGGCAATAGTCGTTATAGTTTGAATCGCAAGAGATATAAACAGTTGGGAAACTATTTCTTCATGTAGTTCTGTGGCTATTCCATTTACTCGGATTATTGTGTTGTTGATGTAAGATATAGTATGCTTAAATTCAGTCGAGATTGTTTCCTGCTCTCGTTTCATAATGTTCGTTGTAGCTTCCAGCAACGAAGTTTGATTTTTGATCATATAGATCAGATTCATTAGACATCTTCTCCGCGTACTCTGAATCCAATACCCCAAATAGTGTATTGGCTAAACTTCCTACGATTTTTATTGCATCTCTCTTCTTTCTATGAACGCTGTCGGTTGGTGCCAGTAAAACGCTGCTTTTAATTAAATCATCAGTTAAGTGGCGTACTTAGATTATGATTTTAGAACATTGATCTTGATTTTTTAATGAACTGCAAATTTCGGACAGCCTTGCACTACGTTTCGGAGAACGGCAAGTTCCTGCCAATATGTCATAATAGGCGATTATATTCCATTCGCTGGATATTATGTTAACCGTTCCCCAATTTTCCAAATATATACCCGGCTGTGATGTAAACGGCAGTAATTCAATAGGTGATCCGTAACTACTTGGTACCGTTAAAAATACTAGTAGCATCGTCGCAATCGCTGAGGTAACAGATAAACGCGGTCGTTTTCGAGGTAATTCATCTTTTTGCTGCTGACTTTCGGATTGACCAGAAACATTTTCATTCTGATTGGTTTTGCCGACCTCTAGCTTCTGTCCATTGGGTGAAATTGAACTTTGCCTTCATTTGAAGTTTCTTCTTCCATTTGTAAGGGTGCTAGTCTGTGTATTGCCCACTTAAATATACCCGAAGGCGGTCTTGACTTCCACTGCTCGTACTAGATCATCTTTACCTTTGATAATCTTTACTATTTACCGAGGGGCCATTGCAACGGTGGTACGTTGTCTTCTTTTATAATAACCAATCATCCTTCCCGGATTTGGGAGTTATCCTGTTTCCATTTGTATCGGTGTTGTAATTTATTCAAATATTCTTGTGACCATCGCTGCTAAAATTGATTTTTATACCCCATCCCATAGGATAGGAGGTATATTAAGTTTGATTCATAGTTTGTTCCATAAAGAAATAATCACCGTAGACCCCCTAGACCTTAAGGTCTTGGGGGTCTACGGTGATATGATATGATATGATCGAGACCGAATTGTTAGTCGAATGAGGCATGTCCGTCCGTCCGTCCGTCCGGGTGTCGGTATTTTTTAGCCCTTAAATTTTGAGCTAGGAACTTGAAACTTAATATCTGTTCTTTCTAGGTCCCGAAGTGTAAAAATTTTTATTCTAAGAAGTTTAAAAATTGATTAAATTCGGGAAGCTTTCTTGTTGACTTAAAGATTGGTCAAAAAGGGTATGCGTTTCCTTGTCGAGTTTTTTAAGGAAAAAATAGAGCAGCATTGGATCCCATGAACTCGTATCTTTGTTCCCTTAAGCCCCATCATACATTTTTGAATGTTATCATGCAAGCCTCGAATAGCCTTCGCGCGTCCTGTATGTATGTTGGGTTGGCCGAACAATTTTGCAAGCCAAGAGAAGATCAGCAACCTTGTGTTGTCGTAGCGTTCGGTCACTATCTTCCAGGCTGCGGCATAGTTTAGACCTGATACAGAAAGGTGGTGCATCAGTTTTGTGGCTTCTCCTGTAAGGAATTATTTCAGGGAAAAAATGTTTGTCCTTCTGATATATTTTATCGATGAATCATTTCCTTGTACAGATCAGTGAATTGTTGCCATTTAAGGTAGTTACCGTCGAATTTCGGTAGATCTACCCTTGGCAATCTCATTGACGTAGGAGATTTCTCCAATCCCTGAACCACTGCTGTTGATTCCATAATTCCGTAAAGTTGTTGAAGTAGCTCTGCAAAATTCTCTTGCACCTCAAAATATTCTTGTATGTCTGCTTGAGTAAGCTGGTTTTTACCCTTCCGGTATATGGCAGTTAACTCATCCCAATTTTGCTCTAACGTACGAACCTGAATTTGGCAAAACGATTTGCCTTTATTTGGCTGCAATGCCACCTTATCCAATGAACCTTTAATGATTCCCATGACCAGTCCGTATCGTCGTTTTAATGAGACAATGGGCGAGTCATCTGGAGCAGATATGAAATCTGTCACGTTCCTTGGAGTCATGGGTTGCTCCTATCCATATCGTTCCTTTTGATAATGTCTTTAAACTATCTTTTTTAGCCAGGGCGATAGCTGGTCTGCCTGTTGATGCATCTATTCTTTCTCGAATTTTGGCAAGGAATGATTCCTGTATCCTTTTGATGTCCTCATAGTAGTCCTTACTGAAGTAAGGATGATACAGATCGATCTCTCCTACTCCCTGATCTGGGAGTCAGTTTCATCGAACTCTCAGGGAGTTGAATTGCCGGCATCGATCATTCAAATAGCTGCTAGTTTTGCGGTCGGGAGAATCCTTCTTGCAGTTCCTCCAGAGGTTACAAATTTTCTGCCCAACCTCATTCTGCACCTTTGTCATTGTACCCAAGTCCATTTTATTTGCTCTCTTCTAATGACGTACTCCTTGTAAAGGCATTCCAAAAGCAATCCAACGTTGTTCTTCCGTGAATGGTAGGTGAATTCAATTATTTCCCGACTTTACGATGAACTGTGTTGTGGCCCAGTCTATGCCCCAATACGAAAAAAAATTGCTATCAAAATGTATTTAATGTACGCGATCTGGTGTCGAAAAGCCACTGTGTTATGGCCCAGTAAACTTGTTGTACTGTGTTGAAGCCCAGTACACGCTTGTCAAAGAGTCACGGTTGCCAAATGTTGAGTCGAAATTATTTTATTTCGTAGTTACATAAACCTAGATTCTGAAGAGGTGTTTAGCCGATTCTTGTATCAGTAAACTAAAAATTAACGTCGGTCTTCAGCAGACTCACTGAAGAATAATCGTAGAGAAAAAGTCTTTGCTCCAACGTTCATTGAGTTCGACTCTTTCTTCATTGATTTGATCCAGCTATTTATTCTTAAAACTAATTGCTTATGCTATAGATAATAAAGAAAAAAATGAAGAATTACAATAAAATGCAGCATTACATTTCTCTTGGTGTATTGACACAAATTATTGTCAAGCACTGAAATCATGAATTGCACATTACGCTATACACATGCCAATATAGGCTATTAACGGCAAGAAATGCAACTCTGCACTATGTTGTCATACGCTTAAGCGGCCCATTCATAAATGCAATTTAAGAGTCAAGTTCCATTGAACTTGCATGTTGTTTATTTACAATTTGCACTAGGTGCAATGTTTAAACAGGTTCATTGTCATCCGAAGCAATGCAAGTTAAAAAAAATTTTTGAATCCGCCCACAGACACGCCCACAATCGGCGCAATTGTGCAACTACTATGTCACATTGGTGCTAACGCATTAGTTTTTGGTCAGTCATATTGCCTTGTAATTTTCTTTGAGGCAGCTGAAAAAGGTTGGCCTTTACATTGACCACCCCCACTTTTTATGGAATTTTAACTTAAAATTACGGGTTTTCTAACAAAAGAATTTAGGATTTACTATTTTACTATTATTACTATTACTATTTCTATTACTAATTACTATTTTTTGTCCATATATTATATGTCTCCGCACACTTTTGTGGGCGTGGCGTTAAAAAGCGTAATATTTTTAGTTAAAAAGTTGGAGTTTTGGTCCAAAGTAGATAGAGCATTCAACAGTTGCATTTTTATATCACGCCTACTTTCCGTATCACGCCTACTATCCGTAGCAGACGGACTGAAATTTTTACATACGCACTGAGCACTTCAAAGGCAACATCAAAGGCAACACCTTGAAGAAGCTGTCAAAGTCAAGATTGAATCGACCAAGCTCTGAAAGAAGCATTTGAGCGAACCTCCAATATAACATCAACTCCTAAGCCCTTAGCTGACTTGAGCTTTGAGTTAAACCAGCGGCGTTTGATAGAGTTTGCAGTGTACAAACAAGCCACATGTGAGTAATTATAATGAGCAAAGCGCGTGGTATATATTATGCGTTTTCTCGCTCCATACCAAAAATTGAGCTCCTACGCCTTGTCTAACTTGACCAAAAGGCATTTTGAAAGAAAATTTGAAATAGAGGTTGCTTTGCATTGAAGCCAGTAATGGGCGTGGCCATTGGTGGATTTAACCAATTTCCACACTTTGTCTGTACAAAACCAGTGAGCAAGTGCTACAGTGTGTACTGTAAGAGTGAAGAGAATGAAAACAATTCCTCAAAGGTTGAACATGAAGCGAAATTTAATTTATTCAATCCGAAGAAAACGTAATGGAATTAGTTTTAAAAAAAAATTAATAATAATAAAATAAAAAAAATGCGTGATTGAGTACTGTAGTCGAAGGTGGAGTTAATCAATCGTAGTGGGCACATCTGAAATTGCAAGAACACAAAAACAAACGAAAATTGAAATTCTATCGTTTCTGCATACTACATTTGAGAATAACAAAATATAAAGCGGGTGGATTCAGCTGAACACAATCATCAACACAAACCAATTAGAAACAACTGAAGGAATCTTCTAGACCTCCTAACATAAATCTCACACAGGAAGGAGAACTTCTTGCCGGAGCAAAACACAACAGCGCCCTCTATGAAGGGGTTAACCATCCACTCTACAAAGGCTTGCAACACAGAAGGTGGGAACACACTTTCACCACACCCTGGTCACTATTCAGGATGAGGAAGCAACCCGCTTCACCAACATCCGCCAGATCATCATGTGCGTGATCACCACACGGGATCACACACCATCAACCGTATCAGTGGTGCTTTAGAACATTGAAGGTGTGGAAGCACACAGCATCCACCACACCTTACTGCTCTATCACTAGAGGGGGAGAGCTCGCCCTACCGTCAAACCTCTCTGTTCACATTTCTTTGTGAGTGAAAACCATCACCCACGCTATGGTTTACGATGAGGCCCAGAAGAACAAAAGCACACGATACGCGAGCAAAGGGAAAATAACACAACATAATGCACGAACAACACAAGATATCTATGCAGCAAGTCCAGCTGATTCCACCTGCTTTTTCAAAAGTTTACAATATATAGGTACACATAGCTAACTACACACAGAAACATAAAAATTCCTTGAGAGTTACTCACCTTTTTCTCCTATTATATGGACTCTACTATTCTACATATTTCTTGTTTTCTTTAGACACTACTTCTGCACTGTTTAAAAATTATTTTCTTACTGACACTTAATCCCCCTGCAAGGTCGGGGTTAGAATAGTCTTGAGGTAAGGTATGCCTGTCGTAAGAGCCGACTAAAATCCACCAGAAGAAATATTCTTTAATGTTTCAACGAATGCTGTCGATGCTGCTCCATTTGGGGCAACTTTTGGCAGTAAGGTTTTAACTTATAGATGAATCTGAAGGTTAAATTAAAATCCAGAAGCGTCTGTCACACATTGTGCGGCTCACTGGTCGGCGTCTGTCTCCAAAGGAGCGGCTGAATTTAAAAATGAAAATAGAAGTGACTTACCTATTTCTCATAAAAACAACAAGTTAAAAAAAAAATGGCAATGAACAAAACGAAAGATTGGATTACCCCAAGTGGCAGCCCAGCTATGCTGGAAAGTCCACCCTCTTCGGAGGCAGGCTCTACGGATTTTGGGGAGAGCCTTTTATTGCTTATATGTCCTTTTGAGAAAAGGACAAAAGTAAATCGATCACCACCACCTAGATCGAACATATCCGGAAAAAGCAGTCCACCGGTAAACCAGGACTCTGTGAAAATTAAAGGCTTAGAAAAGGAGAATAATGAACTCCGAGCTAAGCTTACTGAAATGGAGCAACTCTTCCAAGATCTAAAAATGGAAGTTGACTCTCTGCGAAAAGAAAACAAGGATATTAAAAGTACTAGTTTTACGAAAGACTGTGAGGTAACGAAAGAGTGTGCAAACAGCGAACGCAGTCGAATACTTCACGGACGAGGACGAACTTGCACTTGAGACCGATTCAGTCTCAAGGAAAAGGTCTAGCAAGAAGCGAAAGGCGAATTCCTCTCCCGAAGTAATACAAAAAGAAGATAAGCCCTCTGGCTCAAACAAGGCTAAACTAGAAGCGAAAATTCGTCCACCTCCCGCAATAAACATCGTCGGGATAGCAGACTTCGGGAGGCTGCGCAACCTTCTTGCAAACACGGTGAGAACAGAAAACTATAAGCTTACTTCGCACCGAAATAACGTGTGGAAAGTAAATGTTGACAACGCCGATTTCTATCGCGCGCTGTCTCTTAGACTGAATGCAGAAAGAATCGAGTGGTAAACTTATCAAAATAAGTACGAAAAACCACTGCGAGTCATTGTAAGGAGCTCCACCCATCATGCACAAAAGAAGACGTTGTAAAAGATGTAAAAAATAAAGACCTTCTCCTTCTCCTTTGAAAGAACTGAGAGCATAAACGATATTTATAAAATAAAAACAAGTGGAAAAGTGCAACAGTGGGTATGCAAAAGCTTCAATCCATCTACGACGTATTGCAAAATACCCGACCATACCAAAAAGAAAACTGCCACGCCTCCAAAAAGTGGGCGGGATATAAGAATATAACTGTTGAATGCTTTATACTAGGTGGTTGCATACATTTCGGCCTAAAACTCCGCCTTTTTAACTAAAAAAAATCACTTTTTTTAACGCCATACAATATATACATAAAAGTTAGAAAATGCAACTTTTTTCATATAATTTTTTGTCAAATTTCATATGAATTTATTGAAAAAACAGTCATTTTAAGCTAAAATCCCTAAAAAAGTGGGCGTGGTCAATGAAAAATCTAAAATTTTTTGGCTACCTAAAAGACAATCATAAGGGAATGTTACGTACCAAAAATTAATGCGCTAGCGCCATTGTAACATAGCTAAAATTTGCAAAATGTATTTTTTTAAATATGAGATGGTCGAACATACAGGCCTGCAGTGGGGGTTACTGTGGGCGGAATTCAGCTCTCTGCCTTAAAATTTAAGGCCTAAAGGTTGTTTATATACGGACGGATGGACGGACGGACATGGCTTAATCGATTCTCCTGTCGGTCCCAATCGTATCTCTAAAAGGTCTTAGGGGGTCTACGGTGATTATTTCACTGCGTTACAAACTATACATCAAACTTAATATACCCTGGGTCGGGTATAATGATACTTAATATCAGGGTTAAAGTCGAACCCATGCGAAAGGGTAATAGACTGATACTACAGTGTAAGCGATGCCAAGAATTCAAGCACACAAGTGCCTACTGCCAAAAAGAACCACGTTGCGTGAAATGTGCCGGAAAACACCTCTCAACAGAGTGCAAAGTTGACATAAAGACTCCAGCAGTTTGCGCCAATTGCCACGGAAACCACCCCGCAAACTATCGAGGATGCGAAGTAGCCATAGAGCTGCAAAAGGGACGAGAACCTCTTAAGAAAAGTACTAGAGGTCAGAATCAAAGCCTAGGACGTCCAAAAACGGCTGAAACTCCTAAGCCAAAGACTCCAAAGACGCCAAAGCCGATCAAAAGTGCGAGATTGGCAAAGGAAGCGTCGACAAAAGGCGTAAAAGCTCCACAAAAGAGCGGCGCCAGTTCAAGTGCAGCGGAGAAACCACCACTGGTCGGACCGAAATCATACGCACAGGTTGCGGCAAACGAAAACAAGGCAAGATCGCCCACAACAGATGCAGTGTCTCAGATCCTCGCTGTAATCTTGGAGAAACTTGAGGATCAGACTAAAATCAACAAAGTTATATATGACAAACTGAGCAAGCTCGAGTTTAAGCCTCGAAAAAATTACAAGAGAACATGAATAATAAACAGTTATTTAAAATACTAACATGGAATGCAAACGGCCTTCTGAATAAAATAGACGAACTAGAAGTATTTCTACGGAAAAACAATATTGATATTTGCATGATTACGGAAACTCACCTTAAAAACGGGTTTACACCAAAACTTAAAGGTTACAATGACTATCACGCACATCACCCTTCGCAAAATTCGAGAGAAGGATCCTCCCTCTACATTAAGAACTGCATAAAGCACTTAAAGAACACAGAAGTTGAGCTAGACTCTATGCAGATCACTTCAGTTTCTATAGAGGTTGACTGCTTAGATTATAACATTGCATCTTGTTATTTCCCGCCAGGATATAGACTGGTGGAAGACGATCTTGATCGTATGTATGACTTCATTGGGTCCAATTTTATCATTGGAGGTGACTTTAACGCGAAGCATACTTTTTGGGGCTCACGATGCAATTCAACAAGAGGCAGATTACTGTACAAAAATAGTATGAAGCGTGGGGTGGACTTTTTCTCCACGGGTAAGCCAACATATTGGCCAACCGATAGGAATAAAAAGCCTGACCTTGTCGATTTTTTCATCGCTAAAGGGTACCCCAAATACCTTACGCGAATTGAAGAGTGTTATGATCTTTGCTCAGACCACTCAGGAGTTATCTTGAAGATGGGTGGAAGACTGGCGAAAATAGAAAGAGCTCCTAGATTAGCTAGCAAAAACATGAACTGGGACGCTTTCAGAAAGGACTGTAAGGAGGGTGTTGGCTTGAATGTGCCATTGAAAACTCCTTTCGAGTTAGAAACCGCAGTTGACAAATTCGTTGAAGCAATTCAGAGCGCTGCTTGGAACAACAATTCGTCCCAAAAGAACGCAGTTAGCACCGACGGGCATGTACGTAAAACATATCCCCTCGAAATCGAAGAATTGATTCGTGAAAAGAGAAGAGCGCGTAGGAGATGGCAAGACACGAGGGCTCCCCCAGACAAAACCCTCTTGAACCACCTCTCTAACAAACTGAAAGGAATGGTGCAAGATCTTAAAAACCGTGAGACCACTGAATACCTTGAAGGCTTGTCGGCGGATAGGAGCTCAAACTACTCGCTGTGGAAAGCAGTTAAGTCTATCAAGAAACCTATAATCCACTCGGCACCAATAAAAAAAGCTAACGGCGAATGGGCAAGAGAAGACAAAGAAAAAGCGAATTTGTTTGCTGAACATTTAGAAGAATCATTCAAGCCTTTCGACGGTCCGCCATTGGCTGACGTTCTAAACAACAACGCGGAACCTGATAGCTTTAGAATGAAAAAAGTTTCGTTAGTTGAACTCCGACAGACAATTAGCAAACTTAAAAATAATAAGGCCCCGGGCTACGACCTGATCACTGGCGAAATATTAAAAGAGTTACCAAAAAAGGCATTCGTCAAGCTACTTTATATGATAAACGCTTCTCTTAGACTTCTATATATTCCAAGACAATGGAAAGTTGCTGAAGTCATTATGGTTCCAAAACCGGGGAAATGCGCAAATGATAAACTTCTGCTGAAGCGATTACAACCAATAATTGCAGAAAGACGCTTGATCCCGTATCATATAATTCGGTTTCAGAGCTAACCATTCGAGAATGGATCAAGTCTACAGAATAACGCATGAAATTGAAAAAGCCTTAGAAGGGAAAAAAATATGTTCAAGTGCTTTCCTCGACGTATCGCAAGCCTTCGCCAAGGTGTGGCACGAAGGCTTGAAATATAAGCTACAGCAAAACTTGCCGGAAGACATGTTTAAATTATGTTTTATTATAAAACATGTTTATAAAACAAAAAACATGAACTGGGAATGTGCTGAGAGGTGTTTTTCGTTATAAAACATGTTTTATTAACTAAATATTAAAAATTAGTTAATACTCGAGTTTCAAGCAAATTCGGGCTGGCGTACCCCAGGGAAGCGTCCTCGGTCCGACGCTGTTCCTGCTCTACACAAGAGACATACCTCTAGATGACAAGACAGTCGTGGTCACGTTTGCGGATGATACGGCCATCCTGGCAACAGGTGAATCAGTCGAGTCATCAACGAGAAACCTCCAACGAGCATTGGACAGAGTTTGTGTCTGGACGAAGAGTTAGCGAATCGCTCTTAACGAGAACAAGTCTAAGCATGTGAGCTTCACTTACAGAAGGGTTAAAAATTTACCTATGTTCATAGATTCTGCACAAATACCTTATGCAAATGAAGCGAAATAAGTGGGGATAAAACTGGACGCTAGACTAAGGTGGAAACCATACGAAAAGAAGAAGCGAAATTAGGCTCGAAAGAAGAGCTCGAAATTAGGCTCAGGGAAATGTATTGGCTTATCGGAAGATTTTCGAAATTCAGGATATATAACAAACTGCTCTTGTACAGGCAGGTGTTAAAGCCGTCCTGGACATACGGTATACAACTTTGTTGTACCAAGCCGAGCAACATGTTTGATGATTTAAGTCTTGACTTTGTAGATTTTAGTCTGATCCCCAAGTTTCTCCAAGATTACTGCGAGGATCTGAGACACTGCATCTGTTGTGGGCGATCTTGCTTTGTTTTCGTTTGCCGTAACCTGTGCGTATGATTTCGGTCCGACCAGTGGTGGTTTCTCCACTGCACTTAAGCTGGCGCTGCTCTTTTCTGGAGCTTTTACGCCTTTTGTCGACGCCTCCTCTGCTAATCTCGCACTTTTGATCGGCTTTGGCGTCTTTGGAGTCTTTGGCTTAGGAGTTTCAGCAGTTTTTGGGCGTCCTAGGCTTTGATTCTGACCTCTAGTACTTTCCTTAAGAGGTTCTCGTCAATTTTACAGCTCTATGGCTACTTCGCATCCTCGATAGTTTGCGGGGTGGTTTCCGTGGCAATTGGCGCATACTACTGGAGCCTTTATGTCAACTTTGCACTCTGCTGAGAGGTGTTTTTCGGCACATTTCACGCAACGTGGTTCTTTTTGGCAGTAGGCACTTGTGTGCCTGAATTCTTGGCATCGCTTACACTGTGGTATCAGTCTATTGCCCTTTCGCATGGGTTCGATTTTAACCCTGATGTTAAGTATCATTTTTATTTTATAAACATCGTTTATGCTCTCAGTTCTTTCAAAGGAGAGCATAAAAATTGGAAGGCCGCGTCTGATCACAGTGTCTCTTTCTCTTTCCGTGCGCTGCTTTTCCTTTTTAATGATATTGACGGCATCAATAATTTTAAGGCCTTTATTTTTTACGTCTTTTACGACGTCTTCTTTTGTGCATGATTGGTGGAGCCCCCTTACAATGACTCGCAGTGGTTTTTCGTACTTATTTTGATAAGTGTACCACCGATTCTTTCTGCATTCAGTCTAAGAGACAGTGCGCGATAGGAATCGGCGTTGTCAACATTTACTTTCCACACGTTATTTCGGTGCAAAGTAAGCTTATAGTTTTCTGTTCTCACCGTGTTTGCAAGAAGGTTGCGCAATCCCGACGATGTTTATTGCGGGAGGTGGACGAATTTTCGCTTCTGTGTTTGCCTTGATTGAGCCAGAGGGCTTTTCTTCTTGCTAGACCTTTTCCTTAAAACTGAATCGGTCTCAAGTGCAAGTTCATCCTCGTCCGTGAAGTATTCGACTGCTAGTAGGTTCGGTGTTACACACTCTCCCGTTACCTCACAGTCTTTCGTTAAACGAGTATTTTTAATATCCTCGTTTTCTTTTCACAGAGAGTCAACTTCCATATTTAGATCTTGGAAGAGTCGCTCCATTTCAGTAAGCTTAGCTCGGAGTTCATTATTCTCCTTTTCTAAGCTTTTAATTTTCACTGAGTCCTGGTTTAACGGTGGACTGCTTTTTCCGGATATATTCGATCTAGGTGGTGGTGATCGATTTAGTTTTGTCCTTTTCTCAAAAGGATTTATAAGCAATAAAAGGCTCTCCCCAGAATCCTTAGAGCCTGCCTCCGAAGAGGGTGGATTTTCCAGCATAGCTGGGCTGCCACCTGGGGTAATCAAATCTTTCGTTTTGTTCATTGCCATTTTTTTTTTTAACTTGTCCTTTTTATGAGAAATAGGTAAGTCACTTCTATTTTCATTTTTAAATACAGCCGCCCCTTTGGAGACAGACGCCGACCAGTGAGCCGCACAATGTGTGACAGACGCTTCTGGATTTTATTTTAACCTTCAGATTCATCTATAAGTTAAAACCTTACTGCCAAAAGTTGCCCCAAATGGAGCAGCATCGACAGCATCCGTTGAAACATTAAAGAATATTTCTTCCGGTGGATTTAAGTCGGCTCTTACGACAGGCATACCTTACCTCAAGGCTATTCTAACCCCGACCTTGCAGGCGAAATTAAGCATATATAACAAACCGCTCTTGGACAGGCAGGTGTTAAAGCCGTCCTGGACATACGGTATACAACTTTGGGGTTGTACCAAGCCGAGCAACATGTGCATGTTGCAGACTTTCCAAAACAAGACACTAAGAGCAATTGTGAATGCTCCATGGTATATTAGGAATAGTGATATTCACAGAGATTTAGGAATAGCTACGGTGAGCGAAGAAGTAACAAACTTTGCTCAAAAGCTAAATGCTCGCCTTCATGTTCATTGCAACAATGAAATGATCCGTACTCTAAACGAGGCTCTTAACGATGTAAACAACGAGCGACGACTACAAAGAATAAGACCCTTCGATCTAGCGACGTAGGGTGAAGCCGCATGAATGAACGGCTTAGTAGGTGCATTCACTGGAAAGCAACCTATCCAATGCGATTAACACTGCGGAAGCGTAAACTACTTGTTAAGTTAACTTAGTTGTAGTCAAGAAGTATTATGAGAGAGCGAAAATTTACTACTATGAAGTGCGTTCTGGCAGTTTCATAGTGTCTCTCATAAATGGGTGGTTTTTTAGCACGTGAAAATCGGGCATAACCAATATCGGCTACTTCGGTATTATATACCTGCTATAGTGGGCGTATTGGTATCTTTGAAGATTTTGGAGTTTTAGCCTTAATATGACATATACACTGACACTTAATATTTTTGTAAATTGACTTGAAGTTTCCTTCGGTAACTATTTTTAATTTTTAATACCTAATTTGCAGTGAAATTAATGCTGCAAACGCGCTAATTTTTCCTTAGGGTGATGGGTTGAATAAAATAAACCACTAAACTGTTTCTTTATTTTTTGAAGGTTTACCATTCGCGGACAGACAAATATAACAACCAAAGCTACACAAGCTTACTTCATTTTCCCTCTTATAAGTTACCTCCTTTCATTAGGCCATCCTGATATTATCTCGTGCCGAGACTGGATCCGCGGCATCATCAGTAGGTTCATCGCGACTTTCCTTGCTCTCGTCTAACCCCAGACTATCGCAGATGTCCTTATCAGTAATCCACGGTTTCATTTTATCAACTGTAATCACTCGCTCGTACCACCTGCTAGATCTATGGGAGCCTTTCATGCCTACTACCAAATATCTGTCGTTTGGCTAGACCTTTTTAATCACAAACGCACCGCTGAATGGTGGCAGTAACTTCCTGGTTACATTCGTAGCTACTTCATTTTTTCCACCAGCACTAGATCTCCCTTCTTGTACACTGTTGGCTTCTTTCTTTTTGCGCTCTTTTTGCTTCCGCTGATCTTCTACAATTTTTTTAAATGCTGACTGTCGTTCTCTTGTCACATCCTGCACAACCCGTGAAAACTGCATAACTTCATCCGCCAATAGCATTTAATCAACTCCTGCCCTTGGCTGTAACCGAAAAGCAAAACACTAGGCGTCTTTCCAGTTGTCTTGTTATGGCAAATTGAACATCTCGAACACTTTCATCCCAATATTTCTCCTCTAGTGTCTTTGTGAGAAGAGAGCTCAAAATCGTTCTTTTTAACCTTTCGACTTGTCCATTTGCCCTTGGTGTCGCGACCGCATTAAGTACATGTTGCATATTATTTTGAACACAGAACTCTTTAAACTATTTGGCCGTAAGGGCACTTCCCTGATCTGACACAATTGTTCTAGGCGCACCAGGAAAAATTCAATCACATCATTCATCTTGGTAGTTTATACTGCTTTGAGAAACGCAAACTTTGTAAAGCCATCAACAGCAACAATAAGATATTGATTTTCTTTTCTACTTCTCGGAAAAGGTCCAAGATGGTCAATATGGATTAAGCACATTGGTTCCGACCCTTTTGGAATGGGATGAAGAAATCCTCTTTTTCCAGAGGCTTTTTTATTGTAGAGACACCTGATGCAGCAGAGATATACTTTTCCACATATTTCCGCATCCTTGGGAACCAGTAGTGCTCACTCAAACGATTTAAAGTTATTTCGACTGAAAAATTACCCAAATCATCATGAGATGCTTTGACTTGTTGCCGCATTCCCCGGGGTACCAGCCACTGATAGCCATTTGTTGTACTTCTATAAACTCTACCATCACGATGCGCGTAGTCCCTATGAATTTCTTTTTCGTATGTAGATTTTGGTGAACGTTTCAATACAACACAAATACCCTTGACTTTTGCATCAGTTAACTGTCCTGATAACACCAGCTGATGATATCAGCCTCCGTTATACGCATAACAGTTTCTTTGCACGGGGGACTACTCAGGGCATCCACATGTTTCATGCGATCACCGGGCCGGTACATTACGTTAATAGTAAACACCTGTAGTTGGAGCCACCAGGGCGCTATTCTCGGCAACAATTTCTTTTTTGGTTTTGGTAGCTCTTAATGCATTGCAATCTGTTCCCACAGTGAAGTCCAGTCCAATGAGATAATTTCGGAATTTCTTTAAACTCTCGAAAACCGCCAGGGCTTCCAGTTCATACGAATGAAATTTGCGTCTTTACGCGACCGGGTGAAGTCGTCCATCTTCTTGGTATTGTAGTTAAATACCAGCTATTCCAAGAGCGCTGGCATCAGTATGAACTTCAGTCTTGGCTTTCGGGTTATAAAGTGCCAAAATCGATCTTTCAACCAGAACTGTTTTCAATTTTATGAACGCATCATTTTTCTCTTCCTTCCAAACTATATTTTTCCTGGTCAGCATTGTTAAAGGTCGGACAATCAATGCGTAATCTTTCACAAAATCGCGGAAATAACCGGTCAATACAAGGAATTGTCTGATGTTGTGCCCGCTTTTAGGTTCTTCGAACTCTTGAACTGCTTTAGTTTTATCCAAGCTAGGTTTTACCCTTCCCTGGCATAACTCAAACCCTAAAAATGTTACTGTTGACATTAAAAATTTACACTGTTTTATATTCAGAGTGAGTCCTTCTTGGCGAAAAATTATGAGCTCTTCACGTAGTCCTTTTAATGCCTCTGCTATTGTCTTCGCGTGTAAGAGTAAATCGTCAATAATATATATTGACGCAATGTCACCCACGGGTTTCAATATTTTGTTCATTAGCCGTTGCAAAGTTCTTGGCGCGTTGGTTAAACCAAAAGGCATCCGATTAAATTCATACTGTCCTGAGTGAGTTACGAACGAAGTAAATGTTTTCGCATTTTTCCCGACTTTAGGTCCAAAGTAGTGAAATACATTCCTCCGGATAGTCTGTCGATCTGTTCATCAACTCATTGCAAAGGTTGATTGTCCTTTATTGTAATTGAATTTAGCTTTTTAAAGTCAATGCACATTCGCTTTTCCCCGTTTGGCTTTTTGACCAACACTATGGGCGATGACTAGTTGGAATCAGAATGTCGGATGATTTTGTTTTCCAGTAAGTCATCAATTATTTCTTGTACGACATCTTGTTCTGCTTTTGCCATCCGATAAGGTCGATAACTGAAAGTTTGATTATGCATTAAACGGATATCCATTTCTGATGTTTTCGCGCAACCCAGCTCTTTTGTGTCGCATGCAATGCAGTTAGCTGCATTAGTTCTTCCTTTTCTTTTTGACTAACTGGCCCGATGCATGCGGACTCTTGCCAGTTGGATTCACAAGGTCGCTGATTATCATCTTGAAGACGGCGCACCTTTTCTTCCGCTCCGGAATACTCTTGTACTGGCCATGCTCGTACAACAACTTTCTCTTTGCTTATGTAATAATCCTGGTGTTGGGACATATTCAGTATAGGAACTCGTGTTGGTTTATCACTCTTCACCGAAACTAACATTCTGGGTACACTGGTCTCTCTTCCTTCAAAATGTCTGGTAGAAGCATCAACAAATATATCTCCCGTAAATTCATTTGGAACTACTTCAACAAAGGCTATATACCTCGGTGGAATAATGTGGTTTTTGTAGCCTTTAATTCAATTTTTCTAACTTCGGCCTCTGAAATCTGAGGTAACTCATTAAAATTGTTTACCGTTTCTTCTTGTGTTCGGATAAACTGCAAAAGGTGGCTTTTTTATAGCTTGAATCCCTGGTTGCTCTGTTAATGATTGTCCGATTGAAGAACTGGTTCACTCTGTTCTTCGTCTTCAACAACCACCGCTTGAATTGAAGCTGTTACCTCATCAACTTTAAGTGTAAAGGTCGTTGAACCGATACCATTTGTTTTTCCGTTCCCGTAACCGTTGAGATGTCGTTGATCCTCATAATTAATTTGTAGGTTTAATGCTTTGGCTTCACTTCTTGTTATTATCGCGCATGTACTTCCAAAATCAATGTAGGCACTAGAGAGCTTGTTGTTTATTTTGAATCTTTATACCCCATCCCATAGGATAGGAGGTATATTAAGTTTGTCACATAGTTTGTAACACGGTGAAATAAAAATGGTATACCCCCAAGACCTTAAGGGCATATGATCGAGACCGAATTCTGAATCGAATGGCCTTAAATTTTGAGCTAGGGTGCTGAAACTTCGTAGGTTGCTTCGCGGACCTCGTCATGCGAAGCAGTACAAGGGTAAACATTTTTGAAATCCGCCCAAAGACACGCTCACAGCCGTCTAAATGTGCAACTACCTCCAGAATTTTCAAAACTGTAAGACGTTCTAAAAGGCTGAAATTTAACATTTAGCATCTCCTAATATATGTAAGACACAAAAAAGAAAAATTTATTCGGTAAACCCCCTCTAGTGGGCGTGGCATCTATTTTAATAGTAAATTTTCAAATGCAATATTTTTGCTCAAAATAAAAAAAAAATTGGCTTAATATTTTATGTAGAAAACGCCTAGTTCTACATTTTGTTCATACAAGACTTTGGGCCACGCCCATATTTGGAGGCAGAATTGAAGAAAAGCCTTAAATTCGCCTGAAAAACTTAATTTTGACTAGCCTTGAGCCTAATTTAGGAAAAAACTAAACAAAAAAAGTAGCAGGTTAGGTAAACGAGACTTTAGTCAAGATTTCGTTCATATAAAGTTTTTAGCCACGCCCCCATTTAATGGTCGATTTTTCAAAAATATTGAATTTGGACCGAAAAATTGCATTTTTACGTACATTTAAGTGTTACTTGGATATTTATGTAGTTTCTCATTAGGGGCCGTTGGACCACGCCCCTTTTCGAAGTTTGCATTACTTACAAAATGTCAAAAAATAACCATATCATCAGCATTTTACAATGTGGGATAGGATGGGGTATTCAACGGTCTGCTTTACGGACTGTAACTTCTGCGTACACACTGTAGCACTTACTCACTAGTTTTAAATTATTTTTGATTTGTAGTGGTCCCAGATCCCAGCTCTAGTCAAGGTTTTTTTTTCTCGGGTTCATTTTTGTCACGACAACGTTTAATTTCATCCTGGTTTCGATTGTCCCATAGTTTGTGCCTTTTTTCTTTATTCATGCAATTATTTGAATAATACCCTAACTTCCCACACTTAAAACAAGTAATCGGTTCTGCCTTTCTATCGTTTCAAGATTTACCAATATGCTTACCGCTTTTGTTGTGCGGAGTGGTTCCGACATTGTTGCGGACATTATCCGAATTGCAAATACAGAGATATGCATGTAATGACTCAGGAGTTTTATGTTGCGCTGCTTCTGCTCCAATTCGAATCACCCTATTTTCTATCCCTCTGATCACGCACGATACTGCATTGATTCCCGATATCTTGCATGCATTCAGAAAAGTCATTTTTTTGAAAAAATTTCTGCTAAAACTCTCATTAGATTGTTTTTTTTTTTGCGCATCATTACTTCCAGTAGTTGGTAATATCTCTTCTCCGCTGTAAAAGCGACTTAAATTTTTTCTTTCCACTCAGACCAGCTGTATTAAAGTGATTTTAAACCTTTATACAACGTTTCTGCATTTCCTGGTAATTTCGCCATTGCAAAGTAGACAGTTTGGTCATCAGTCCAGGCATAGACACTCTGCAGTTTGGTTATTTTATTGCACCATTCCTTGGCCGTTTGATTGTAATCCTCTGGATCAAAACGTGGAATATTCTCCCCTCGAAAATCAGTATTCGCTTTTTGATTACTGATCATCTTTGTAATAGCTTCAGTAAAACGATCCAACGTTTCATTGGAAGAACATGAATTACAAGATCTCCTTTTCTTGGAGCGTTCGGGGCGACGAGATGTTTCTTCTTCACTGGAATGCGACGGAGCACGATGCCGTCCTTGGCGGTGGCTTTTTGATCTCGGGCGCTTAGGCATTCTTAACCAGAAAGGGGATTAACAATGTACTGATTGTTTGAATACTACTTAATGTATTTAAATAGGAATAACAGCAATTAAAAACAAAGCACGAAGCATGCACTTAAAGTTTCTATCCGTGAGGAAAAGAAATTATTATATTTTCGTCACAATTCAGATTTGAGCCCCACTTCAATCGACACTCCACCAAGCTGCGCATGATCTATCCCACTTCTGATAGTTGTAAGGGTGAAGAGAATGAAAACAAATCCTCAAAGGTTGAACATGAAGCAAAATTTCATTTATTCAATTCGAAGAAAACATAATAGAACTAGTTTTTTTTTTAAATAATAATAATAATAATATAAAGAAAATGCATGATTGAGTACTGTAGTCGAAGGTGGAGTTAATCAATCGCAGTGGGCACATCTGAAATTGCAAGAACATAAAAACAAATGACAATTGAAATTCTATCGTTTCTGCATACTACATTTGAGAATAACAAAATATAAAGCGAGTGGATTCAGCTGAACACAATCATCAACACAAACCAATTAGAAACAACTAAAGGAATCTTCTAGACCTCCCAAAATAAATCTTACGCAGCAAGGAGAACTTCTTGCCGGAGCCAAACACAACACAGCCCTCTATGAAGGAGTTAACCACCCACTCCACAAAGGCTTGCAACACAGAATGTGGGAACACACTTTCACCACACCCTGGTCACTATTCAGGATGAGGAAGCAACCCGCTTCACCAACATCCGCCAGATATTCACGTGCGAGGGCACACCATCACCACATGCATCAGATCAAAAACTTTGGAAGCTCAAACAATCACCACACGGGATCACACACCATGAACCAGTGGTGCTTTAGAACATTGAAGGTGTGGAGCACACAGCATCCACCACACCTAAATCTTTGGTGAAAGACTAAGTAAAAATCTTTCACTAAGTCTTTGATCTTACATAGAACACCAAGCAATCAAACACACAAAACGAGAATATAGGTAGGCATTATCCAAAAATTTTCAGTATGGACACAAAAATACAAAATGAGTATAAGTAATCAAAACAAGTGGGAAAGTGCAATAGTGGGTATGCAAAAGCTTCAATCCAACTACGACGGCATGCCAAATACCCGACCATACCAAAAAGAAAACTGCCGCGCCTCCAAAAAGTGGGCGAGATATAAAAATATAACTGTTAAATGCTTCATACTAGGTGGTTGCATACACTTCGGCCTAAAACTCCGCCTTTTTAACTAAAAAAATCACTTTTTTTGACGCCACGGAAGCACATGCAATATGTAAATAAAAGTTAGAAAATGCTAAAATCTACAGCTTGTCTTATAATTTTTTTTTAAAAAAATCACTTTTTTTGACGCCACGGAAGCACATGCAATATGCAAATAAAAGTTAGAAAATGCTAAAATCTACATTGTCTTATAATTTTTTGTCAAATCTCATATATATTTATTGAAAAACAGTCATTTTAAGCTACAATCCCTTAAAAAAAGGGCGTGGTCAATGAAAAAACTAAAATTTTTTGGATTACTTAAAGACAATTATAAGGCAATGTTACGTACCAAAAATGAATGCGCTAGCGCCATTGTAACATAGCTAAAATTTGCAAAATGTATTTTTTTAAAATAGAGATGGCGGATTCAGCTTATTTTCAAACTTGATCTGAAGGACTGGACTTCCGACCAACCCACAAAATTTCAGCTCTCTGCCTTGAAATTTAAGTCCTAAAAGTTGTTTACATACGGACATGGCTTAATCGATTCTCCTGTCGGTCCCATTCATATCTCTATAAGGTCTTAGGGGTCTACGGTGATTATTTCACTGCGTTACAAACTATACATCAAACTTAATATACCCTGGGTCGTATGTGCGACCATATCTAATTTAAACCAGTGAGTAAGTGCTACAGTGTGTACGCAGAAGTTACAGCCCGTAAAACGGACCGTTGAATACCCCATCCTATCCCACATTGTAAAATGCTGATGACATAGTTATTTTTTGACATTTTATAAGTAATGCAAATGTTGAAAAGGGGCGTGGTCCAACCGCCCCTAATTACAAACTATTAATTATAAGATATTTCAACAGATTTTTCCAAGTTACGCCTAATTGTACCTTAAAATGCAATTTTTTGGTTCAAATTCAATATTTTTGAAAAATCGACCCCTAAAAGGGGCTAAAAACTTTATATAAATGAAATCTGGACGGAAGTATTGTTCACCTAACCTGCTACTTTTTTGTTTCATGCTTTCATAAATTAGGCTGAAGGGCAGTCGAAATTAAGTTTTTCTGGAAAATTTTAGGTTTTTCTTCAATTCAGCCTCCAAATGTAAGCGGGGCCCAAAGTCTTGTATAAACCACATGTGGAACTAAGCGTTTTCTACATAAAATATAAAGCAAAGTTTTTTCAATTCCGAGCAAAAATACTGAGTAAACTGCATTTGAAAATTTACCCTTAAAATAGATGCCACGCCAACAAGAGGAGGTTTACCAATCAAATTTGTCTTTTTTGTGTCTTATATTCACTAAGAGATGCTAAATGTCAAATTTCAGCCTCTTAGAACGTCTTACAGTTTTGAAAAATCTGGAGGTAGTTGCATGTTTCGAGGTAAATGCGGATTTCAAAAATGTTTACACTTGTACTGCTTCGCATGACGTGCACCTGACGTACGAAGTTTCAGCACCTTAGCTCAAAATTTAAGGCCTAAAAACATGTGACATACAGACGGACGGACGGACGGACGGACGGACGGACATGGTTCATTCGATTCAGAATTCGGTCTCGATCATATGCCCTTAAGGTCTTGGGGGTCTACCATTATTATTTCACCGTGTTACAAACTATGTGACAAACTTAATAAACCTCCTATACTATGGAATGGGGTATAAAAAATACATATTGCAAATTTTAGCTATGTTACAATGGCGCAAGCGCATTCATTTTTGGTACGTAACATTGCCTTATAATTGTCTTTAAGGAAGCCAAAAAAATTTAGCTTTTTCATTGACCACGCCCACATTTTAAGGGATTTTAGCTTAAAATGACTGTTTTTCAATAAATATATATGAAATTTTTATTGAAAAACAGCAGAGAGCTAAATTTTGTGGGTTGGTTGGAAGTCCAGTCCTTCAGAGGGGTCTAGGGTGATTATTTCACTGCGTTACAAACTATACATCAAACTTAATATACCCTGGGTCGTTTAAAAAAAAAATGTTTTTTTTTTTAAAGTCTAAATGTGCCTCCAGAATTTTCAAAATTGTAAGACGTTCTAAAAGGCTGAAATTTAACATTTACCATCTTCTTATAAATGTAAGACACAAAAAAGAAAAATTTAATCGGTAAACCTCCTCTAGTGGGCGTGGCATCTATTTAAACAGTAAATTTTCAAATGCAGTTTACTCAATATTTTTGCTCAAAATTAAAAAAAAATGCTTTATATTTTATGTAGAAAACGCCTAGTTCTACATTTTGTTTATACAAGACTTTGGACCACGCCCATATTTGGAGGCAGAATTGAAGAAAGACCTAAAATTTGCCTGAAAAACTTAATTTCGACTAGCCTTGAGCCTAATTTAGGAAAGCATGAAACAAAAAGAGTAGTAGGTTAGGTAAAGGAGACTTCAGCCCAGATTTCGTTTATATAAAGTTTTTAGTCACGCCCCCTTTTAAGGGTCGATTTTTCAAAAATATTGAAATTGCAGTCCGTAAAACGGACCGTTGAATACCCCATCCTATCCCACATTGTAAAATGCTGATGGCATTGTTACTTTTTGACATTTTATAAGTAATGCAAACTTCTAAAAGGGGCGTGGTCCAGTCACCCCTAATTACAAACTATCAATTATAAGATATTTCCACAGATATTTCCAAGTTACGCTTAAATGTACGTAAAAATTTTTTGGTTCAAATTCAGTAACTTTGAAAAATAGACCCCTAAAACGGGGCGTTTCTAAAAACTTTGAGCTAACGAAATCTTTACTGAAGTCTCGTTTACCTAACCTGACACTTTTTTTGTTTCATGCTTTCCTAAATTAGGCTCAAGGCCAGTCGAAATAACGTTTTTCTGGAAAATATTAAGTTTTTCTTCAATTCTGCCTTCCAATGTGAGCGCGGCCCAAGAGTCTTAAATGAACAAAAGGAAGAACTAAGCGTTTTCTACATAAAATATTAAACGAAATTTTTTAAATTTCGAGCAAAAATATTGAGTAAACTGCATTTAAAAATTTACCCTTAAAGTAGATGCTACGCCCACTGGAGGAGGTTTACCAATTAAATTTTTAAATTTTGTGTCTTACATTCATTAGGAGATGCTACTTGTCAAATTTCAGCCTTTTAGAACGTCTTACAGTTTTGAAATCTCTGGAGGTGGTTGCACACTTAGACCGATTTCGGGCGTGTCTTTGGGCGGATTTGAAAATTACAAGTGAAATTAATTTTACACTTGTACTGCTTCGGAAAACATTGAACCTATGTACTAAATTTCCGCTCCCTAGCTTGGAATTTAAGGCCTGAAAACGTGTGACATACAGACACGGACGGACGGACATGGCTTATTCGATTCAGAATTCGGTCTCGATCATATGCCCTTACAGTCTTGGGGGTCTACCATTATTATTTGGCCGTGTTACAAACTATGTGCTAAACCTAATATCCCTTCGTTAATGTACCAGTCGCACGTACAACTGACTTTACTCATTTTTACATGGCTACAGCTCCAAGGTATTTTAATAAGCTACCACTTTCCATCCGAACCACGCAAAATTATAATATATTTATTTAAAACGTAAAACACTGGGTGTTAAGCTTTGATTATGCTTATGTTAAGTCTCTTTTAAGTATAGCATCCTAAAAGTTACTTTATTATACTGTTCCGATTTCTATTTCTCCTTTTCATATATATCCTTACCATAAATTATTGAGTAAAAAGTTAAATAAAGTCATCAATTATCTATTTATACCCTATTCCACTGGAATGGAGTATAATAAGTTTGATACAGGCCAAAAAGTAACATAGAGAAATAATGACGATAGACTCCCAAGACCTTAAGAGCATATGATCGAGACCGACTTCTGAGTCGAAAGAGCCATGTCCGTCCGTCCGTTCGTCTGTCTATCCGTATGTCACCAATTTTTAGGCATTAAATTTTGAGCTAAGAAGCTGAAATTTCTTAGGTAAGCTCTCTGTCATCGGAAGCAATATAAGTGTTAAAATTTTTCAAATCCGCCCACAGACATGCCCACAATCGGTCTATATGTGCAACAACTTCCGGTGCTTTCAAGACTGTAAGACGTCGTGAAAAGCCGAAATTCTTTATTTTGCATTTTCTAATGGTTACAAGTCATAAAAAATAAAAATAAAGTTCACAGACCGCTCCTTGTGGGCGTGGCATCGATTAAAGTGCAATCTTTCATATGCAATTTATTCAATATTTTTCCAAATAGACAAATTTTTACTTAGCATATCATGTTGAAAGCACTTTTTTTGGAGGCAAGCCTACATTTGGACAAGCCTACATTTGGAGGCAGAATTTAAGAAAAACCTATTGTTTTTCAGAAAACATGGATTTCGACTACTTTTTAGCCTAACTTAAGTAAGAATAGGAAATAAAATTTAGCACATTAGCTTCAACGTGTTCTATACTAAAACCAAACATTTTTTGGCCACGCCAATTTTTTAGGTAGATATTACGAAATTCCTGAATTTTAACAAAAATATTATATTTATGGCATCGAATTAATGAGTACATGTTCAAATGCAACTTATTCAATATTTTTGTTCCAAACCGAAAAAAATTTACTTTATATGTTATGAAAAAAAACTCTACATTTTGTTCATACAAAGTTTTGGGCCACGCCCACATTTAGAGGCAGAATTCCATAAAGACCTATAAATTTCCAGAAAAACATGGATTTCGACTGCTTTAGCTTTACTATGGATTGAATAAGAATTAAAATCTATCACATAAAGTACACCTGAAACTTTTTTAGATTTCGTTCATACAAAGTTTTTGGCCACGCCCATCGTTAGAGGTCGATTTCACAACATTTTTGACTTTGAACCAAAAAAATAACAGTTTTCCGTACATTTTAGCCACAAACTTGGATATTTCTATGCTGATATTGATTTTCGGTTAAAGGGGTTGGACATGCCATGCCCCCTTTTTAAAAAAAGTATACAAAAACTAAAAGGAATATTTTTTTGTCAATTTAAAATTATGAAAATAGTAACGGGACGGGGATGGAAAACAAGAAAATAAACGAATGGAAAGACGAATATGAATGGAAAGGAGAATAGGAGTAAAAACATAATAGGAATGGAAAGGAGAATAGGAATAAGAATAGGAATAGGGTATACCGCGGTCCGTTACAGACGGACCGAAGCTATTACATACGCACTGTTGCACTTACTCACTGATTATACCTAATCCCATAGGATTCTAAAAGGCTGAAATTTTACATTTACCATCTGTATTTTTCATCAATATTTTTGCTCGAAATCGAAAAAAAATTGCTTTGTATTTTATATAGAAAACGCTTAGTTCCACATTTCGTCTATACAAGTCTTTGGGTCACTCCCACATTTGGAAGCAGAATAGAAGAAAAACCCAAAATTTTCCAGAAAAACTTAATTCCGACTGGCCTTGAGCCTAATTTAGGAGAGCATCAAACAAGAAAAGTAGCAGGGTAGGTAAACGAGACTTCATTCCAGATTTCGTTCATATAAGGTTTTTAGCAACGCCCTCTCTTAGGGGTCGATTTTCAAAAATATTGAACTTGAACCAAAAAATTGCATTTTTACGTACATTTATGTGTAAATTGGAAATATCTTATAATCAATAGTTTGTAATTAAGGCCGGTTGGACTACACCCCTTTTCGAAGTTTGCATTACTTACAAAATGTCAAAAAATAACTATGCCATCAGCATTTACGATGTGGGATAGGATGGGGTATTCAACGGCCCGTTTTACGGACTGTAACTTCTGCGTACACACTGCTGCACTTACTCCCTTTTTTTTTTTAATATTCGCTACTGATTGTTACCCCACATCAGAATTTCAAAAGATGAATAGTTATGTATTTTATTCTACTTGAATGTGTCGTTCTACACTAACTAAGGACATCTAAGGACACTAACTAAGGACCCCATCCCATAGGATAGGAGGTATATTAAGTTTGTCACATAGTTTGTAACACGGTGAAATAATAATGGCATTTTACTCAATATTTTCGCTCGAAATTGAAAAAAATTTGGTAAATATTTTATATAGAAAACGTTCCTCATCTTGTCCATACAAGTCTTTGGGCCTCGCCCACATTTGGAAACAAAATTGAAGAAAAACCTAAAATTTTCCAGAAAAACTTAATTTCGACTGGCTTTAAGCCTAATTTGGGAAAGCATCAAACAAAAAAAGGAGCAGGTTAAAGAAAACGAGCTTCAGTCTGGATTTCGTTCATATAAAGTTTTTAGCCACGCCCCCTTTTAGGGGTCGATTTTTAAAAAATATTGAATTTGAATCAAAAAATTGCATTTTTACGTACATATAAGTGTAACTTGGAATTATCTGTGGAAATATCTTATATTTAATAGTTTGTCATAAGGGGCGGTTGGACCAAGCCCCATTTCGAAGTTAACATTACTTATAAAATGTTAAAAAATAACTATGCCATCAGCATCGTCCGTCCGCCCGTTCGTCCGTCCGTCTGTATGTCACATATTTTAAGGCCTGAAATATTGAGCTAGGGTGCTAAAATTTCGTACGTAAGGTTCACGTCATGCAAAACAGTACAAGGTAAAAATTATTGAAATCCACCCAAAGACAAGCCGACAGTCGGTCCAAATGTGCAACTACCTCCGGAGATTTCAAAACTGTAAGACGTTTTAAACGGCTGACATTTAGCATCTGTTTCATATACTGAATGTCAATTATTTTTATTGGCCTCGACCCCAAAAAAGAGGCTGAAAATTAAAATCAATTAACTCTAATTCCGTTGGAATCACGAGAAAATGCGTTAAAAGCGAATATTAATACTTAAAAAAACAGACTAAGCAAATGGTAAAATCTTTAATATTTGTTATAAGTTTTCATACCCTATCCCGTAGGATAGGAGGTATACTAAGTTTGTCACATAGTTTGTAACACGGTGAAATAATAATGGTAGATCCCCAAGACCTTAAGGGCATATGATCGAGACCGAATTCTGAATCGAATAAGCCATGTCCGTTCGTCCGTCTGTCTGTATGTCACACGTTTTTAGGCCTTAAATTTCAAGTTAAGGCGCTGAAATGGGGTACATAGGTTAACTGGTACCCGAAGCAGTACAAGTGTAAAAAATTTTCAAATCCGCCCAAAGACACGCACACAATCGGTCTAAATGTGAAACTACCATCAGAGATTTCAAAACTGTAACACGTTCTAAAAGTCTGAAATTTCATATTTAGCATCTGCAAATGAATGTAAGATACAAAAAGGAAAAATTTAATTGGTAAATCTCCTCCAGTGGTCGTGGCATCTATTTTAAAGGTATTTTTTTTGTAGAAAACACTTAGTTCTAAAATTTGTTCATACAAGACTTCGGGCCAGCCCACATTTGTAGGCAGAATTGAAGAAAAACCTAAAATTTTCCAGAAAAACGTTATTTCGACTGGCCTTGAGCCTAATTTAGGAAAGCATTAAACAAAAAAGTAGCAAGTTAGATAAACGAGACTTCAGCTCAGATTTCGTTCATTTAAAGTTTTTAGCCACGCCACCTTTTAGGGGTCGATTTTTCAAAACCATTGAATTTGAAGCAAAAAATTGCATTTTTACGTACTTTTAAGTGTAACTTGGAAATATCTGTGGAAATATCTCATTTTTGATAGTTTGTAATTAGGGGCGTTTGGACCACACCCCTTTTTGAAGTTTGCATTACTTATCAAATATCAAAAAATAACTATGCCATTAGCATTTTACAATGTGGTTTAGGTTGGGGTATTCAATGGTCCGTTTTACGGACTCTAACTTCTGCGTACACACTGTAGCACTTACTCACTGGTTGTATCTAATATTCATCAGGAGATGCTAAACGTCAAGTTTCAGCCTTTTAGAACATCTTAGAGTTTTGAAATATCTGGAGGTAGTTGCAAATTTACACCTATTGTGGGCGTGGTTTTGGGCGGATTTCAAAAGGTTTTACACTTGTACTGCTTCGCATTTCGTGGACCTTATGTACGAAATTTAAGTGAAAGAGTTCAAAGAATAAGTGCAAGAGTTCGTGTGTGGTAAACTTCCATATATGTTCAAACAACTTGCGCTATAAAATGTTCAGATATGTGTGTAAGCTATCAGCTAAAATGAATAAATTTTTTCCACATTCCAATTTCTATATACCTGACCCTATATACTATGTAACACCAAATCTTATTTTTTTTTGCCCCGAATTTATATATTTTTAGTTCAGGCCATACCCCCAAAAATGGCTCTGGGCTAAAAACTAAAATCAATTTATTGTAATTGCGTAAGAATCATGACAAAATGCGTTTAATCCGAAAATTATTTCGAAAAAAAAAAATTGTTTTTTTCCTAAAAACGCCCCATAAAAGTCGGCGGAGCTTAAAATTTTGTGTGGATTAAACTTAGCAAATAGTTTTACCTTTAACATTTGACATACAACTTTTTTTTCAATTTGGAGTAAACTTTCCGAGAAATCGGGTTTTTAAAGATCTAACATGTTAAAAGTGGGCATAGTCGATATTGTGGGCGGTCCAATTTTGCCTTCTTAGATGTTTTGGGCCATTATTGCTCTAAACCAAAATTTAAGGTTCTACGCCTTGTCTAACTTGACCAAAAAGCATTTTGAAAGAAAATTTAAAATAGAGGTTGTTTTTCATTGAAGCCAGTAGTGGGCGTTGCCTTGGGCGGATTTAACTAATTTTAACACTTTGTCTGTACAAGATAAGAGCCTAGATATACTCCAAGCTTGAGCATCCTAGATCAATTTTAAAAGACCTAAAAACTTCACAAAGACGGACAGACGGACGGACATAGCTTAATTGATTCACCTGTCGGTCACGATCATATCTCTGAGAGGTTTTTAGGGGTCTACGATGATAATAACTTTAAAGTTTATATTGTATGTTGCATGTTGTATGTTGTGTTCTTCCATTTAAAGAAATTGCTGATATCTACGGTTTTTTTCATAAAATTTTTCGTCAAATTTCATATATATTTATTGAAAAACAGTCATTTGAAGTTAAAATCCCTTAAAAAGTGGGTGTGGTTAATGAAAAGGCTAAACTCTTTTCGCTACTTCAAGGACAATTAAAAGGCAATGAATGCGCTAGCACCATTGTCTAAAATTTGGAGAAAGTGAACGGTCTACGGTGAGTATTTCACTCCGTTACAAACAATGCATTAAAATTAATAAGGGTCGGGTATAAAAAGTAAAATAAGATGCTCTACTTGCTCGCGGTCGAAAAATATCAAATTCAAAACTAAATCTGCAATATGCCTTATGTATCCCTTCTGGCATTGCTGGACCCCTATTGGGCGCCTCCCCAGGGGGCGGATAGGGGAATGATCACCAGATATGGTGGGCAACGGTATGGAATATATCCGGGGCGGACCGAAATCAGCGGACCAAAATCAGCAAAAACTTCATTTCGTCTGCGACGGATTACAAAATACCCGACCCTACCTAAAAGGAACCTGCCATGACTCCAAAAAGTGGGCGGGATGAAAAAATATTACTATTAAATGCTTAACGTTAGGTGGTTGCATACATTTCGGGCTAAAACTCAGTCATTTTAACAAAAAATATCACTTTTTTCTAAGCCACGTCCAAAAAAATGGGCGGTGATATATATAAAACATACAAAAACAAGTGGGAAAGTGCAACAGTGCGTAATCCAAAGCTTCAGTCCATCTACGACGGATTAAAAAATAACCGACCATACCATAAAGAAAACTGCCACGCCTCCAAAAAGTGGGCGGGATATCAAAATATAACTGTTGAATGCTTTATACTAGGTGGTTGCATACATTTCTTAGGCCGAAATGTATGCAACCACCGAACTCCGCCTTTTTAACTAAATAAAACTAAATAAAACACAAATGTGCGGAGGCACATACAATATGTGCGGAGGCACATACAATATAAACTTAAAAGTTAGAAAATGCTAATATCTACAACTTTTTTCATAGATTTTTCAGTCAAATTTCATATAGATTTATTAAAAAACCGTAAGCTAAAATCCCTTAAAAAAGTGGGCGTGGTCAATGAAAAGTACCAAATTTTTTGGCTAATTCAAGGACAATTACAAGTCAATGTTACATACCAAAAATGAATACGCTAGAACCATTGTAACATAACTAAAATTTGGAAAAAGTATTTTTTAAAATTAGAGATGATCGCACATATAGGCCTGTAGTGGGCGAATCTGTGGGCGGATTAAGCTTATTTTCAAACTTTAATTGGTCCAATGGATTTCCAGCCAACTCAAAAAGTTTTAGCTCTTTACCTTAAAATTTTAGGCCTGAAAGTTGGCTAAATCGGTTCTCCTGTCGGTCCCATTCATATCTCTTAAGGGTCTTAGGAGTCTACGGTGATAATTTTACTGCGTTACAAAATATACATTTAACTTAATATACCCTGGGTCGGGTATAAACATAAAATCAATAAATAGAGTGGCGCAACAGTTCGAGGTGAACCAGGGCCAACTTCTCAGCAATGTATGCTGGTGTGTTAATTTCTTTACATATAAAGGGACCTACAATTTTTTTTGCCGAATCCGAACGGCGTTTTGAGAAGCTTTTCAAGACAAATTATATTCTCGAAGGGCTTGTCAGACCCTCGCGGAGGTGGGGACGGTGAAAAAGAGAAGTATTTTTATTCAGGTGACGATGGCAGGATTCGAACTCAGACCTCCGGCGTAGTAAGCACACACACTTACCACTACGCCACGGCACCCCACCGGGTATAAATATAAATATAGGAAACGCTAATATCTAGAACTTTTGTTAAATAACTTTTTATCAAATTTCATATATATTTATCGAACAACAGTCATTTTAAGTTAAAATAGCTTAAAAAGTGGGCGTGATCAATGTAAACGCCAAACTTTTTCCGCTGCCTCAAAGACAATTACAGTGTCAATAAGCAGTGTCACGAACTAAAAATCAGTGTGCTAGCACCATTTTAACATAGCCAAAGTGTGAAAAAAGTATTTTTTAAATTGGAGATGGTCGCACTCATAGGCGTTTAGGGGGCGTGTCTGTGGCCGGATTCAACTTATTTTCAAATTCGATCTAGTCCAATGGACTTCCAGTCCACGCACAAATTTTCAGCTCTCTAGCTTAAAATTTAAGGCCTTAAAGTTGTTTACATACGGACGGACATGGCTTAAACGATTCTCCTGTCGGTCTCATTCATTTCTCTAAAAGGTCTAAGGGGTCTACGGTGATTATTTCAACGCGTTATAAACTATGCATTAAAACAAGTGAGTAAGAGCAAGAGTTTGTCTGTTACAAACTCCATATTAATTATCATTAATATACCCTGGGTTGGGTATAAAAACACTTCACCCTATGTAGAGCAAACTCTGCGGAAAAAAATGAAATGACGTCGCAGCAAATGTTGGAAACACAAAAATAAAACACAAAAGGCGTCTCTACATTTTGTTTTAAGAAGTGCCCAATGCCCATCCGTTAAAACTACATTGTATACGAATATTTTTATACCCGGCAAGGGTATATTTAATTCAATACATAGTTTGTAACGCAGTGAAATAATCATCGCAGACCCCTAGGAAATTTAAGAAATAATGATTAAGACCGACAGTTGAATTGATTAAGTCGTGTCCGTCCGTCTGTATGTTGATACACGGCCTGGTTCTTCTGTTGCATAGACAAAACGTAAAAATCGGCTATATCAGTTGACGGCGATGCGACGCCCACCAATTCAATTTGAGACAACCCCTATATCAAATTTTCTTTTAAATGCCTTTTGGTCAAGTTAAACAAGGCGTAGGAACTCAAATTTTGGTGTTGAGCAATACTGTCCCGAAACCTTCAACTAGACAAAAATTGGACGGCCCATAATATCGACCATGCCCACTTTTTAAATGTTGGATCTTTAAAAACCCGATTTCTCGGAAAGTTTACTCCAAATAAAAAAAAAACAATGAGTAAGTGCAACTTTCTATTCCTATTATCCTTTCCATTCCTATTCTCCTTTACATTCCTATTCTCCTTTACATTCCTATTCTCCTTTACATTCCTATTCTCCTTTACAATTCTATTCTCCTTTACATTCCTATTCTCCTCTCCATTCCTATTCTCCTCTCTATTCCAATTCTCCTTTCCATCCTTTCCTTTCTTTTATTTTCTTGTTTTCCATCCCCGTCCCGTTACCATTTGCATCATTTTAAATAGAAAATTCCATATAAGTTTTTAATAATTTTTTTTTTTAAAAGGGGTTTGGTATGTCCAACCACTTTAACCGAAAATCAATATTAGCATAGAACAAGTGGTTAAGTCCAAGAATTTGTCAAAACTTTGTATGGAGTAAGCCTAGCAAATAGTTATATCTTGAATATTTGTTATATAATTTTTTTTCAATTTGGAGTAAACTTTCCGGAAAATCGGGTTTTTAAAGATCTAACATGGTAAAACTGGGCATGGTCAACATTGTTTTGCTTCTTAAAGGTTTTGGGCCATTATTGCTCTATACCAAAATTTGAGTTCCTACGCCTTGTCTTACTTGACCAAAAGGCATTTTGAAAGAAAATTTTAAATAGAGGTTGTCTTACATTGAACCCAGTAGTGGGCGTGGCCGTCGGCGGTTTTTAATAATTTTCCCACTTTGTCTGTACAAAATTATAACCAAGATAAACTCAAAGTTTGAGCGTCCTAGCTCAATTTTAAAGACCTAAAAACTTCACACATACGGACAGACGGACAATCTGCCTCTAAATGTGGGCGTGGCCCAAAACTTTGTGTAAACAAAATGTTGAGTATTTTCTACATAACATATTAAGTAAATTTTTTTCGATCTGGAACAAAACTAGTGGGAGCGTTCGTTACAATCCGCATCCCAATTGACCGAAGCTCCGAATTGTGTCATAAATCTTGGTTGTTTAATTTCTCAGTTAAGGAATCTTCTCTTTTAAAATGGGGCGCGGCATCCACCCTTTTTCAATCGTTTTTCATCTTCATCGTTTTTTTGTTTATATTTTTTATCAGAAGTGGTATACACTTCTTGATCGCATTTTCACATTAAAAATTTGGTTTATACTTAAAAACGCGCCCAATGTTCATTTCAGTTGATAGCTTTCACACATATCTGAACATTTTATAGCGCAAGTTTTTTGGATTCGAAGAAAATATATCGAATAAAAACCGTTTATTGAAATGCAAATGAAATTCGACCACGCCCAGAAGGGGGCGGTTTTTGCCTTTTTTTTTAAATGTCAATCACAATACACTTAAGCGAGAATTAAGTTCAAAATTTCAGCTTCCTACGACAACCTTGAATTTTCATGCTACTAAGTAAAGTGGGCGTGTCAGTAGGCGGATTTTAAAAATTTTAACATTTGCACTGCTTCGGGACCTAAAAAGAACAGATATTAAGTTTCAAAATCCTAGCTAAAAATTTAAGGCCTAAAAACTACTGACACGCGGACGGACGGACGGACGGACATGGCTCATTCGACTAACAATTCGGTCTCGATCATATGCCCTTAAGGTATTGGGGGTCTACGGTGATTATTTCTCTATGTTACAAGCTATGAGTCAAACTAAACATGCCTCCTATCCTATGGGATGGGGTATAAGAAACAAAAAGTGTGGCTAACATGGATAGCGGCACATGGCAGCACATCTTGCGGACCATGCGAAAGGGCAATAGACTGATACCACAGTGTAAGCGATGCCAAGAATTCAGGCACACAAGTGCCTACTGCCAAAAAGAACCACGTTGCGTGAAATGTGCCGGAAAACACCTCTCAACAGAGTGCAAGTTGACATAAAGGCTACGGACAATTGCCACGGAAACCACCCCGCAAACTATCGAGGATGCGAGGTAGCCATAGAGCTGTAAAAGGGACGAGAACCTCTTAAGGAAAGTACTAGAGGTCAGAATCAAAGCCTAGGACATCCAAAAACTGCTAAAACTCCTAAGCCAAAGACTTCAAAGAAGCCAAAGCCCGTCAAAAGTGCGAGATTGGCAGAGGAGACGTCGACAAAAGGCGTAAAAGCTCCACAAAAGAGCGGCGCCAGCTCAAGTGCAGCGGGGAAACCACCACTGGTCGGACCAAAATCATACGCACAGGTTGCGGCAAACGAAAACAAGGCAAGATAACCCACAACAGATGCAGTGTTTCAGGTCCTCGCTGTAATCTTGGAGAAACTTGAGGATCAGACTAAAATCAACAAAGTTATATTTGACAAACTGAGCAAGCTCGAGTTTAAGCCTCGAAAAAATTACAAGAGAACATGAATATGAAACAGTTATTTAAAATACTAGCATGGAATGCAAACGGCCTTCTGAATAAAATAGACGAACTAGAAGTATTTCTACGGAAAAACAATATTGATATTTGCATGATTACGGAAACTCACCTTAAAAACGGGTCTACACCCAAACTTAAAGGTTACAATGACTATCACGCACATCACCCTTCGCAAAATTCGAGAAGAGGATGCTCCCTCTACATTAAGAACTGCGTAAAGCACTTCAAGAACACAGAAGTTGAGCTAGACTCTATGCAGATCAGTTCAGTTTTTGTAAAAATTTAGATTAGCAGATTACTGTACAAAAATAGTATGAAGCGTTGGTTGGACTTTTTCTCCACGGGTAAGCACACATATTGGCCAACCGATAGGAATAAAAAGCCTGACCTTGTCGATTTTTTCATCGCTAAAGGGTACCCCAAATACCTTACGCGAATTGAAGAGTGTTATGACCTTTGCTCAGACCACTCAGGAGTTATCTTGAAGATGGGTGGAACACTGGCGAAAATAGAAAGAGCTCCTAGATTAGCTAGCAAAAACATGAACTGGGACGCTTTCAGAAAGGACTGTCAGGAGGGTGTTGGCGTGAATGTGCCATTGAAAACTCCTTTCGAGTTAGAAACCGCAGTTGACAAATTCATTGAAGCAATTCAAAGCGCTGCTTGGAACAACAATTCGTCCCAAAAGAACGCAGTTAGCACCGACGGGCATGTACGTAAAACATATCCGCTCTAAATCGGAGAATTGATTCGTGAAAAGAGAAGAGCGCGTAGGAGATGGCAAGGCACGAGGGCTCCCCCAGACAAAACCCTCTTGAACCACCTCTCTAACAAACTGAAAGGAATGTTGCAAGATCTTCAGAATCTTGTCGGCGGATAGGAGCTCATACTACTCGCTGTGGAAAGCAGTTAAGTCTATCAAGAAGCCTATAAACCACTCGGCACCAATAAAAAAAAACTTACGGCGAATGGGCAAGAGCAGACAAAGAGAAAGCGAATTTGTTTGCTGAACATTTAGAAGAAACATTAAAGCCTTTCGACGGTCCGCCGTTGGCTGACGTTCTAAACAACAACGCGGAACCTGATAGCCTTAGAATGAAAAAAGTTGAAATGGAAAGAAAGAATGGAAAGTTGCTGAGGTCATTATCGTTCCAAAACCTGGGAAATGCGCACATGACAAAAAATCTTATAGGGACATATCGCTTCTGCCGATAATATCGAAAGTATTCGAGAAACTTCTGCTAAAGCGATTACAACCAAAAATTGCAGAAAGACGCTTGATCCCGGATCATCAATTCGGTTTCAGACCTAACTATTTCACAATAGATCAAGTCTTAGAAGGGGAAAAAATATGTTCAAGTGCTTTCCTTCGACAAGGTATGGCACGAAGGCTTGAAATATAAGCTACGGTAAAACTTGCCGGAAGACATGTTTAAAATATTGGTTTATAGGCTTTATTGGTAGACTTAACTGCTTTCCACAGCGAGTAGTATGAGCTCCTATCCGCCGACAAGCCTTCAAGGTATTCAGTGGTTTCACGATTCTGAAGATCTTGCAACATTCCTTTCAGTTTGTTAGAGAGGTGGTTCAAGAGGGTTTTGTCTGGGGGAGCCCTCGTGCCTTGCCATCTCCTACGCGCTCTTCTCTTTTCACGAATCAATTCTCCGATTTAGAGCGGATATGTTTTACGTACATGCCCGTCGGTGCTAACTGCGTTCTTTTACCCTTTAGCGATGAAAAAATCGACATGGTCAGGCTTTTTATTCCTATCGGTTGGCCAATATGTTGGCTTACCCGTGGAGAAAAAGTCCAACCAACGCTTCATACTATTTTTGAACAGTAATCTGCTAATCTAAATTTTTAAAGAAACTGAACTGATCTGCATAGAGTCTAGCTCAACTTCTGTGTTCTTGAAGTGCTTTATGCAGTTCTTAATGTAGAGGGAGCATCCTCTTCTCGAATTTTGCGAAGGGTGATGTGCGTGATAGTCATTGTAACCTTTAACTTTGGGTCTAGACCCCTTTTTAAGGTGAGTTTCCGTAATCATGCAAATATCAATATTAGTTTTCCGTAGAAATACTTCTAGTTCGCCTATTTTATTCAGAAGGCCGTTTGCATTCCATGTTAGTATTTCAAATAACTGTTTCATATTCATGTTCTCTTGTAATTTTTTCGAGGCTTAAACTCGAGCTTGCTCAGTTTGTCAAATATAACTTTGTTGATTTAAGTCTGATCTTCAAGTTTCTCCAAGATTACAGCGAGGATCTGAGACACTGCATCTGTTGTGGGCAATCTTGCCTTGTTTTCGTTTGCCGTAACCTGTGCGTATGATTTCGGTCCGACCAGTGGTGGTTTCTCTGCCGCACTTGAACTGGCGCCGCTCTTTTGTGGAGCTTTTACGCCTTTTGTCGACGCCTCTTTTGCCAATCTTGCACTTTTGATCGGCTTTGGCGTCTTTGGAGTCTTTGGCTTAGGAGTTTCAGCAGTTTTTGGACTTCCTAGGCTTTGATTCTGACCTCTAGTATTTTCCTTAAGAGGTTCTTTTCCCTTTTGCAGCTCTATGGCTTCTTCGCATCCTCGATAGTTTGCGGGGTGGTTTCCGTGGCAATTGGCGCAAACTGCTGGAGCCTTTATGTCAACTTTGCACTCTGTTGAGAGGTGTTTTCCGGCACATTTCACGCAACGTCGTTCTTTTTGGCAGTAGGCACTTGTGTGCCTGAAGTCAATCGCTTACACTGTGGTATCAGTCTGTTGCCCTTTCGCATGGGTTCGATTTTAACCCTGATGTTAAGTATCATTTTTGTTTTAAAAATATCGTATATGCTCTCAGTTCTTTCAAAGGAGAGCATAAAAATTGGAAGGCCGCGTCTGATCACAGTGCCTCTTTCTCCTTCCGTGCGTTGCTTTTCCTTTTTACTGATATTGACGGCATCAATCATTTTAAGGCCTTTATTTTTTACGTCTTTTACAACGTCTTCTTTTGTGCACGATGGGTGGAGCCCCCTTACAATGACTCGCAGTGGTTTTTCGTACTTATTTTGATAAGTATACCACTCGATTATTTCTGCATTCAGTCTAAGAGATATTGCGCGATAGGAATCGGCGTTGTCAACATTTACTTTCCACACGTTATTTCGGTGCGAAGTAAGCTTATAGTTTTCTGTTCTCACCGTGTTTGCAAAAAGGTTCTCCCAAAGTCTTCTATCCCGACGATGTTTATTGCGGGAGGTGGACGAATTTTCGCTTCTGCTTTAGCCTTGTTTGAGCCAGAGGGCTTATCTTCTTTTTGTATTACTTTGGGAAAGGAATTCGCCTTTCGCTTCTTGCTAGTCCTTTTCCTTAAGACAGAATCGGTCTCAAGTGCAAGTTCGTCCTCGTCCGTGAAGTATTCGACTGCTGGTCGGTTTGGTGTTACACACTCTTTCGTTACCTCACAGTCTTTCGTTAAACGAGTATGTATAATATCCTCGTTTTCTTTTCGCAGAGAGTCAACTTCCATTTTTAGATCTTGAAAGAGTTGCTCCATTTCAGTATGCTTAGCTCGGAGTTCATTATTCTCCCTTTCTAAGCTCTTAATTTTCACAGAGTCCTGGTTTACCGGTGGACTGCTTTTTCCGGATATGTTCAATCTAGGTGGTGGTGATCGATTTGGTTTTGTCCTTTTCTCAAAAGGATTTATGAGCAATAAAAGGCTCTCCCCAAAATCCGTAGAACCTGCCTCCGAAGAGGGTGGATTTTCCAGCATAGCTGGGGTGCCACTTGGGGTAATCCAATCTTTCGTTTTGTTCATTGCCATTTTTTTTTTAACTTGTTGTTTTTATGAGAAATAGGTAAGTCACTTCTATTTTCATTTTTAAATGCAGCCGCTCTTTTGGAGACAGACGCCGACCAGTGAGCCGCACAATGTGTGACAGACGCTTCTGGATTTTAATTTAACCTTCAGATTCATCTATAAGTTAAAATCTTACTGCCAAAAGTTGCCCCAAATGGAGCAGCATCGACAGCATCCGTTGAAACATTAAAGAATATTTCTTCCGGTGGATTTTAGTCGGCTCTTACGACAGGCATACCTTACCTCAAGGCTATTTTAAGCCCGACCTTGCAGTGGAGTTATGTAAAAATGCAATTTCTTGGCTCAAATTCAACATTTTTTAAAAATCGACCCCTAAAAGGGCGCGATGCTAAAAACTTTATATGAACGAAATCTGGAAGGAAGTATTGTTTACCTAACCTGCTACTTTTTTTGTTTCATTCTTTCCTAAATTAGGCTCAAGGGCAGTCGAAATTAAGTTTTTCTGGAAAATTTTAGGTTTTTCTTCAATTCTGCATCCAAATGCGGACGGGGCCCAAAGTCTTTTATGAACAAAATGTAAAACTAAGCGTTTTCTACATAAAATATTAAGCAAATTTTTTTTCAATTTCGAACAAAAATACTGAATAAACTGCATTTGAAAATGTATCCTTAAAATTGATGCCACGCCCACTAGAGGAGTTTTACCAATTAAATTTGTCTTTTTTGTGTCTTACATTTATTAGGAGGTGCTAAATGTCAAATTTCAGCCTTTTAGAACGTCTTACAGTTCTAAAAACTCTGGAGGTAGTTGCACATTTAGATCGATTGCGGGCGTGTCTTTGGGCGGATTTCAAAAATTTTTACACTTGTACTGCTCCTCTAATTTTTACACATGTGACATACAGACGGACGGACGGACGGACGGGCATGGCTCATTCGATTCAGAATTCGGTCTCGATCATATGCCCTTAAGTTCTTGGGGGTCTACTATTTTTATTTCACCGTGTTACCAACTATGTGACAAACTTAATATACTTCCTAACCTATAGGATTGGGTATAAAAACTGCCACGTCTCCAAAAAAAAGTGCGTGGGATATAAAAATAGAACTGTTGAATGCCTTATAAATACAAAGTGGTTGCATACGTTAAGGCCTGAAACTCGGCTTTTTAAATCCATATTTTTTACGCCATACCCACAAAAGTCGGCGGAGGCACATACGAAAACCCAAAAAGTTAGAGAATGCTAATATCTACAATCAGTCATATAATTTTTAGTCAAATTTTAAATATATTATAACCCTTAAAAAAGTGGGCATGGTCAATGAAAAGGCCAAACTTTTTTGGTTTGTGCAAAGACAATTACAATGCGATGTAGCATACCAAAACTGAATACGCTAGCACCATTCTAAAATGTACCATAGCTATAAATGCATAAATTCACCATAGCTAAAATTTAGAGAAAGTATTTTTAAAATTTGAGATGGTAAAACATAGAGACCTGTAGTGGGCGTGTCTCTAAGCGGATTGGCCTCATTTTCAAACTTGAAAAAAAGTGCGGTGCTAACTTCACACTAAACCAGTGAGTAAGTCCTACAGTCCTACGCAGAAGTTACAGTCCGTAAAACGGACCGTTGAATACCCCATCCTATCCTATCTTTGACATTTTAAAAATACTTCGAACTTAAAACCAGTGAGTAAGTGCTACAGTGTGTACGCAGAAGTTACAGTCCGTACAACGGACCGTTGAATTCCCCATCCGATCCCACATTGTAAAATGCTGATGGCATAGTTATTTTTTGACATTTTATAAGTAATGCAAACTTCGAAAAGGGGCGTGGTCCAACCGCCCCTAATTACAAACTATTAATTATAAGATATTTCCACAGATATTTCCAAGTTACAGCTAATTGTAAGTAAAAATGCAATTTTTTGGTTTAAATTCAATATTTTTAAAAAATCGACCCCTAAAAGGGGGCGTGGCTAAGAACTTTATATGAACGAAATCTGGACGGAAGTATTGTTTACCTAACCTGCTACTTTTGTGTTCCATGATTTCCTAATTTAAGCTCAAGGGCAGTCGAAATTAAGTTTTTCTGGAAAATATTAGGTTTTTCTTCAATTCTGCCTTCAGCTGTGGGCGGGGCCCAAAGTCTTGTATAAACAAAATGTGGAACTAAGCGTTGTCTGCATAAAATATTAAGCAAATTTTTTTCAATTTCGAGCAAAAATACTGAGTAAAATAATTTAAAATAAATGATTTAAAATAAATGCCACGCCCACTAGAGGAGGTTAACCAATTAAATTTGTCTTTTTTGTGTCTTATATTCACTAAGAGATGCTAAATGTCAAATTTCAGCCTTTTAGAACGTCTTACAGTTTTGAAAAATCTGGAGGTAGTTGCATATTTAGACCGATTGTGTGCGTGTCTTTGGGCGGATTTCGAAAATTTTTACACTTGTACCAAGTTTCAGCACCCTAGGTCAAAATTTAAGGCCTAAAAACATGTGACATACAGACACAGACGGACGGACGGACGGACATGGCTCATTCGATTCAGAATTCGGTCTCGATCATATGCCCTTAAGGTCTTGGGGGTCTACCATTATTATTTCGCCGTGTTACAAACTATGTGACAAACTTAATATACCTCCTATCCTATGGAATGGGGTATAAAAATTAGCATGTAAGCAAAATGAGACTTCATTCAAGATTTTATTCACACAAAGTTTTCAGCCAAGCCCCTTTTTAGACCCCATCCCATAGGATAGTACGTAAATTAAGTTTGTAACATAGTTTGTAACACGATGAAATAATAATGGTGGACCCCCAAGACCTTAAGGGCATATGATCGAGACCGAATTTTGTATCGAAGAAGCCATGTCCCTCCGTCCGTCTGTATGTCGCATGTGATTAGGCCTTAAATTTTGAGCTTTTGAGATTTTGAGATTTTGAAATTTTGAGATTTTTCAAAACTGTAAGACGTTCTAAAAGGCTGAAATATGACACTTAGCATCTCTTAGTAAATATAAGACATAAAAAAGACAAATTTAATTGGTAATTCTCCTCTAGTGGGCGTGGCATCTATTTTAAGGGTAAATTTTCAAATGCAGTTTAGTCAGTATTTTTGCTCGAAATTGAAAAAAATTTGCTTAATATTTTATGTAGAAAACGCTTAGTTCCACATTCTGTTTATACAAGACTTTGGGCCCGCCCACATTTGGAGGCAGAATTGAAGAAAAACCTAAAATTTTCCAGAAAAACTTAATTTCGACTGCCCTTGAGCTCAAATTAGGAAAGCATGAAACAAAAAAAGTAGCAGGTTAGGTAAACAATACTTCCGTCAAGATTTCGTTCATATAAAGTTCTTAGCCGAGCCCCCTTTTAGGGGTCGATTTTTCAAAAATATTGAATTTAAACCAAAAAATTGCATTTTTACGTACAATTTTACGGACTGTAACTTCTTTATTATTATTTCCTAAATTATGCTTACGGCCTGTCGAAATTAAGTTTTTCTATAAAATTTAAGGATTTTCTTCAATTGTGAAAGAAAGCGTTTGACACTTGTATTGCTTCGGGTGACAAGGCGCTCATGTACAAAATTTCAGATCTCTAGCTCAAAATTTAAGCCCAAGAACGACAGACGGACGGACGGACTGACATGCCATATTCGATTGAGAATTCGGTCTCGATCATATGCCCTTAAGGTCTGGGGGGTCTACTATTATTATTTCACCGTGTTACAAATTATGTGACAAACTTAATATGCCTCCTATCCTATGCGTTGGGGTATAACAAGTGAGTAAGTGCAAGAGTTTGTCTGTGACCAACTTCTATATACCCGGCCCTATATACCCTGAAACTCCAAATCTTAATTTTCTAGGCCCGAATTTATATACTATTTGTACAGGCCACGCTCCCAAAAGTGGGCATGGGCTTAAATTTAAATCAATTAAATGTATTTTCGTAAGACTCATAAAAAAATACGGTAAAAGCGAAAGTTATTTCAGAAAGAACAGTTTTTTCCTAAAAACCCTCCTAAAAGTGGGCGGAGCTCTAAAACTTTTTATGGACCAAACTAAGCAAATAATAATATCCTTAATATTTGCCATAGAATTTTTTTTCGATTTGGATTCATTTTTCCGAGAAATCGGGTTTTTAAAGATCTAGCATGTTAAAAGTGGGCATGGTCGATATTGTGGGGGTTGCAATTTTTGCTTCGTTAAAGGTCTTAGGCCAATATTGCTCAGTACCAAATTTTAAGTCTGAAGGCTTCAAGTCTGATATCCACCGTATAAATGCAGGTGTTCCCCAGGGTTCAGTTTTATCTTCAACGCTTTTCTTGATATTCATCAATGATCTCTTGTCCGCCACATCTTATCAAATTTATTCTGTCGCTGATGATAGCACACTCCATTTTTATACCCCATCCCATAGGATAGGAGGTAATTTAAGTTTGATTTATAGTTTGTAACATAGAGAAATAATCACCGTAGACCCCAAGACCTTAAGGGCATATGATCAAGACCGAATTGTAAGTCGAATGAGCCATGTCCGTCGTCCGTCAGCCCGTCCGTCCATCCGAGTGTCGGTAGTTTTCAGGCCTTAAATTTTGAGCTAGGAGCTGGAAACTTAATATCTGTTCTTTCTAAGTCCCGTAGCAGTACAAGTGTAAAAATTTTAAAAATCCGCCCACTGAAACGCCCACTTTACTTACAAGCATGAAAATTCAAAGTTGTCGTAGAAAGCTGAAATTTGGTACGCGTTATCCTCGCTGAAGTGTTTTTAGCATTTCAAAAAATGACAGAAACCGGCCCTTTTGGGCGTGGTCATATTTCTCTTGCATTTTAATAAACGGTTTTTATTCGATATATTTTCTTTGAATCCAAAAAACTTGGCTTTTAAAATGTTCAGATATGTTGGTAAGCTATTAACTGAAATGAATAAATTTTTGCTACGCCTATTTTTGGGGCGTTTTTAAGTATAAAACAAATTTTTAATATGAAAATGCAATCAACACGTGTATACCACTTCCGATAAAAAATACAGGGTGTTTCCAAATTCGATGCAAATATTTTGACACAAGATTCTTGGGTATATTTGAAAAAAAATTGTTCTACAGTATGGGCCTATCTCAAATTTTGATACCACTTATTGTGAATTTAAGAAAACACCTACTTTGAGGTACCTTGACCCATACTAACACAAATATCTCCGCTAACACTTACAACAGGTACTTCATTTAGGACTTAAATTTTAGAAGAAATAGTATTCCTTTTAACTGCATTAAAATAAAATTGATGACTTTTTTAACTTTCGAGGTATTTGCTTTTAAGTCGGATCCTTTTTCCCTGCCCATGACATTTTTTTGACTTTCAAGACACATTTCTGCGAAAAATGCGTAATAAACATATCGGTAATTTTTTTTTCTAGTGCACCTAACAATACTTAATAAAAATTGCTCAGACAAGTTACCCGAAAAACCCACAGATTTTATGATACTTGGGAAATTCCATAGCAGGTAAAATTATGAAAAACTCTTTTCACGAAGCCGCGACAGGTATAAGGTGGAAATATGATTTGTTACCTACTTTTATAACCGCGATTGACAACAAGAACAATCTTTTGACTATGTATTAATAATTTACGTAGGTCTTAGAGCATGCATTTTTATTAGACTACCTGATAAAAAGGTAATTTCCCTATCATTTTTCTGTTAAATCCCAAAAAGGATTAAGTTTGAGGTTGGTCGCCTAGTTGGAAAATTTACCTAATGTAAATTGTATAAAAGGTTAGAAAACAAAATTAAATCCATCAAGGTCATTTTTGAAGTCGAGGTGACACAACAGTTGTTAAGAAACCCTACTTGAAATGGCATCTTTTACAAACGAAGAATACGCCGATATTATCTACGTTTATGGGATGTGCAACGGAAGTTCTATTAGAGCACAACAAAGATACCATCAGCTTTATCCTAACCGAAGAGTACCTAATCACCGCGTATTTACAAATTCGTTTCGAAGACTTCGGGAAACGGGATCTGTTTCAACAAGACGACCTAACGCAGGAGCTTCACCAGGAAGAATTGCAGTTGATGAAGGAATACTGGAAGCGGTTGCAAGTGATCCATCAATCAGCATCAGGCGCTTATCCTTGCGATTTCATGTTTCAACACATAAAATTGTTCGTCTCCTGCATACGGAAAACTTGTATCCATACCACCATACACCTGTGCAGGAATTGCTTCCGAGTGATTTGGAGCCGAGACTTGAGTTTTGCAACTGGTTGTTAGAGCGGAACTTGGATGACAACGGTTTTATAAGCAGAATTCTATGGACGGACGAATCTCAATTTACTAGAGATGGGATTACAAATTTTCACAATCTACACACATGGGCTGCGGAAAACCCACACACAAGGAGAGAGTCATCATTTCAACACAGATTTAGCATCAATTTGTGGGCAGGTGTTATTGGAAACAACTTAATCGGTCCCTTCAAACTGCCTCCCACACTGAATTCTGCAAACTATCTGGAATTTTTGCGCAATGATTTAACAGATCTACTGGAGGATGTTCCGGTAACTCAACGAGCTTCGTCATATTTTCAACAAGATGGAGCCCCAGCCCACTTTGGTCGCGAGGTTAAGAATTGGCTGGATGAAAAGTACGCTGGTCGTTGGATAGGAAGAAATGGACCAGTTCACTGGCCTGCAAGATCTCCAGACCTTACAATTATGGATATTTTTTTTGTATGGGGGAGAATGAAAGAACTTGTTTATTCTACAGAAACATCAACTCTAAATGATTTAGAAGATCGCATTCTCCAAGCCTCGTCACAAGTGAGGCAGGAGTTATCCTCAATAAACGTTGACAGCGCAATCCAGAAACGGGCTCTAGCATGCATACAAAATGGAGGAGGACACTTTGAACACCTTATTTGATTGTAAAGTTAACTTAATGAAATAAAAAAAAAACATAAACCAAACGCAAGCATTTTTATTCAGAATAATAGGAATTGAACACTATGAATCGAGTTTTTCATAATTTTACCTGCTATGGAATTTCCCAAGTATCATAAAATCTGTGGGTTTTTCGGATAACTTGTTTTTGCAATTTTTATTAAGTATTGTTAGATGCGCTAGAAAAAAAAATTACCGATATGTTTATTACGCATTTTTCGCAGAAATGTGTCTTGAAAGTCAAAAAAATGTCATGGGCAGGGAAAAAGGATCCGACTTAAAAGCAAATATCTCGAAAGTTAAAAAAGTCATCAATTTTAATTTTAATGCAGTTAAAAGGAGTACTATTTCTTCTAAAATATAAGTCCTAAATGAAGTACCTGTTGTAAGTGTTAGCGGAGATATTTGTGTTAGTATGGGTCAAGGTACCTCAAAGTAGGTGTTTTCTTAAATTCCCAATAAGTGGTATCAAAATTTGAGATAGGCCCATACTGTAGAAAAATTTTTTTCTTCAAATATACCCAAGAATCTTGTGTCAAAATATTTGCATCGAATTTGGAAACACCCTGTATAAACAAAACTAGTGGGAGGGTTACAATCCGCTGGGTCGTTGGGTACCCCATCCCAACTGAGCATTGTCAAGCTCCGAATTGTGTCATAAATCTTGGCTGTCAAATTTCAGTTTCATTTAACTTCAACTGTATTTAGAATTTCTCAGCTAAAAATTTTCTTCCTTAGAAATAGGCGTGACATCCACCCCTTCTCAATAACATCGTATTTTTATACGATTTATCATCCGAGAGGATAGGAGGTATATTAAGTTTGATTCATAGTTTGTAACATAGAGAAATAATCACCGTAGACCCCCAAGACCTAAGGGCATATAATCGAGACCGAATTATTAGTCGAATGAGCCATGTCCGTCCGTCCGTCCGTCCGTCCGTCCACCTGTGTGTCGGTAGTTTTTAGGCCTTAAATTTTGAACTAGGTCCCGTAACTTGAAACTTTATATTGTTCTTTCTAGGTCCCGAAGCAGTACGTGTAAAAATTTTCAAAATCCGCCTATCCGCCTTACCTTCTTATTTGCATGAAAATTCAAAGTTGTCCTATCAAGCTGAAATTTGGGACGCGTTATCCTCGCTTAAGTATATTGTGACTAGCATTTAAGAAAAAAGCGAAAACCGCCCCCTTGTACGGTATTTATTTGATATATTTGTTTTAAATTAAAATAATTGGACCATTAAATCTTAGATATGTAGGTAAGCTATCAACTCAAATGAATAAATTTTTGCAAGAAGAATTCGTTTTTTTTTTTTAAATGCCAATCACAATACACTTAAGCGAGGATATCGCATACCAAAAAAAAAAAAAACTGCTTCGGGACCTAAAAAGAACAGATATCAAGCTTCAAGTTCCTAGCTCAAAATTTAAGGCCTAAAAATACATATGGACGGACGGACGGACATGACCCATTCGACTTACAATTCGGTCTCGATCATATGCCCTAAAGGTCTGAGGGCTTACGGTGATTATATCTCTATGTTACAAATTATGAATCAAACTTAATACACCTCCTACCCTATGGGATGGTGTATAAAAACGATATTATTGAAAAGGCGTGGATGCCACATCCATTTTTAAGGACGATTCTTAAACTGAGAAATTCTAAATACAATTGAAGTTAAAAGAAACTGAAATATAACAATCAAGATTTATAAGATTTATGACACAATTCGGAGCTTGAAAGTGGTCAATTGGGATGGGGTATCCAACGATTCGCCCAAGCGGATTGTTACCCTCCCACTAATTCATACTCGTTCCCAGGAAGACGTCCCAGCCCTTCGGATGTTAAAATGGAATGGTTACGTATCTCAAATTCTGACCTTGACAGCATAATAACGTGGGGAAAGTAAATAGAGTAGAATTTAATGGTTCTAAAACACAATGCTGTCTCCAATCATCCAAGCGTATTGGAAACCTCGACCCATTATCCATGAATGGCACTTGGATCACTGTAACCGAAAATCTTTCCGTACTCGGTATGTGTGTGAATGACAACATTTGTTGGAACGACCACATATTCGATGTCGCCAAGAACGCAGCAAAATGCTTAGGATTCCTTAAGCGATGAAAGAAATATTTTACACCTTCCGATCTGGCTAACATTTACAAAGCATACATACGCCCAAAACTGCAGTATAATTCTCACGTCTGATCCGGTGCGCCTAAGACCACCTAGTCGACAGGCTTAGAAAACGTGCCTTGAAACTTATGGGTGACAGTAGCATTTTGATGTCATTTGACTCCTTGGAACATCGTCGCAATGTCTCCTGTCTTACTTTGTCTTATCGTTACTACTACAAAGAATGCTGCAGTGAAATAGCCAGCATAATTCCACCTCCCAAAAAATTCAACTACAAAACCCGCGTTGGAAGGAATGCCCAACAATTTACCTTAGAGCCCTACTTCGGACGTACCGCGTTGTATTGGAATTCTTTCTTTAGCAGTACATTACAGATGTGGAACAAATTTTCACGTGAGGCTTTTCCGCACCATTACAGTCCCCAGTTGTTTAAAACCAAAGCGCACCAGTATCTCCCCTGTCTCTCCTCTGATCCTTTCCTCTCGCGTTGTGGTTAGCATGAAAATTCAAAGTTGTCGGAGAAAGCTGAAATTTGGTACGCGTTATCCTGGCTTAAGTATATTGTTATTGGCATTTAAGGAAAAAGCGAAAACCGCCCCATTGTGGGCGTGGTCATTTATAATATGCATTCTAATAAACGGTTTTTATTTGATATATTTGCTTTAAATACAAAAAACTTGGACCACAAAATCTTCAGATATGTACGTTAGCTATCAACTCAAATGAATTAATTTTTGCCACGCCCACTTTTGGGGGCGTTTTTAAGTACAAACCAAATTTATAATGTGAAAATGCAATCAAGACGTGTATATCACTTCTCATAAAAAATGAAAACAAAAACAAGATGTAATTGAAAAGGGGTGGATGCCACGCCCCTTTTTAAGGGAGAAAATTCTTTAACTGAGAAATTCTAAATACAGTTGAAGTTATGACACAACATAAGATTTTTGACACAACTTGGAGCTTAAAAGTGGTCAATTGGGATGGGGTATCCAACGATTCGCTTAAGCGGATTGTAACCCTCCCACTAGTTTGTTTATATTTTTTATCAGAAGTGGTATACACGTGTTGATTGCATTTTCACATTAAAAATTTGGTTAAACTTAAAAACTCCCCCAAAAGTGGGCGTGGAAAAAATTTATTCATTTCAGTTGATAGCTTTCACACATATCTGAACTTTTTATAGCGTAAGTTTCTTAGATTCAAAGAAAATATATCGAATAAAAACCGTTTATTTAAGTGCAAATAAAATATAACCACGCGCAAAAGGGGGCGGTTTTTGCCTTCTTTTAAAATGCCAATCATAAAACACTTACGCGAGGATAACGCGTACCAAGTTTCAGCTTCCTACGACTACTTTAAATTTTCATGCTCCTAAGTAAAGTGGGGGTGTCAGTGGGCGGATTTTAAAAAACTTTACATTTCTACTGCTCGGGACCTAGAAGGAACAGATATTAAGTTTCAAGCTCCTAGATCAAAATTTAAGGTTTAAAAACTACCGACAGACGGACGGACGGACGGACATGGCTCATTCGACTAACAATTCGGTCTCGATCATATGCCCTTAATCCCGCAAGGGCCCCCCGCTCAGGTTAGGTGACGGGTTTGACGACCCCGCAGTCTCTAGTCTGTTTTTCCGGGGACGAATCCAAACCCCGGAATCAACCCTTCCACGCATCCCTTTCTTCCTTCCCTTTCCATCCAACTGTTAGTGTACTCTAACCTACAGGAGAAGTAGTAAAAACTAACTAATCATAATGAATGGACAACCTAAAGGATGTTACTACTCCAGGTGGCACTGGCGATAGCCAAAATCCACGCGCAGTCTTTTCGCCTGCGGTCGGGGCACGGATTCTGAAGGCCCCAACATTAATTTTTGATATACCCTCCGACTCTCAGTAGCTCAGTATCCGACTCTCTCGGAAACCTGAGCGTGAGTGTGGCTGCCGCCCAGTGCACTGAAACTGACGTGACGACTCGGAATACTCTTGTGGTTGAACGGGCTCCGGAAGAAGCGGGCTCTGAGGTGCGCCTAAGGGTCGGCAGAAGAGGAAAAGGAAGCGGCAGATCTATAAGTCGCGCAAAGAAGCTTTACGGGCTGAAGGCGCTGCTAGTCCGGTCGGTTCGGTCTAGTTCGGTTCGGCGATTTCCATGAAGCAGGACAGGTCGGTGGAAATTTCACCAACTGAAGCAAATCAGTCCTCTTCATCGGACATCGCCTCCTCTTCTTCTGACCCGAAAAACAAGAAAAAACCCAAGCTCGTTACGAGTAACATAACCCCTCACGCCCATATGTCTGCTTGCGGCCGGACTTCGAGTGATGCCGTTGCTTCTCCCATTAAAGGGTGCAGTGCTAGCGGACCGAAACCGGACGTCGCGAGCACTCCCACGGGCATGAGTCCAGGAAGCGCACAAACCGTTAGTGCTGCCCGTGTACTGGTGATGGATGCTGTTGATGTGACCTTAACAGGCTGCAGCACTAGTGGACAGAACTGTGTCGACGCGGGCGGTCCTGACGGTCAGTGTGCCACTGGAAAACTCTTTGAACGCACGACAGCTAAGGTGGGAGATCAGAGGCGTTCTAATCGGAATGCTGCTGTCTCTTTTGCTGCTGTCTCTTTTGCCGCTGTCTGTCTTTAGCAGTTCGAATTGGGAAAGCAGGTTATGACAACAGTTTGAGTGCTGCGGAGTGCAAACACTGCAAAACTAGACTGTTAGAACTTGCGGAGGCAGCTAATGCTTGCATTCAGGTGGATAGCTGTGGTTTGAAGAAAGGAACCGTTTGGGTGAAGACCTCATCGCAGCAAACCTCTGAATGGCTATGCCGTATGGTGCCGAAAATCCTTCCCCTTGGACCTCAGCTTTTGAGGTCTACAAGCCACCTAAGCTGACGCGAGCCGTCTGCTAGATCCCTGGGAAACTGGGGAAAACGGCGGATGTGCTAAGCGTTTGCGAGCCCAGAATCCTGGCCTCGACACAAGAGCCTGGATTGTCCGTTCGCACAGACCAAGCAAAAATCATTTTAATGGGGATGGTAGTTGTTTGGTCGTGGGAATGGACATGGCTTCTGCCGAGGTCTTCGAATCTAGGTACAACATGCTTCCCTATTTGCATTTTGATAGGCTTCACTTCCGTTTTAATACCAAACAGCGCTAATAGTGTTCTTTACCCTGAGTCTACATCCATAATGTTTACTCAGATCAACCTACAGCACTGCAAGGCCTCTACCACACTTCTGATTAGCAGGTTTGTGGCATGTAGTACAAGAACATGCAAAACATCAATCCAAGAAGCATGGGTGTGGAAAGGTAACATCAGTGGTCTTGGTGGCTTGATAGCTTCACATGACATTCTTTATGATAAGAAGTCCGAAAGACCTAGGACTTGTCTTATCGCATCGAAATCCTTAGAGGCCGTCACGATCGAAAGGTTTTAGGCCCAAGATCTGGTAGCTGCCTATATTCTCTGCCATGCAAACGGCAAATGGGAAGCCTTCGTTGTTGCCTCGGCCTATTTCCTCTATAACTCTTTGACTGTTCTTGAGCTTGTAGATTATTGTGAATCCAAAGGGTTAAGTCTCGTCTTGTGCTGCGATGCTAATGCTCAGAATACTGTCTGGAGCAGCAGCAAATGTAACGCAAGAAGAGATCGTCTTACGCAATTCATCCTATCGTCTGACATTACCATCAATAATTTGGGTCATAGACCCACTTTTGTTACCCCCAGGAGATAGCAGGTAATTGACCTTACCCTGTCCAACAAGATTTCAAGGACTATCGCAAAATGGAGGGTATCGCCAGATAGGACCCTGTCGGATCACAGATACATCGAATTTCAAATCGATTGTGATGTTCTACCTTTAAATGAGAGGAGCAATCCGAGAAAAACGAATTGGTCACAATTTAGAGAGGAGCTTGGCCGCTCTGTTGAAGTTCCACTCAAACTGAGTTCACGACAAGGGGTAGAGATGTCTGCTCAAAATCTGAACAGCATCCTTACCCGTTGGTTTGAACTCGCGTGCCCAGTTACGAAAAACCCCCGTAGAATATCGGTGGAATACCTTGGTGGAATACCGAACTGCAGCGTATTCGCACAGAGACCAGGAAGCTCCTAAATCGGTACTTAAAAACCAATTTAGTAGAGGACTGGAATCCATATCGATCAAGGCAAAGGGATTTTAAGAGACTTATTCGCAAGTCGAAAAATGACTCTTATAAAAAAAATTTGTGAGGAGATCGAATCTCTTAGTGAAACTAGTAGGCTTGTTAAAGTTCTTCAGAGGAACAGACCAAGCAGACTCGCTTCAATACTAAAACTTGATGGCACTTACACTGAGATCAAGGCGGAGACCTTCAGTCTTGTCCTTGAGACTCACTTCCCGAGAAATCAGATCACCAAGTGCTCTTCGGTTGTACCACCAACGATGGCCACTGCAGAACCAGCGAACACAACGCGGCTTAACTGGTACATTGCATTTAGAGTGGTGACTGACGATGCTATCAAATATGCTATTCCATGTTTTGAGAGCTTTAGTCCACCCAGTTATGCTGAAGCAAGGTTTAGGTCAGCTGTTGCACACGTTGAAAAGAATGGCTTAGCAGAGCCTCAACCTAGAGAGACTGGTTGAGCTGCGCTTGCGCAAGGTTGCTCTTCGTTTGCACCCTCTTTCTGAGATGCAACACGCTTATCAGCGCGGAAAATCCTGCGAAACTGCGCTTCAAAACCTTGTTGGTAGGATTGAATGTGCTCTTGACCAGAAGAAGTACGTGCTGGGCGTTTTCGTCGATATTGAGGGTGCTTTTGATAACGCGACGATTGATAGCATGTGCAACTCAGCCAGACAACATGGTGTAGATGAGACATTAGTTCGATGGATTAGGGCAATGCTAATGAACAGGACGCTGATAACCGAAGCAGTTTGTGGCAAGTGCATCATAACTGGGGTAAACAAGGGCTGCCCGCAAGGTGGCGTTCTGTCTCCCTTTTTATGGTGCATGGTGGTAGACTCTCTCCTATCGGCTCTCAACCTTCCTGAAACCAACACACAAGCCTACGCGGATGATGTCGCCGTTCTTTCTGTCGGCTCAAACCTAGGGACTGTGTGCTCTCAGGTGCAGAGATCCCTAGACTTGATCGATGATTGGTGCACTAGGAATGGGTTTTCAGTGAATCCTCTTAGAACAACGGTTGTTCTCTTTACGAGATGGAGGAGTGTCACTGGTCTGACTCAACTCGTGCTTAAAGGTGTCACTATCCCGATATCCGATGAAGTCAAATATTTGGGAGTAATCCTTGATAGAAAACTTCTTTGGTCCAAGCATGTTGAATCCAAAACCGAGAAAGGATTGTCCACCTTCTGGCAATGCAGAGGCGCTTTTGGCAAGACATGGGGTTTATCTCCGAAAAGGGTCCTGTGGATCTATACGGCCATGGTTAGACCGCTCCTCTCATACGCATCGGTTGTTTGGTGGAGCAGGCTTTCGCGAAACGTGTTACTGCCTCTTTTGCCAAACTCCAAAGAACGGCTTGTCTTGGCTGCACAGGGGTATTCCCTAGCACGCTGGGCTCTGCTCTAGATGCTTGGATGAACCTACCCCATTTGATATATTTATCATGGGGTGTATGCTGAAAACCATCTTTCGCTTAAAGAAAGGCGGTTTTTGGTACCAAACGCATTGGAATTTTGAAGAACTTGTTCGAGAATTGTCCTTCGACCCCTGTCTTATGGACATGCCCTCTGACGCAATGACCCCAGAAATCCTCTTGCGTCAAAACTACCAAGTCAACTTTCTTCAGGTAATGGAATGGCTTCGACCAGACTATGAGTCAGGGAAAGAATGCCATCGTATTTTCACGGATGGCTCCAAAACCGGAAAGGGTCTGGTGCTGAAGTCTTTGTGGAAAGCGAGAACATAAGACTCCACTAGCCCTTAGGTAAATTTGCGTCTGTCTTCCAAACGGAGATTTTCGCTATCCTAATGGCTATGCGCTATATTGTGACTAGCAGGTCGAAGGCAAGAAGCATTTGCGTTTGCAGTGACAGCCAAGCCGTTTTAAATGCTTTGCTCAACCCTTTTACCTCGTCCAAGATAGTTCTCGAACTCAAGAAATCATTAAACTTAGTCGAAAGGCTAAATGCAGTGAATCTTGTTTGGGTTCTAGGTCACACTGGTATCCAGGGAAATGAGATCTCTGATAAGCTTACCAGGCTAGGCACAGAAGGGATTTTCTCAGGACCTGAACCTGCCATAGGCCTGCCTGTATCTGTTGTTACGTCTGCTATTGATACTTGGGTTTCTCGTGAACACAGGGCTCGCTGGCGTGACTGCAATGGGTTCAGACAGACTAAACGACTACGCCCGGACATTTGCGAGAGGTCAGCGTCTTTTCTTCTATCTCTTAGGAGAATCGATTGCAGACTTCTTGTAGGCGTCACTACGGGCCACCAAGCTTTTGATAGACACTTGAATGTGTAAGGCTTAAGCGAAACCGCTACCTGTCCTGCTTGTGGAAAGGACAACGATACAGCGGAACACTTCCTTTGCAGTTTCCCTGCCTTTGCTCGTATCAGGTGGCGGATCTTTGGGGCTGACGTGGTGAGTGCCGAACACCTAAGCTCTTCATCAGTGAAGCTCCTTCTCATCTTTCTTCGAAAGATGGGTAAACTAATTACAATAATGCAAACTGTCTGCATGGTAGAGGTAGTACAATGGAACAGTAGTTGTGTCTGAGTGCTTCCATCGGATAGGAGCAACCTCCAACAAAAACGTAACGTAAAAAAATATGCCCTTAATTTCTTGGGGGTCTACTGTGATTATTTCTCTATGTTACAAACTATGAATCAAACGTATTATACCTCCTATCTTATGGGATGGGGTATAAAAACCGTTTATAAGAATGCATATTAAGTATGATAACGCCTACAAGGGGGCGGTATTCGTTTTTTTTTTTTTAAATGTAAATCACAATACACTTAAGCGAGGATATCGCATACCAAATTTCAACTTCCTGCGACAACCTTGATTTTTGATGCTATAAAGTGATGCAAAAATTTTTACACTTGTACTGCTTCGGGACCTAGAAAGAACAGATATCAAGTTTCAAGTTCCTAGCTCAAAATTCAAGGCCTAAGAACTACCGACAGACGGACGGTCGGACATGGCTCATTCGACTTACAATTCGGTTTCGATCATATGCTCTTAAGGTCTTGGGGGTCTACCGTGATTATTTCTCTATGTTACAAACTATGAAACAGACTTAATATACCTCCCATCCTATAGCATGGGGTATCCATCTACGACGGATTGCAAAATACCCGACCATACCAAAAAGAAAACTGCCACGCCTCCAAAAATTGGGCGGGATATAAAAATATAACTGTTGAATGCTTTATACTAGGTGGTTGAATACATTTCGGCCCAAAACTCCGCCTTTTTAACTAAAAAAATCACTTTTTTAACGCCACGCCCACAAAAGTGGGTGGAGGCACATACAATATATACATAAAAGTTAGAAAATGCTAGTATCTACAGCTTTTGTCATACAAATTTTTGTCAAATTTTATATATATTTATTGAAAAACAGTGATTTTAAGCTAAAATCCCTTAAAAAGTGGGCGTGGTCAATGAAAAAGCTAACATTTTTTGGCTACCTTAAAGACAATCATTAGGCAATGTAACGAACCAAAAATGAATGCGCTAGCGCTATTGTAACATAGCTAAAATTTGCAAAATGTGTTTTTTAAATAAGAGATGGCCGCACATACAGGCCTGCAGTGGGCGTGTCTGTAAACGGATTCAGCTTATTTTCAGACTTTATCTGAAGGACTGGACTTCCAACCAACCCACAAAATTTCAGTTTTCTGCCTTAAAATTAAAGGCCTAAAAGTTGTTTACATACGGACGGACGGACGGACGGATATGGCTTAATCGATTCTCCTGTCGGTCCCATTCATATCTCTAAAAGGTCTTAGGGGTCTACGGTGATTATTTCACTGCGTTACAAACTATACATCAAACTTAATATACCCTGGGTCGGGTAGGATAAAGTGACTGGAGCGTACATTGCGATGATGTCGTCAGAGCCGCAGGAACTTGCAGAGACAACGTAGAATGGAACTGATGTGGTATGCTTAGGGGCAGATGGCTTAGTGTTGTCCAAACTAAACTCGTGCCGAGGTGAGGTGCAACGTTGATTCCGGCGGCTTATTCTTAGCGGGTCGTATCGGGGCTCTTCTCTGAGTGGTCAGTCTTATGGTTGCGGCTGTATTGTTGCCGCCCGGGCCCGCTTGATCGAAGCCTACAACCACTTGGTTTGGTTCTCGATGTACAAGTCGCTGTGTTCTTTTCTTATTTAACCTTTTTACTAATAAGGCGATGCCGACTAATATTACCCCCAACGCGCTTATCATAAGGAGGGAGTAAGGATGCACTGAGATCTCCCATGCATGGTTCAGAGTCCTGCGTTGGTTTCGCAGGTTTTCCCCCTCTAGCTGGAGGTTATCAAGAGACCGCTTTCCGTCCATCAGGTCGCCGACGATATTTTTGTGGTTCCCCACTTTCATTGACAGCGTCCTCGGTGTTATGATACTGCTAAGAACTTTCGTTGGGGCCAGTTGCCTCGCGGCCTCCATTAGCTCCGAATGATTCGCCTTAGGCTGCTTAACTTCCATAGTTATGTTATGTTAAGACTGGTACCAGAACTTGAATTCCTTGGTGCTGGCCTCGCACCGTTTCATCATTTTTGAAGACACCGGCACCATGTAATGTGGGGGTATATCGCGATCCCTCACAGTTTAGGTTGATGACAACAGGGCTTTTGAAATTGTACAGCCATTTGTTCGGTGTCATCATTTTGATGAGAATGCCTTCGTTTGCTGGTACTGTGGTGTATCTGCAGGTCTTTATCGATGTGGAAGCATGTTGGAGAAGCTCCACCAAACACTGGGTTGAGCCAGATGTCAGAACCAGACCTTCCAATCGGCATATTTTAAGCGTAGAGGTGACGTTGTTTCCAGTGACGGTCGTGCAACGGTCGTGGTCTTCGTGGCTCATTAAACAGAAGAGAGCCTGATTTACCGATTCGGCTATAACCTCGTACCAGCAGTCCAACATCATGTCCCATTCATGGTTGTAGGAAGTGGGTATATTTTTTTTTCAGCTGGTATTGTAGCGGATCGGGTAGCGGGACAACCGTTTTTACGAATATGGTGCCTCCGTTGGAAAAGGCAGATGTTTTTGCAGCCTGGTGTAAAATGCCTAGGTCTTCGAAAATTGTTTTGCCACTGTACGCTGACGTTTTGAGGGCCACGCTTATGCTGCTTTCATTCAAGATGAATGGATGCAACCTGTTCTGATAGAGGTCATCCATGATCGATAGTTCCGTCGACTGTCTGTGGAACAGTTCGGATACCTTGGATGTTATAAGCGCAATCAGCGCAGTAATTTCTGACTTGAGGTGTAGCGTTGCAGTTTCCTTGCTAGTTGTATTGGCCAAGTTAAGCATGACATCGTTTAGCTGCTCGACTCCAGAGGTTATGTTATCCACTTCTGCTGCTAACTGACCAATTGGCTTACTCAGTTTGGCGTAATTTGAGCTCATCACCGAGACTTGCCGCCGCATCAATTGGAAGGATGATTCTTCTTTGGCGCCGAGTATTTCTAACTGATTGTAAATTTTGTTGGTATAATTGCTGTCAATTGTGCCAAATGCACATTTCGAGAAATGTCTGATGAAATCCAAGGCTCGTCTGTAGCGACTATGGAACATATTTTTTAGACGAATGGCGTCACGTCGCAAGTTGTCTATTTCAACTGCTGTCTCCTGAGCCATTAGTGCACAATACCGCCGAAAATCGTCAGATTGTATCGTCTTTCAAGCGTGCTCCAGGCTCCTCTCGCAAGTTTCCGCAAATCGAAGAATCGTAGAGTAGTTTGTTGGCGTAAATTTGGTCAGTATCGTCCACGTATCGCTGAAGAAAACTGCTGGTACTATACTTTCGAACAACACTGGCAAGTTTCCTGGAGCTCCTTGACTTCATACGGTTCATTGGCTTGTTCCTTGCGTAGTAGCGCAAACAAAAAAACTAAGATAAACTTTGGGTGTGGTTGGGAAAAATGGTATTAATTTTTGGTAAATTTTTTCTGACATATTCTAATTAATCTAAAAGTTACCACACAATTTCCTTTCATTTTATAAATCAAATAATTTTAGCTAATTAACTTAACTCTTGCTTTTTATTATAAATTTACTAAGCATGTTATAAATTGATATTTTTAAATTTATATCCAAAAAATATTATTTCTGCGTACTATTCAAATTTTAATATTTATTCTGTTTTCCTATTTGGCTTACTTAAAAAAAAATGAACTATAAATATATCTTGTTTTCCACAATTTGTACGAATTGCTTACTACCGAAACTATATTTTATATTATTTTTATACCCGACCCAGGGTATATTAAGTTTGATGTATAGTTTGTAACGCAGTGAAATAATCACCGTAGACCCCTAAGACCTTTTAGAGATATGAATGGGACCAAGCCATGTCCGTCCGTCCGTCCGTCCGTCCGTATGTAAACAACTTTTAGGCCTTAAATTTTAAGGCAGAGAGCTGAAATTTTGTGGGTTGGTTGGAAGTCCAGTCCTTCAGATCAAGTTTCCTTCCGATCAAGTCCTTCAGATCAAGTGAAAATAAGCTGAATCCGCCCACAGACACGCCCACTACAGGCATGTATGTGCGACCATCTCTAATTTAAAAAAATACATTTTGCAAATTTTAGCTATGTTACAATGGCGTTTCCGCATTCATTTTTGGTACGCTACATTGCCTTATAATTGTCTTTAAAAAAAATTAGCTTTTTCATTGACCACGCCCATTTTTTAGGGGATTTTAGCTTAAAATGACTGTTTTTCAATAAATATATATGAAATTTGACAAAAAATTATATGACAAAAGCTGTAGATACTAGCATTTTCTAACTTTTATGTATATATTGTATGTGCCTCTGCCCACTTTAGTGGGCGTGGCGTTAAAAAAGTGATTTATTTAGTTAAAAAGGCGGAGTCGAAATGTATGCAACCAACTAGTATAAAGCATTCAACAGTTATATTTTTATATTCCGCCCACTCTTTGGAGGCGTGGCAGTTTTCTTTTTGGTATGGTCGGGTATTTTGCAATCCGTCGTAGATGGATTGAAGCTTTTGCATACCCACTGTTGAACTTTCCCACTTGTTTTTTTTTTGTTGTTGTTATTTGTTTTTCTTTTTTTGTCACTGCACAAACACTTATTATTTTAGTTCTTAGTTTGTTTGTTCACTAGTCACTTGAACTATTTTCTTTAAATTATTTTTATTTTTTCTTTTAATTAACCGATGTCCGAAAATACAGGCTGCGCCAATGTTACGATGATTATTTCTCTATCTTACAAACAATGAATCAAACTTTATATACCTCCTATCCTGTGGGATGGGGTATAAAACGATATTATTTAAAAGGTGGATGCCACGTCCCTTTTTTAGGGAGAAGATTCTTAACTGAGAAGTTCTAAATACAATTGAAGTTAATAGAAACTGAAATTTAAAAACCATGTCTTATGACACATGAATGTGCCATTGAATATTCCTTTTGAGTTAGTAACCGCAGTTGACAAATTCATTGAAGTAATTCAGAGCGCTGCTTGGAACAACACTTCGTCCCAAAAGAACGTAGTGAGAACCGACGGGCATGTACGTAAAACATATCCGCTCGAAATCGAAGAATTGATTCGTGAAAAGAGAAGAGCGCGTAGGAGATGGCAAGGCACTAGGGCTCCCCCAGACAAAACCCTCTTGAACCACTCTTCTAACAAACTTAAAGGAATGTTGCAAGATCTTAAAAATCATGAGACCACTGAATACCTTGAAGGCTTGTCGGCGGATAGGAGCTCAAACTACTCGCTGTGGAAAGCGGTTAAGTCTATCAAAAAACCTATAATCCACTCGGCACCAATAAGAAAAGCTAACGGCGAATGGGCAAGAGAAGACAAAGAGAAAGCGAATTTGTTTGCTGAACATTTAGAAGAAACATTCAAGCCTTTCGACGGTAAGTTGAACTCCGACAGACAAAAAGCAAACTTAAAAATAATAAGGCACCAGGTTACGACCTGATCACTGGCGAAATATTGAGAGAACTACCAAAAAAGCACTGGTCAAGCTACTTTATATGATAAACGCTTCTCTTAGACTTCTATACGTACCAATACAATAGAAAGTTGCTGAAGTCATGATGGTTCCAAAACCGGGAAAATGCGCAAATGATAAAAAATCTTATAGGCCCATATCTTATAGGCCCATAAGCTACGGCAAAACTTGCCGGAAGACACGTTTAATATTTTGAAAAACTATCTTGAAGGAAGACTCTTTCGTGTTAGGTGTAGAAGTGAATACTCGAGTTTCAAGCAAATTCCGGCTGGCGTACCCCAGGGAAGCGTCCTCCTTCCGACCCTGTTCCTGCTCTACACAAGAGACATACCTCTAGATGACAAGACAGTCGTGGCCACGTTTGCGGACGATACGGCCATCCTGGCAAAAGGTGGATCAGTCGAGTCATCAACGAGAAACCTCCAACGAGCATTGGACAGAATTTGTGTCTGGACGAAGACTTGGCGAATCGCTCTTAACGAGAACAAGTCTACGCATGTGAATTTCACTTACAGAAGGGTTAACAATTTACCTCTGTTCATAAATTCTGCACAAATACCTTATGCAAATGAAGCGAAATATCTAGGGAAGACACTGGACGCTAAAGTAAGGTGGAAACCACATGTAAAAAAGAAGCGTGACGAGCTCGAGATTAGGCTCAGGGAAATGTATTGGCTTATCGTAAGATTTTCAAAATTAAGCATATATAACAAACTGCTCTAGTACAGGCAGGTGTTAAAGCCGTCCCGGACATACGGTATGCAACTTTGGGTTTGTACCAAGCCGAGCAACATGTCCATGTTACAGACTTTCCAAAACAAGACACTAAGAGCAATTGTGAATGCTCCATGGTATATTAGGAATAGTGATATTCACAGAGATTTAGGAATAGCTACCGTGAGCGAAGAAGTAACAAACTTTGCTCGAAAGCTAAATGCTCGCCTTCATGTTCATTGCAACAATGAAATGATCCGTACTCTCAACGAGACTCTTAACGATGTAAACAACGAGCGACGACAACAAAGAACAAGACCCTTCGATGTAGCGACGTAGGGTGAAGCCGCACGAATGAACGGCTTTAGTAGGTGCATTCACTGGATAGCAACCTACCCAATGTGATTAACACAACAGAAGGGTAAACTACTTGTTAAGTTAACCTAGTTGTAGTCAAGAAGTATTATGAGAGAGTGAAAATTTACTGCTATGAAGTGCGTTCTGGCAGTTTCATAGTGTCTCTCAAAAATGGGTGGTTTTTTAGCACGTGAAAATCGGGCATAACCGTCCACCCTAGTATTCAAAAAAAAAAAAAAAAAAAATGTTTTATGACACGATTCGGAGCTTGACAGTGCTCAATTGGGATGGGGTATCCAACGATTCGTCTAAGCGGATTGTAATCCTCCACTAGTTTTTTTTTGCAAATTTCAAAAAGTGCTGTGCCAACTCAAAAAGTGCTTTAAGCTTTTTAGAAAGCTCTTTGGTTTTAATAACATTGCTGAAAACAATAAGGGTACCTACGTTTCGCCGTACTACCCGATTTTACTCTACTCCAGTAATATTTTTAGTCAATATTTTACCGAATGCAATCATTATTTTGTGTTTATTTTCTTGAAACTTACAGCCACGATATCTGCTCACATCGTTAGCGCTCAACGACCTCGCAATTGGCCTCTTTGTAATGCCCTTCGGATTTCTCCCAGCGTTATTTAATTGTTGGCCGTATGGAGAGATTTTTTGTCAGATACAGGTAAGAAGAAACATTTTACTATATTTACATATATATATAATTTGCATCGGTAACCATTCTTGTGCATCCCCAATAAAAAACGTGGATGCACGATATTTGTAGCTTTAATGTATCTACACGAATTTTATAGGTAATTTTTGTAACACAGGGAAATGATCACTGTCACATTGTTTATACAGACCTGTTTTACAACTCCATTGTAAACAGTTACTGAACTCCAGCAGTCCAGTCTTAAATTTATATAAACAATAGGGCACAATTATTTGATTGTAAAACATTTATAAGTCAAACGAATAATGCGCCAGTGACGTCATCATAAAATAACATTATTCACATCTCTAAACATTGTAAAAACGTGTCAAATGTAATGCACAAATAAAATGAAACTTTCTGGTGGTTTAACCTCTATAAGCTCTTGAGTTTTACATACAGTCTTATACATAAGGACTTATAACAAAGGAAAAGGAATTTTGGAGAACAAAGGAATCACATACAATACATAACATTTTGCTCCATTCGATCCGTAAAATATTCTTTTGCGATTTTCATAGTAAAAGAACCTATTGAACATTCTTTTAATAACAATTGTGTGTGCTAAATAATAACTTGCAAACTAAAATTAAAATTATTTGTGGCGAGCGTAGTCTTAAATACGTTTTGACGTTAAATTGAACACAACCACCAGTAGCTGTACGCCGTTCATTGTTGCTACCCCCAGGAATACAACACGATTACCAGTTGCTGTGCTGTACGCTGTAGACTTATTGCTGCTACAAGGTTTCGCAACCAGATCGCTGCCCGCCGACTTTATTGCCAGCAGGAATAATTCGCAGGTGAGTGCTGCACATTCATATTTGTTATCTTCGTACATAGACTGCTTATATATAAAAATGTAGCATTATGTCTTGTGGGAAGTTGAAAATCAATAACCTGCAAAGCCTGAAAAAAGACAGGGACAATTTTTCAAAAGCCGACAAAACAAGATTATTGAAAATGAATTACCTGAGGACGCGCATTGGCAAGATGGATAAGAAGCTTGCGGTAGCCCAGTATTAACGGTTAAAGTTGCCCGTAATAACTCTGCCAACTTTTTCAAACACAAACGTGGTCGTTCCACGATATGTTTGTGGTCATACCACGACATGTTTGTGTCCTTGGTACACACAAAGAAAACTCTTTCGGAGATCCAGAAGATGCACTTCTTAAAATGCAACATAGGTGGGGAGGCATAAAGGCTGCTTCAACACCTAGCCTGCTTCAACACCTAGACGGAACGTTATGACCACAAAAGATTGCTTGTTAATTACTCAATTAAACTCACTCAATTAAGGCTTCTTTTTGGTCCGTCTCCCATGAATACTGAAACGGCAAATAGCGTCAAGCGTATTCTAGATACAAGTCAAGAGGTTATTCATTGCTTAGAAAACTTGGATGTGCCTGTGGAACATTGGGATGCTATTCTAATTTTTGTAATCCTGCAAAAGTTGTGCAACACGACGCAACAGCTGTGGGAAGAAAAGCTAGGTAATATTAAAGAGTTGCCAAGCGTAAAAGAGTTTTTCGAGTTCCTGCAATGTCGTTTTAGGACTTTGGAAGCTGTAGAACAACAGGTAGCCACAAAGATAGGGAACAAAGTTAAACCAACCCAAGTGTTTCATTCAAGGTTTGCAAGAAAGGGCCACATGCACTACGAGAATGTAGGAAGTTTTTGGAAATGGATGTGGGTCAGCGTAAGCAAACTGTTTTCGAAATCAAGGTATGCGAAAACTGCTTAGCATACAGCCATTTCGAAAACAAGTGTCCAAGCTCTAAGTGTTGCTACCATTGCAATCAAAGACACAATTCCTTGCTACATCTGCTTCCCAACAGTAGCATCCCAAGTGGGTCACAACAAAATGATGGATTTAATCATAATGCACCACAATGCATCCCGTACAAACCTAATATTCCCTCAACACAACAACAAGCTGCGAACAACAACTATTTCGTTCAGAGGAATTCTCAACCTGGCGCAGGAGGCCAAGCACAATTCTACAACCTTAACCAACCAGAAGCTCAATCTGGAGATGTCATCCCATCTACGAGCAGCAGTTTTAGAGCTCACCATGCCGTTACCAATTTCCAGGTGTTGCTATCTACTGCTCTAGTCAAGGTGAGAGCAGCTTATGGCAACTATTTAACCTTGAGAGCGTTAGTCGGTACTGGTTCCGAGGCATCGTTCATTACGGAGGCAGCAGTGCAACGGTTGAACCTAAAATCTAGTTGGGCCTTAAGTAAGATTTCTGGGCTGGGGGAGGTCAGCAGTGAAACATCCAACAAGGTCGTTAATCTTGACATCACATCACTCACCTCGAACTTCACAGGTAGAATGCGAGCACTCGTGCTAAAATCACCGACTGGGCTCCTTCCGGCCCAACCGATTAATATTGCTAATTGGGCGCACCTGATGGGTTTGCAACTGGCAGATCCAACTTTCAACATGCCGGCAAAAGTTGAGTTGTTGTTGGGCAGCGACATTTACGCTGACATCATCGTTAGAGATATCATCCGGAGCAGTGAAGGTTTAAGGCCAGTTGCACAAAAAACCGTACTGGGATGGCTGGTTCTGGGTAAGGTACATTCGACAACACCAACCGTATGCCGAACTTTTTTCAACCAGGTTGATCTCAACACGACGATGAAGATGTTTTGGGAAGTCGAGGAAGAACCATTCGAAAAATATGAAGCTGAGGATGATAAGAAATGTGAGGATCATTTCAAGCAACACACTAAACCTTTACCTGATGGTCGTTACGAAGTTCGTCTGCCGTTTAAAGATGGAGAATACCCGTGTATGGGCCCAACACAGCAAGGTGCTAGGCGACGCTTTCTTCAATTGGAGAAGAGGCTCGCAACCAATCCAAAACAGTATGAGGAGTATGCTAAATGCATGGCCGAATACCTGGAACTTGGACATATGGCTCCAGTAGAGGAATCCAACCCAGTTTTAAAATCCAATTTTCCTTCTTTCATTCCACATCACGCCGTCATCAAGGAATCCAGTACCACAACCAGGTTGCGAGTTGTCTTTGACGCAACTTTCAAACCATTTTTTGCCTCTTCCTTAAATGACAAATTGATGATTGGACCCAAACTCCAAACAGATGTCGTTGACATTACACTCGGGTGGCGGAGGTATAAATTTACTTTCACAGGTGACGTGGAAAAGATGTTCCGGCAAATTCGAGTCAACACAGCTGATGCAAACTACCAGTTAATTTTTTGGCGAGATAATCCGAGCAAAGAGCTAAATCCATATCGCTTGGAAACAGTAGCCCTCGGCACGGCATCAGCGCCATATCTCGCTATCCGTGTTCTGTTGCAGCTAGCTGACGATGAAACATCAAACTTCCCTTTGGCTACTACGGTGATACGGGAAGAAACTTGCGTTGATGATGTCATCAGTGGTGCGGATACGATCGAGGAAGCCCAACAGAAACTTCAAGCTGTGAGAGAGCTTTAAGCAACTGCTGGCTTTCATCTACCCAAGCAGGTCAGTAATTCTAAAGAGGTACTGGAACACATTTCGTCGGATGATCGTGCAGTAGATTTTTCATTGCCGTTCGCTAAAACAAATGAAGTCAAGACGTAAGTGACTAAGGTACGCCTCGGAGAAAGTCTATGCTGTAGCTATTTATCTACGCGTTTTGGATGGAGATGGTCGAATTCATATCCATCTACTAATGGCAAAGACTAAGGTAGCTCATTTAAACACCATCGCCCTTCCTAGGTTGGAATTATGCGGAGCTTTGCAACTTTCAAAACTTCTTTACGAAACGACAATAACCTTGAAGTTGGTAGCAGTTGACATCTATGCGTGGACCGATTCAGTCATCACGTTATGCTGGATTAGAGCTCCTCCGTCAAAATGAAAGACCTTCATCTTCAACCGAGTATCTTACTTACTTACTTAAGGTGGCGCTACAGTCCGGGGTGGACCTGGGCCTCGGCCAACAAGCTTCGCCAGCCAGCTCTGTCTCTAGCTAGCCGTCTCCAGTTTCGCACGCGAAGTTGGCTGAGGTCCCCTTCCACTTGCGTGCGCCACCTGAGTCTCGGTGCTCCTCTACCGCGTCGTCCCTGCGGTGTGGATTCGAAGATTTTCCGGGCCGGGGCGTTGGTGTCCATCCGCTCTAAATGACCCAGCCATCGTAGACGTTGTGTTTTGACTCTTTTGGCTAGGTCGGTATCGCTGTACAGCCCGTACAGTTCGATGTTATATCTCCTCCTCCACTCTCCGTCTATGCAGACGGGACCGTAAATCGTCCGAAGAATTTTCCTCTCGAAGCAGCCTAAAGTGTTTTCATCCGCCTTTGACAGAGTCCATGCTTCTGCACCGTAAAGCAGGACTGGGATGATGAGGGTCTTATACATGGACACTTTAGTTGCTCGAGAGAGGGCTTTGCTACTCAATTGCCTTCTTAGCCCAAAGAAACAGCGATTGGCAAGAGTTATCCTTCGTTTGATTTCAGCGCTGGTGTCATTGTCTGAATTGATAGCGGAACCAAGGTAGACAAAGTCCCTAACTACCTCAAAGTTATAGCTGTCGATGGTGATGTTTTGTCCAAGACGTCGGTGTTGGGTGTCTTTTCTTGATGACAGCATATACTTGGTTTTGCCCTCATTGACTGCTAAACCCATATTCGCCGCTTCCGGCCCAATACTCACGTAGGCTTCACTGACATCACGCTTTGTTCTACCGATTATGTCAATGTCGTCTGCGTATGCAAGTAGTTGAACGGACTTTTGAAAGATTGTACCTCTGGTGTTGGCGCGAGAGTTCTGCACAATTCTCTCAAGTATGATGTTAAAGAAGTCGCATGACAGCGCGTCGCCTTGTCTAAATCCTTTTTTGACATCAAAGGGGTCGGTGAGGTCTTTGCCGACCTTGACGGAACAGCGTGAGTTTTCCATCGTCATCCTGCACAGACTGACGAGTTTGGCAGGGATGCCAAAACTAGACATTGCGCTATATAGCTCGTCTCTATAGATGCTGTCATACGCGGCCTTGAAATCGATGAAGAGGTGGTGTGTATCGATTTGGAATTCCTGGGTTTTCTCCAAGATCTGCCGCAGTGTGAATATTTGATCGATGGTGGACTTTCCTGGCCTAAAGCCACACTGATATGTGCCTATCAGATTGTTGACAAACGGCTTCAGGCGTTCACACAGTACAGCAGAAAAGATCTTGTATGCGATGTTAAGAAGACTTATGCCTCTGTAGTTGGCACAACTCAGAGGGTCTCCTTTCTTCAGGATCGGGCAAACAATGCTGAGGTTCCATTCGTCGGGCATGCTTTCTTCCGACCATATCTTGCAGATGAGCTGGTGCATGCTCCTAACCAGCTCATCGCCAGCGGATTTAAAAAGTTCGGCAGCTAGGCCGTCTGCTCCGGCTGCTTTGTTGCACTTGAGCTTAGACACAGCTACTTTCACCTCCTCCAGGTCGGCTGGGCGGTATCGTTCGTATGCTTCGTCGGTAACGTCTTCGCCCGGGTTGAATGGTTCGTTCTGCCTGACAGCGGTATTTGGTTCTTCCTCGCCGTTATACAGTCTGCAGAAGTGGTCTTTCCAAATCCTCAGCACCGACTGCGATTCTACAACGATGTTCCCTTGATGGTCCTTACAGGCTTCAGTTCGAAGTTTATACCCTTGGCAGGACCTTTTGATCCTTTGGTAAAACTTTCTAACCTCATTCCTGTTGTAACATCTCTCTATCTCTTCAACCGCGCGCTTCTCGTGCTCTCTCTTTTTCCTTCGGAGAAGCCGGTGCTCCTCTCTCCTCCTCTGCTCGTAGAGCTCGCGAGCAGCTCTAGTCCTTCTGTGCAGCGCCGCTTTGTATGCTTCCTGTTTAGCTGCATGTGCTTGCCGGCATTCATCGTCAAACCAGGGGTTTCGTTGTGGTCGCCGTGTGAAACCCAGCACTTCAGAGGCGGGGTCTCTGATGGCATTTTGGCAATGTTGCCACTGGCTATCAATACTTGATGCTGGTTGCATAGGACTTCGTAGAAGGTTTTGAGAGACTCGGTTGGAGAAGGACCTGGCGATCTCTTGCGATTGTAGTCGGCCGACGTCAAACTTCCTCACAGTATTTCCATTACTTGGCGCTGGTCGGGATATCCGCAGCCGTACCTTGGCTACAACAAGGTAGTGATCCGAGTCAATGTTGGCCCCTCGGAAAGTTCGGACATCCATGATACTGGAGGAGTGCCTTGCGTCGATCGCAATATGGTCAATCTGGTTGACGGTTGATTGATCGGGAGATCTCCATGTCCCTTTGTGGATATTGAGATGCGGGAACTGTGTACTAGCTACCACAACGTGTCGCCCCGCAGCAAAGTCGATCAGCCTGAATCCGTTATCGGAGGTCGTGTCGTGCAGGCTATACTTTCCGACAGTACGACCAAAGATGCCCTCCCTTCCTAGCTTGGCATTAAAATCGCCTAGGACAATTTTAATGTCGTAGCTAGGGCACTGCTCATAAGTTTTGTCCAGGAGCTCGTAGAAGATATCTTTGGTCTCGTCATCTTTCTCCTCTGTGGGGGCATGTGCGCATATCAGGCTAATGTTGGCGAATTTAGCCTTGATGCGGATCGTCGCGAGGCGCTCGCTTACAGGGTTGAAGCTCAAGACTTTTTGCCTAAGTCTGCCTCCAACAACGAAACCACATCCAAATAGGCGCTGTCTTTGATGCCGATAGCAGTCGCCGTAGTAGATGTCGCAGTTTTTCATCCTTCTTTTGCCCGGCCCGTCCCACCGCATTTCTTGGATGGCAGTAATGTCTGCCTTGCAGTCGTTAAGGGCCTCCGCTAGTTGCTCGGCTGCACGTGGTCTGTTAAGGGACCTAACATTCCACGTGCAGATCCGGAGCTCGTTGTCCTTTTCTCGTTTGCATTGGTCGTCAACAGTAAATCCGTCCGAATCCGAGGCTTGTTTCCGCTTCGTGACTGGTGTTTCTTTACGTGGCCGGGAAGTCACCCCGACGGCACGACCCCCAACCTGGAGGACCAGATCCTTTGCTTAGCTCTAAGGACGGAGAGCCGGATAGCCCGCTCCTTATAGGCCTGAGCTCCGAATACGTCGTAGTAGCCCATATAAGGTGTTCACTAAGTAGTTCGGCCTGACTGGAACTATGGACGCCACCGTTCATTCCATCTGGGGAATTCCTCCGCTGCCGTCCGGATGCAAGGAGAAGTGCCTTAGTGGGAACACTCCTCAACCGAGTATCACAAATACAAAATTTAACCAGCTACATGGAAACGCATTCCATCGGAACTTAACCCAGCAGACTTGGCATCTCGGAGAATTTTCCCTTCGATGATAGTCGAAAACTGGTTGTGGTGGAGAGAACCCGATTTTTTACGAAGCCAGTGGAAAGCGACTTTCCCTGAGCAACCATCGTGTTTGGAAACCCATCAAGAAGCCCGCGTCACAGCAGTCCACCACTGTATAGCAGATCACGACACAAGCTCTATCTCTGACATATTAGGTAAATCTGCAACAGTAAGGAGGGCATTACGTATTATTTCATACTGTTTACGACCATCGCTCGTCAAAAAGCCGATCAACACTACACCAATCTTGTCTTGTCACCGTCTGAACTCGAGGCAACGCTGATGCGTATTGTTCGATTGTCTTAAAAGGAGATGTTCGGAACAGAAAGAGACAATGGGAACTTAAAAGGTTATAAGTCACTCACACCTTTCAGGGATGGAGAGGAAATCATGCGAGTTGGTGGAAGGCTAGGCAATTCTGCTCTACCCTTTGATAGAAAACACCCAATTTTGTTAACTTCTGACCACATTTTGTCGAAACAAATTATTAAAAACGCGCACGAGAAAACCCTGCATGGAGGTAAGGAGAAGATGATCGCCTACATTCGCCAACATTCTTTGATATCCAGCATAAAGAATGCAGTCAAAAGGCAAATTTATGGTTGCACTATTTGCTTCAGCTTCAAAACGAAACCGTTGATGCAGTTAATGGGTGCTCTGCCTGCAGCGCGCACAACAATGTCTTGACCATTTTCAAACGCAGGAGTAGACTACAACGGTCCCATCGATATCGAAACATGGAGAGGACGGAAAGCTAAAACCCTTAAAGGATACTTCGCGATTTTTGTGTGCGTGTGCACGAAGGACGTGCACATTGAATTGGTGAGCGACATGACGACACAGGATTTTCTAGGTGCGTACCGAAGATTTGTGTCAAGGACTTTGCGGACAGCTGTTCAGCCGTTGCGGTCGAAACTTTGTCGGCGGTAACAGTGAGCTTCAAAAACAACTCAAAGAAGAAAAGTTGGACTGGAGAAATGTCACTGAAGAACTAGCTAACGAAGGCACCAAGTGGAATTTCATTCCCCCAGCTTCCCCACACTTCGGAGGATTATGGGAAGCCGGAGTGAAGTTAGTCAAATTTCTCCTTAAACGTGTAGCTGGTAATCAAATTCTGACATTTGAAGAGCTCACCACGCTTCTCACACAAGTAAAAGCATGTCTGAACTTAAGACATTTGTGTCCACAGTCAGAAGACACAAACAACCTACGAACACTAACTCCAGGCCACTTTCTTGTGGGAGAACCACTCATCGTTCCTCCACAACCAGAGTATAACCTTGAGAAAACATCTCATCTGGAACGATGGAAGAGGGTACAGACTCTTTCACAATCATTTTGGGAGCATTGGAGCAATGAGTACCTCACTAGGCTACAACAACGTCCGAAGTGGACACAAGTCGTTAACGAAACAATTAAAATAGGTGATCTGGTCTTGATTGAGGACGAACGACTGCCACCACTCAAATGGATGTTGGGCCGTATTATAATCCAATTAAAACTAAAACGCCCTATATCAAAAATATGTCCCTTGCCCAACAACACATCAAACGTAAAACTACCATAAATTTTTCAAAATAATTAAGAATTCAAAAAAAATCAAGCGAAACATATAAAAATTAATCTAAAAATAAAAATAAACATCATTGAAACGTTAAACAACACGATCCTCAGCCGGAACAAAAATTTAGCAACACAATACAATACTTATAAGCAACACAACAGGAAGTCGCAACATAATCCATCACGCAACACAAAATTCATACGCAACACAAAATCTATCAGCCTTGCATATACAAATTAAACGTTTATATACAATGCTTTTAGCAACACACAGAATACCTTCTCGCAACAAAACAAGTTCGCAACACAAATTACAGTCCACTTAAACTTGAATCTATCATTCACATACACACATATAAAATTACTCTCAAAATAAACACCACAATACGCGAAATTATTAATTACCACCTTTATAAAATATTTCAAATCTTACTACAGCCATTGTATATAAACATTTACTATAGTAAAATCGTTTCGGCGTAAAAAAAAACTGTGTAAACACAAACTGCGTGAAAAGGGGAAAACTGGTTTTGGTCATAACGAAATGTGAAAATAAGATTTTGCTGTAGGTTTTATTATCGATTTCGTGTTGGTGTCCTTCTTCATTCTTATTCCTCTTTCATTTTAAACATGTGTGTTGTGCAAGGGGCTAGATTTTCTGTTGCCACTTACGCTGGACCGTTTTCAAAGATAAATGGGTCACGATAACCAGTCTTTACTTCAATTGAGGTAGGTCATGGGATAGGTGAAAAGAAATCTACAATTATCGTACTTACTTGATGAATGTGAAAAAGAAAAAAGAATCTTAGGTGGATATATCTTCTTTGGTTGATACTTTTGGCTGGTCGGCCGCTTTTTTGTATTTGGCTTAAAATTAAGCTGAAGTCAGACCAAAAATCAATGGTTGGAAAATATTGCTTACGATTGGGTCTATAACTCTGAAACTTTATGTCTTTCCAAGCATAAACCAGTGAGTAAGTGCTACAGTGTGTACGCAGAAGTAACAGTCCGTAAAACGGACCGTTGAATACCCCATCCTATCCCACATTGTAAAATGGTGATGGCATAGTTACTTTTTGACATTTTATAGCTATTGCAAACTTCGAAAAGGGGCGTGGTCCAACCGCCCCTAATTACAAACTATTCATTATAAGATATTTCCACAGATATTTGCAAGTTACACTTAAATGTACGTAAAAATACAATTTTTTGGTTCAAATTCAATATTTTTGAAAAATCGACCCCTAAAAGGGGGCGTGGCTAAAAACTTTATATGAACGAAATCTGGAACAAAGTCTCTTTTACCTAACCCTCTTACTTTTTTTTCATGCTTTCCTATATTAGGCTCAAGGCCATTTTCGAGCAAAAATATTGAGTAAACTGCATTTGAAAATGTACCCTTAAAATTGATGCCACGCCCACTAGAGGAGGTTTACCAATTGAATTTGTCTTTTTTGTGTCTTACATTCACTAAGAGATGCTAAGTGTCAAATTTCAGCCTTTTAGAACGTCTTACAGTTTTGAAAACTCTGGAGGTAGTTGCACATTTAGACCGATTGTGGGCGTGTCTTTGGACGGGTTTCAAAAATTTTTACACTTGTACTGCTTCACATGACGTGGACCTTACGTACGAAGTTTCAGCATCCTAGCTCAAAAATTAAGGCCTTAAAACATGTGACATACAGACGGACGGACGGACGGACATGGCTCATTCGATTCAGAATTCGGTCTCGATCATATGCCCTTAAGGTCTTGGGGCCTACCATTATTATTTCACCGTGTTACAAACTATGTGACAAACTTAATATACCTCCTATCCTATGGGATGGGGTATAAAAATTAAGAATCCTTTTTTAATATTTTTTGTTTAATAGGTACCTACCTACGTAGATAAATTAAGGTGTAACATTTTTTTTTTATTTTTGAAATTCATATTTACATATTTTTTCACGTTCTATATCTTAAAAATCTCACAATCATCTTACAATCATTTAGCATCCTACAGCTGTTCTTAAAGCCTACATATAAAATGAGTAACTCACAGCTCTGTGGCAGGAAGATTCGAGCAATGTTCTGTTCAGCACGGAGATTAATTGTGTCCTGTGGAAATAGTTACCTCGCAAGTTCCCTGACTGTAGATGGCCCTAAAATTGTAAAAAAAATTAAAGGTTCTTTTCCACATCACCCTTAAGGCAATAAGAACAATAAATGCGCTTTTTTTCGAGGTTTCCCCAGTAGGCATAGTCCTCGTTCCTTTTGTACTTTTCATGCTATAAGTACAAAAGGAAATCGTTTTCTTGTCTCAGTAACATGCTATTTCATGCAAAAATGCGTTTGGGAAATGCAATTTAAAAAAACATGCAAAGCAAAAGTCCAACATTAAATAAAGCGTTTGAAAATACTAATATAAGAACCTTAAGTCTAGCAATAACAAAAAGCTTTTCAAAAAGTGTCTTGGCTAGCTTTAATAAGGCGCAATACTTAGTATGTGATCTTATATAAAAAACTCAGAAAATATACCTAGACCTTATATTAAGCTTTGGGAACATTAGGAATAAACTCCTTATATATCTAAAGTCATCACAACAAATTTAGACGAAGCCCCACCTAGAATGCGCAAACAAAATTTTATTAACGGAAAATAATTATTTACATTTTAATATTTAAAACTAATGTCTTATGACTAGTTATCCATTCTAGGCGCTGTGTCGTATATCCAATTTCAGGTGTTTTTTCTTTCATGTCCAGTGATTGTTTCCATTTGGTTGCTTATAATGCCCTCCTACAATAGCATATGTTGAATTTTATTTTGAATTTCAATTGTTTGTGTTCAATTGATTTATTTTTTTCCAAGGAACTTAGTCTTAAACTCTGCTCTGTGCAGTCCAAATCTTTGTTGGTTTTCTTCACCGTAAACTTTACTAACCCAAGTATGATAAACTTGATCATATCATATTTGTGCCCGTCTTCTTCGCAGCTTAGGTAGTAGTTCGGTGCGATTTCGTAGATCAAGTATCTAAGATGATCTTTTGATGCTTGCTTTTTCGAGATCTGTTCGTTAAATCTTTTCTGTACGCTCTTAACAGTTTGCTCAAAGTCTGCAGATGGAACTATTAGCATCCCATAGTCTGATGTGGTCTTGGTTGTTTCATAGGCTCTCAGCTGTATTAGCATAGATTGTTTTCTTTTTTCCGAATCCGGTGCCTTATCGATCATAAAGTCGGTGCAATTTTGGCATTTTAGCCGTTGCTTTAATTTAAATGCAGCGAATCCCGCGTGATACGTCCCAGCAGTTTTTTTTGAACTTTTCAGCATCGCTGTCATTTTCATTTATTTGAAAACCGACATCATTGTCTTCTATTTCCATTCCATCCAAGCTAATTCTTTCATCCATGCCGTCATGACTTTAAGCGTATTCTTCTCCCTCGTTGACAATCTCCACGAAATTCAACAACATATTGTGTTCTTCCATCTCCTTGAAGGAAAATTCGCCGTAATCTTCAAGTACGTCTTTCTTTGCGTACGAAGCCATCTGTAGCAACGATTCTACTTGCTGGTGTTTGTATCCTGCGCGTTCTGCTGAAGTCAGGTGCATGAAAATAATTTGTTCTAAGTTCCTGACTAATCTCCAAGCCGAGGGATTCCTATCATAGGAGCCACGATCTTTTCGTATGATCAAAAATTGGTTTTCAGCCACATCAGTGTTTAAATGTGAAAGAAGTAGATATTTTTGCGTTAGGCCTCGGATATGATCCCATATTTGCAAGTGTGTTTGCAAGCAGTGTTTGCGTTAATCCTTTAAAGCAGGGAGGCGTTGTTATGACGCTGCGTGACTTCCATGTTGAGATCCATTCCCTGGCTATTTTGATGGCATCGAGTGAAGTTGTTTTGTCGCATATTACCTGCTTATGGGGATTGCGAGATTGGACCTTGCATGTGTTCAATACGTCAAAAAGGTCGTTCATTTTCTTAATGAACTGTGCTGTAGATTCTGCTTCCTTCTTTTTTTCTTCTGTCTTAAAGATGTTGGTTGTCCTTATTGCGTTTTGTATTGCAGTGTATACATTCATGCTGAAAATCTGTGTCGCCAAACTAACTTTTAGCTTGTCGAATCCATTTAGGCTTATGTGTTGTTTCGTCAGTGTGTGAAGCACTTAAAAAGGACCTTCCTGGTCTGCTTCGTAGATCTTCACAAGGACGTTCCAGTCAACTATGTCGTCTTTTATTATTATCTTTATTTCAGGAGAATATTTTGCACACTCTTAAAAAGGTGTGGATAATCGAACAGCATGAAAACTTTGTTGCTTTCTATCTTCACGCAAGGGTCAGTTTCAGTCGTTCCCATCTTCTTATATGCTGAAACGTTATTGGCGCCTTGGTCGCACGTTACTGCGATAATGTTGAATCCGCACTTCATTACACCTGTAGCGATTGTTTCGATCATCTTCTTCACTACGTCGCCGTTTGGTGATCCAAGGTAATAAGCAACTGTCTGCTTCCAGTTCCTATTCAAGCCTCTTAGTGTAATCACCATCGCTTTTTTAGCATAAGACGTAAATCTGCAATGCTCTCCAAAGTCAGTGAATCCATATATGAGATCATCTTTGACATTGTATTCGAGCTCTTCCTTTATTGCCATTTCATCGAAGAAGAGCACGCACCTTTTGTCCATTTCAGTCATCTTGGTGGCTTTGTTAGTTAGCGTTTTCTCTATATTGTTTGAGAACCCGGCGGGCAATCTTATAGCCGAGTGCCATCGGTAAATTGTACTTACGGCTGGCATTTTACATCCGTCAAAAAGCATGTGTACGTACGCTGCTGGGGACTTGTAAAAAAGTCTTAACAAAAAGTCTTTTTCGTCATTAGCTCAATGGCTGTTTGGTTTTTGGAAAATCTGTGCCAGGGTAAGCGTCTTCACGTAGTCCGTTTCCTTCTCCATCTTCTTCAGTATAAGCTTCCTTTGCTGATAATCGGAACTCTTCTTAAGCCTCTTTGGTGTTTCGTAGACGTTTTTTTTTATTATTTTTATTTTTTATTTATTGCAACAATACAAAAGCTTATAAGTAACTTTTAATCTATAAAATTAATTAAACAATATCTGTTAAGTTTAAAGAAATTTTTGATAACAGATAAAAGTTAAGTGTTTCTCATAAAAATACCAATAAAACATTGTTGTATGCCTTAACATTCAATAGTGATTAAGGATAATAAGCCTTTGTCAACTAGTGGAGAATGTAGAATTTTGAGTAAATGAACAAACTAAGTAATATTAAAGAAAAGGGATGATGTGGGGTGACAAAGGAGAGTACAAACGCGGTGGACTAAATTTAAATATCAATTCTGAGTAAGGTTTTGATTTGCATATGATCAAAGTTAAAGAGCCATTGTTTGACTTGTTTATTGAATAAAAAGGACTGTGGAGAATGCCGAGTTACAAGCGGTAGCTTATTAAATAGTCTAGGTGCTACCGAGGAATAGAGGAATGAAAGCAAACCTTCTTACAACACTTCTAAGTTCATAAACAGCAGAGGCTTGAATTGGCAGGTTACCACTCCTACGATAGAATATTTTTAGGACTTTGTAAAAGTAAAGGTGTTTCAATGGGTAGTATTTTTGACTGGATGAAAAGCGGAAAATCATGTTCTCGACGCCTTTATTCCATAAAATTCTGAGAGCATGTTACTGGGACATTAACAAAGGGTGCAGGTTATAGTTATAAGTACCACACCAGCATTCCAGACCATGTTGCAACTTTGATTGTATTAGGGCGTAGAAAACAGTTTCAAGTAGTTTTTTGGAGCATAGTCCCTTGAGATGATAAAGAATGTGAGTTGCTCTTAACAGGTAATTTTTTAATAACAAGGTGTGTGCGTTCCAATCCATTTGACAGTCAAAGAGAATACCCAGGTATTTAAAAGTAGAAGCACTTTCTATTGAAAAACAGTTTTTGCGAACAAGCTAAGCCAGTATCACAAGTAGTTGAATTACTTGACCTAGTTAGACAGGCTTCAGTACTTAAAAGCATATGTTGGCAGTCGCAACTGTGAAACAATAAAAGTGGTGGGCAACTGTCAAACTTCGGGAGCTTAAAGTACATAATTTTAGTTTTAGCACTAATTACCAGAAGATACACAAGATCTTAAACCAATGTCTCAATAGCTCTAGGTCATAATTGACGTCTGCAACAAGATCTAAAACAGAAACAGTTGAATACGAGCAGGCAATATCATCAGCGAATCCGGTTTTCTTACCTTTTAGTGGTAGGCTAAAGATGAAATTAATGAATATAAGAAAAAGTATGGGACCCAGGACGGATCCTTGTGGTACCCCAGCGTTAATATCCCGGTAATTACTAAAATGTTGACCTATCTTCACAACTCGCTTTCTGTCACGTAGATACGAGGAAAACCATTCCAGTATAAATCCGCGAAATCCAGCATTCCTTAGTTTAGAAACTAAGAGACAATGATCCACTGTGTCAAAAGCTTTCATAATGTCTATGAACAGTGCGGCAGTTACCTTCTTTTTGTCCAAGCTAGCATAAATTTCCTCACAAAATTTCAAAAGAGCGTTTTCCGTTGACTTACCAGCTCTAAATCCAAATTGACTTGAGCTAAAAAAGAAATGGTTATCAAGAAAAGCAACAACCCGATTTTTGATTACCTTTTCGGAAATTTTTGAGAAAACTGGAAGAAGGGAGATGGGTCTATAGTTGTTAACATCTTTGCGGTCGCCTTTTTTAAAAATTGGAACTACCTCCGAAATTTCGAAACTATCAGGAAATATACCACTGTATACGCTTTTATTGAAAATGTGTGCCAGGACATCTACCGTGTTGAAGGCTATGTTTTTTATAAATGCATAAGAGTAACTATTCCGAGTAAAAGACTTTGAATTGTTCAGGAGCATAATCTGCTTGTATAATTCGAAGGATGAAATGGGTTCAAAGTAAAAGCTGTTTTGTAAGTTACTCTCATATTTCAGACAGCGATCGGCACAACGCGAATTGTCGTCTTTAAAACCTGCATTTGAAAGCGTATTTGACGGAACCTCAGTAAAAAAGTCATTTAAATTAGAGGCTATCAAAGCAGGATTGGATGTTTCATTGTTATTAATTTAAACACACGACAGTGATTCAGTAGAAACAGTTTTGCTAAATAATTCATTAATGATATCCCACTCCTGCTTTCAGTTACCTCTAGCTCTATTGAACTTATTAATATGAAAGTTTTCTTTGTACAAAGGAACTAAAATTCTAATATTTTTGCAGATGTTGCGATACTTTCTTCGAAGCCTAGCGTCGCTGGGATGTTTTTTGCATTTAATACGCATTTTATTTTTATGTAAAATTTTTCCCAACAAAGACTTAGTCATCCAGGGCTCGAGTCTTTTCGGAGCAGAATTTCTGCGTGTTTCCGTTTCTGTACACACTTCAACATGACTCTTTTAAATATCCACAAAATAGTCAAAGGCAGAAGAGGGATCAGTCTCATTGTAAACCTGAGACCAGATTTCATGAAGTAAACGTTCATTTAGCTTTAGAAAGTCAATACGTTTTAAGGCTTTGGTAGAATTTTTTATTGCAGCAGGTGCATTAAATACATTTGAAAGAAAGATGCATGTCATGCAGTGATCGGTAATTCTAAAATCAGACACAGTGCTGATAAGAGAAATAGTCGCTTTCGGATCAATTCTGGCATAGATATGATCGATACAGGTTTCAAATGAATCCGAAATTCTGGTTGGGACATTAATGCAAGATTGTAACCCATTTGCCGACATTAAGCTCACATAATTAAAAGTGTCAGTAGTGGCACTTAGAATGTCTATGTTCATATCACCTACAATAAACAGATAACGAGCATTCTCCCTACTTAAAACTGAAGTCAAATCGCCAATGAAAACATCTTTAATTTTATTATGAAAACGGTAAAAATACAGAAAAACAAAGTTCTGTTCTTCAATGGTGCAAGAAATTTTAATCATATCGGAGCTTAGAAAGAGCAGCATTAAAACTCATATTCACAGTTTAAACTTTCATTAATGTAAAAGGCAACACCACCGGCAGCGTAATGATTGTTGCAGTTAGAATGAAGCTCATAACCAGGCAACTTATAAAAGTCCTTTTCGCGATCGTAAGTCCAGATTTCAGATATAAAAATGAAGTCAGGCTTTTTTTCAAAAGATTCTAGATGTGCATCTAGCAAATCAAAATTTGTTTGTAAACTTCGGATGTTTTGGTGGGCTATGAAAAAGTTATTATGTGAATTATTATGAAAAACACTTTGGAAGAAATTTTTATCAAAGCTACAAGAAGGCTAATTTAAATCACTTAAAAGAGGATCATCAATTATACTATTATTTATAAAAACCATAAAAAAAATCAAAATTAGCACTAAAGATTATTTACAAATTATCAAGATCCTCCAAACAACGAATTTTAAAGAACTTATCGCCTTCTTGTTTTCTCATTAATAATTGACCATTTTTTATCCAGAGAAATTGAAACTTTTTTTCCACTTTTGATTGTTTGGCTCTGTTGTATAAAAAACGATTATATCGTGTAAGACTATCATTAATATATATACGCTGCTTAACAAGATGCAGACCAAGAAGTTCAGTTGACAACTCCTTCTGGCGCTTCAGTTTGATAACATTTTGTTTACATTCCAATGTTTTAAACTTCACGCACAGTATTTTCGGAAGAGTTTCGGCTCCACTGCGTTAGACATTGTTTGTTTTAACGAAGCAAGATTTGATGTCATCACAGCTGATACAACTGTCCAAACCTTCTTGCAAGAGCTGCACTGCAGTATTTAAGGCATTTCCATTAACAATGCTTGGAGTCCCCACAATGTCGATACCCTGGTTCACCTCGAGCTGTTGCTATTTATTTATTTATTTCTTATAACAAAAAACACTGCAATTGTTTAAAAAAAAATAATTTAAAAAACACTTTATTCATTTTGGCCAGTTACCAACGACTTATTTTTTCACTTTTCTTGAATAAGCACTTGTGAGCGAAACAGTTGTCACTTTTTTTAAAATTAATTGGAACTTCACTTTTATTCACTTTAGCCAGTTATCCACCGACTTCTCTTTCACTTTTATTATAGAGAGAAAACGTTCTTCTTAATCATCACTTATGCTAAACACTTGTCACTTTAGCCAGTTATCACTTTTTTTGACACTGGCTTTTTACTAATGACTTTATTCCTAAAGTGAAAACCAACTCTTTTCAACTTTCAGCGATACCCGACACAAATAACTTTGCACTCAATTTCCCGACAAGAAACGGACTTATTACTCGGCGAACACGAAAAGGTCAATAAAAACTAATTGTAGAAAACAATAAAGGAAATAATAAAATAAGGGGAAGTAAATACCTAATGCAAAAAATAATGTTATGTAATAATAATTAATAATGCTTCAACATATGTAGGTACCGGTATATACACTTTTTGAGCGAATAACGTACGCACACAAAATTTAAGAAAGCAGTGAGAAAACAAACAAGTTTAAAACAAAGATGCTAATATCGCACGCACAAAAAATAGAAAAAACAGAAAAAAAAAACAAGTAGATAGAATCGTAATGCAACAAAAATGCAATAAAAAAGCACAAAATGGTGCAGAGTTTAAATGTTTGAAAACGCACTGACGCACTATTTCTAAATTTACACAAGCTTTTTAAGGTTTCGAATGAGTTTAGCACAAGCACAAGCAAAAGTCAACTTGATTTGATACCAGTGAGTAAGTGCTACAGTGTGTACGCAAAAGTTACAGTCCGTAAAACGGGCCGTTAAATTCCCCATCCTATACCACATTGTAAAATGCTGATGGCATAGTTATTTTTTGACATTTTATAAGTAATGCAAACTTCGAAAAGGGGCGTGGTCCAACCGCCCCTAATTACAAACTATTAATTATAAGATATTTCCAAGTTACACCTAATTGTACGTAAAAATGCAATTTTTGGTTTAAATTCAATATTTTTAAAAAATCGACCCTTAAAAGGGGGCGTGGCTAAGAACTTTATATGAACGAAATTTGGACGGAAGTATTCTTTACCTAACCTGCTACTTTTTTGTTTCATGCTTTCCTAATTTGAGCTCAAGGGCAGTCGAAATTAAGTTTTTCTGGAAAATTTTAGGTTTTTCTTCAATTCTGTCTCCACATGTGGGGGGGGGGGGCCAAAGTCTTGTATGAACAAAATGTGGAACTAAGCGTTCTTTGCATAAGATATTCAGCAAATTTTTTTCAATTTCGAGCAAAAATACTGAGTAAACTGCATTTGAAAGTTTACCCTTAAAATAGATGCCACGCCCACTAGAGGAGGTTTACCAATTAAATTCGTCTTTTTTGAGTCTTAATTTACTAAGAGATGCTAAATGTCAAATTTTAGCCTTTTAGAACGTCTTACAGTTTTGAAAAATCTGGAGGTAGTTGCATATTTAGACCGATTGTGGGCGTGTCTTTGGGCGGACTTCAAAAATTTACACTTGTACTGCTTCGCATGACGTGCACCTGACGTACCAAGTTTCAGCACCCTAGCTTAAAATTTAAGGCCTAAAAACATACAGACGGACGGACGGACGGACGGACATGGCTCATTCGATTCAGAATTCGGTCTCGATCATATGCCCTTAAGGTCTTGGGGGTCTACCATTATTATTTCACCGTGTTACAAACTATGTGGCAAACTTAATATACCTCCTTGGATGGAGACTTAATATATGGGATGGGGTATAAAAATCAGAAGATTGACTGCAAATTTCTCCACCAAAGAGAGCGAAATTGGCAGAAAAAAGGTTAAAAGGCGCCAAATCATAACCGCCAAAAATAACATTTTTCTGTGGTTTTCTCATTAACTTATTCTTATATGTATGTTATTACTTCATATCATACACACTCTTCTAACACTGCTTAAAAATATTCATAGCCGTAACAAACTATATATGACATTCCAAGCCAACCAACACGACAATATTCATTCATAATCGGTATAAAAGAGTAAGCAGCAAAACGCAAAATCATTCGCCTTCTCTTTTCCAATATGATAGGTACACACATAAAAACGAAGAAGATGGATCAAAACACAAAAACATTATCACTTTTCCCTAAAGAAAAATATACCTACCTATCAATACAGATATACACATTCACTCATAAGTAGAGGCGTAAGAAGCAAAATGCAAGATCTTTCGTCTTTTCTTTTGCTTCTCCAAAGGCCAGTTGGTGATTTTTTATTTCTGTGCAGCATAACGCAAAGAGAACCAAATAAAGGGGGGAAACAGAGAAAATTTGCAAATTATTCTGAAACAAAAACCCTGCAAGGTCGGGTTTAAAAATAGCCTTGAGGTAAGGTATGCCTGTCGTAAGAGCCGACTGAAATCCACTGGAGGAAGCAATCTTCAGGCATAAGTGATGCTGTCCAGGACTATAAACTCCTTGTGGGGCCACCCTTGGCAGTAAAGTTATAGCTGAAAAAGATGAGCCCGAAGGCTTAAATAAAATCCAACAGCGTCTGTTCCCAGAGGGACGGCTGAACTTCAAATAACAGAAATCCAGGAGCGTCCGTTTCGGAACGAGCGGCTTCCTGGTCGGCGTCTGTTGTCCGGGTTGCCTAACCTGGCAGCTAGGTATAAAATGCGCCCCCCCCCCCACCATGAAAAGAAAACGAAAACAGCCTCGCATATTTGCTGATCCTGGTAATCCAGGGCCCCTTTGGAGCTAGGCCTGAGGGGTGTCAGCATGCGAGCGCTTGGTGGTCGGAAGGTCCCGCTCGGCATCCGACCAGGTTTAACCCGAAGAAGTTACGAGCAGCCCGTCAATGGTGCCGCTATCCATTACATGGGGCGGAGGGGGACAACGCCAAGTCGAAATGAGGGCTTAGGTGGAAACTCTGCAAATCAACAACGTCACCATGGAAGGAACTTGAACTGGTTGAAAAGGCCAAAAAGTATCAGCTCGATGCAACTAGCATCTCCTCAACTAAGTGGAAGGGTTCTGAGACCAAAGACTTCGATGATGGGTGGAAGCTCTTCTGGTCTGGCGTCCCAAATCCCATGACTGCACAGGCGGGTGTGGGGGGATACTCACAAGCCCCCGGGTGTCAGAAAATGTATTCGATGTCATTCCGTTAGGGGGAAGGATTCTGATCTTAAAGCTTAAGCTTGAACGATCGACTCTGGTTCAGGTTTATGCACCAAACCGAGAGTCAGAGTATGAGTTCTTTTTGAACGAAGTTGATGCTGCCCTTAACAGAGTGGCAGAAATGGACTTCTTTCTCCTGATGGGTGACTTTAATGCACATGTGGGTACGGACTACAGTACTTGGAGGAGTGTGATCGGGAGGCACGGTGACCCGGATCAAAACAGGAACGGAGGGAAGTTGTTGGACTTTTGCTGTGCATATGGCTTGGCCATCATGAACACCTTTTTCCCACACAAAGACATTCACAAATACACATGGTTCAAAAACAGTTTAAATCAGAGGTCACTGATTGATTTCTTTGTCGTACCATCGAGTGTTCAAAGAATGATTTGTGATTTTCGAGTTTTCAGGGGAGCTGAGTTGTCAACTGATCACCACTTAGTGCTGTGTAAATTGTTTTTCAGTGACAGTATTCCTTTGCCACCCAGGCGAAAACCAAGACTGGTGACCCGCATACGGTGGGAAAGGCTGCAGGATGCTGACTCTGATTTCAGAGAGCGCTTTGCACAGCATGTTTCGGAGAAGTTTGAATAAATTCCAACTGACCTTTTGAATGTAGAGGAGGAATGGCAGCTGATTTTATCGGCAGTCATTGCCTCTGCAGGAAATGTTTGTGGAGTGAATCGGCTTGGGTTAGTGGCTGGTGGTGAGAAAAGAACTGTTTGCTTAAAAATGCCTGGAGTTCAGCCTACATTGCGTGCATCCTATGTAGAAACTCAACTTCTCGAGCCCAGTAAAATGAGGCGCGAAGGAATTCCAATCTTGCAGTCAGAACAGCCAAGGATCAGTCATGGAAAAAGTTCGGCAAGAAGTTGGAGCACGATAACAGATCTGCAAACAAGCTATTTTGGCAGACCATTCGCCAGCTCAGAGGAAGGAAGTTCAAAATCATTCAAGGGGTTAAATCCAAGGACGGAACACTTCTTTCAAATGAGAGCGATGTCTTGGACAGATGGAGAGAGCACTTTTCGGAGTTGCTCAACCCCCAAGAGGGCACTGAAGAAAGCATTCCCACTGCTGACGAGATAAGGGCGGAGAATAGTCCCACAGTAGACGAAGTCACTGAAGCGATTAGATCGCTTAAAGCTGGCAAGTCTGCTGGAGTTGATGAAATCCGGCCAGAAATGTTCAGGGCAATGGGTGAAGAGGGTGTTAAATGGCTAACACGTGTCATTAAGGTGGCCTGAGATAGCGGAAAGGCACCTAGCGATTGGCAAACGGGAGTTATAGTGCCCATTTTCAAAAAAGGAAACAGGAGAGATTGCGGCAACTATAGGGGCATATCTCTCTTGAGTATTCCGGGAAAAGTATTCGAGAAAGTGTTGGAAACGCGTCCCAGAGCTGTAATCGAGCCTTTGTTACGGGAAGATCCAAAGAGGAACTTCAACGAGCACTGGATATCACTGGTCTGTGGTGATGCTGGGATGAAAGTAAACGTGAACAAATCGGAGTGCAGTGTACCCTGCACATAAAAGGAGTTTCATTAAAACAGGTGGAGAAGTTTAAGTATCTCGGGGTGTTTTTCACAAAAGATGGGAGGAGTGATACTGAGTTGTCCTGTAGGATTGGCCAAGTTGGAGCAATAGTAAAGGAACAGCGCCGGCCGGTCATCAGGAAAGCTGAGTTTGGAGTGAAAGCAAAGATCTCAGTTTTTAATTCAGTGTTCGTTCCGAACCTCATCTATGGTCATGAAATTTGGGTTATGACCGAAAGAATAAGATCGCGGGTACAAGCTGCCGAAATGAAATTCCTGAGGTGCGTTGCTGGGGTTGCTCTAAGGGACAGAGTGAGAAACATCAGTATTCGTAGGAATCTTAATGTTGAGCAGCTACTTCTCCGAGTGGAGCGATCGATTCTTCGATGGTTTGGACACGTTGTTTGCATGCCCCCTGACAAACTTCTTAGACAGGTCATGCTAGCCGAGATGCGAGCGCGTCACGCCGCTGGTAGGCCAAGAAACTGGTGATGGGATCAGGTAAAGAACCTCTCTGAGTCCCGCCTGGGGATTGTGCCGGCGTCTCTTGAGATGGTGGCCGAGGATCGAGAAAGATGGAAGGACCATTTAGCCACAATTGCTCCGCGACCCTTTTAAAGGATAAGCGGCATTCGAAAATGATGATGATTAATTTGCTCCCACTGTCACTGAAAAATATTGCAAATTTTAAAAAAAGAGTTAAAACAAGTGGGAAAGTGCAACAGTGGGTATGCAAAAGCTTCAATCCATCTACGACAGATTGCAAAATACCCGACCATATCAAAAAAAAAACTGCCACGCCTCCAAAAAGTGGGCGGGATATAAAAATATAACTGTTGAATGCTTTATACTAGGTGGTTGCATACATTTCGGCCTAAAACTCCGCCTTTTTAACTAAAAAAATCACTTTTTTTAACGCCACGCCCACAAAAATGGGCGGAGGAATATACAATATGTACATGAAAGTTAGAAAATGCTAGTATCTACAGCTTTTGTCACATAATTTTTTGTCAAATTTCATATATATTTATTGAAAAACAGTCATTTTAAGCTAAAATCAGTTAAAAAGTAGGCGTGGCCAATGAAAAAGCTAACATTTTTTGGCTACCTTAAAGACAATTATAAGGCAATGCTACGTACCAAAAATGGATGCGCTAGCACCATTGTAACTCAGCTAAAATTTGCAAAAAGTTTTTTTTTTAATTAGAGATGGTCGCACATACAGGCCTGTAGTGGGCGTGTCTGTGGGCGGATTCAGCTTATTTTCAAACTCGATCTGAAGGACTGGACTTCCAATAAACCCACAAAATTTCAGCTATCTGACTTAAAATTTAAGGCCTAAAAGTTGTTTACATATGGACGGACGGACGGACGGACGGAGGGACGGACGGACGGACATGGGTTAATCGATTCTCCTGTCGGTCCCATTCATATCTCTAAAAGGTCTTAGGGGTCTACGGTGATTATTTCACTGCGTTACAAACTATACATCAACTTAATATACCCTGGGTCGGGTATAAAAACATTTAATTGAATTGAATCATGTAAAGTAGAGCCAGATTAGAAGTTTTTTTCTTGTGTTTTTTTTTTAATATCACTATAATAACTCTTATTTCAAAAATAAATAATTTTATTTAAACCTAATCTTTTTAAAATGAAATCACTTCAAAATTAATACAATTTTATGTCCAACCACCTGCAAATAAGCACTTTGCTTTGCAGGTAAAGCATTGTAAAAGAAAATTTATCTGAAATAAAAACCCCCTTTTGAAAAAAAAAATAAAAAAATAAAAAAAAATTATGACTCTGAAACAAACCCAGAAAACTTCCAGTGAGCGTGCAGGATGCATCTAGAAAATCTCGCTGTAGTTTGTCGACACGTCGTATGGCAGCGCCACCGTGCACAGGGCGAAACGATTTTACTATATTAAATGTTTATGTGCAATGCTACAGCTAAGCAAATCAAATCAAGGAAAATAATGCAACACGATCTATATATAAAAAAAACCTCACAAGAGAAACTTCACTAACGCATTACCGAGAAGGAAAATCAACTTGAAGAAACAACAACAACAAGCAATGCATGAAAATTTTATTTCTATTTTTTTTTCACCCTAGCATGCAGTTAAAGAAAAAAATACTGATAATTACAAAGCCATTATAGTACGTATGGGTGTAACCGAAACAACTGGTACAGCTGTGCGAGATTTGTAATTTGTAATTTCTTATGTGTTATTTGGTTATCCCTTTCTCACTTATGTGTTTTATATAATTAATCTGATTGTTATTTCATGAGCTGAAGATGTCCAAACGTTTACACGAGTCAACCAGGGTCGGCACTGAGGCAATTAAAGATGCGACAATCTTAAGGCATGAGCACAATAGCATTGGTTTTTTTTTTTTGAATACTAGGGTGGACGGAGGCTAAAACTCTAAAATCTTTCAAAGATACCAATACGCCCACTATAGCAGGTATATAATACCGAAGTAGCCGATATTGGTTATGCCCGATTTCCACGTGCTAAAAAGCCACCCATTTATGAGAGACACTATGAAACGTCAGAACGCACTTCATAGTAGTAAATTTTCTCTCTCTCATAATACTCTCATAATAAGTTAACTTAATAAGTAGCTTACGCTTCCGTAGTGTTAATCGCATTGGATAGGTTGCTTTCCAGTGAATGCGCTAGATCGTGACGTCGCTAGATCGAAGGGTCTTGTTCTTTGTAGTCGTCGCTCGTTGCTTACATCGTTAAGAGTCTCGTTTAGAGTACGGATCATTTCATTGATCAACATAAAGGCGAGCATTTAGCTCTCGAGCAAAGTTTGTTACTTCTTCGTTCACGGTAGCTATTCCTAAATTTCTGTGAATATCACTATTCCTTATATACCATGGAGCATTCACAAGTGCTCTTAGTGTCTTGTTTTGGAAAGTCTGCAACATGGACATGCTGCTCAGCTTGGTACAACCCCATGGTTGTATACCGTATGTCCAGGACGGCTTTAACACCTGCCTGTACAAGAGCAGTTTGTTATATATGCTTAATTTCGAAAATCTTACGATAAGCCAATACATTTCCCTGAGCCTAATCTCGAGCTCGTCACGCTTCTTCCTTACGTGTGGTTTCCACCTTAGTTTAGCGTCCAGTGTCATCCCTTGATACTTCGCTTCATTTGCATAAGGTATTTGTGCAGAATTTATGAACAGAGGTAAATTGTTAACCCTTGTGTAAGTGAAATTCACATGCGTAGACTTGTTTTCGTTAAGAGTGATTCGCCAAGTCTTCGTCCAGACACAAATTCTGTCCAATGCTCGTTGGAGGTTTCTCGTTGATGACGCGACTGATTTACCTGTTGCCAGGATGGCCGCATCGTCCGCAAACGTGGCCACGATAGTCTCGTCATCTAGAGACATGCCTCTTTTGTAGAGCAAGAACAGGGTCGGACCAAGGACGCTTCCCTGGTGTACGCCAGCCCGAAACCCGTACACCTTACACGAAAGAGTCTGCTTTCAAGATAATTTTCCAATATTTTAAACATGTCCTCCGGCAAGTTTTGTTGCCGTAGCTTATATTTCAAGCCTTCGTGCCATACCTTGTCGAAGGCTTGCGATACGTCGAGGAAAGCACTTGAACATATTTTTTCCCTTCTGAGGCTTTTTCAATTTCATGCGTTATTCTGTAGACTTGATCTATTGTGGAATGGTTAGGTCTGAAACCGAATTGATGATCCGGGATCAAGCGCCTTTCTGCAATTATTGGTTGTAATCGCTTCAGCATAAGTTTCTCGAATACTTTTGATATTATCGGCAGAAGCGATATGGGCCTATAAGATTTTTTATCATTTGCGCATTTCCCCGGTTTTGGAACCATAATGACTTCAGCAACTTTCCATTGTCTTGGAACGTATAGAAGTCTAAAAGAAGCGTTTATTATATAAAGTAGCTTGACTAGTGCCTTTTTTGGTAGTTCTTTCAATATTTCGCCAGTGATCAGGTCGTAACCCGCGGCATTATTATTTTTAAGTTTGCTTATTGTCTGTTGGAGTTCAAGGGCATTGGTGAAATTCTTTCACGGCCGGGGAGTAATGTTTACGATAAAAAGAAAACAAGACATTTTGTATAATTAATTGATTGTAAAACATTTATTAGTCAAATGTATAATAAAAAGTGGGCATGGTCAATGAAAAATCTAAAATTTTTTGGCTACCTTAAAGACAACAACATAAGGCTATGTTACGTATCAAAAATCAATGCGCTAGCGCCATTGTAACATAGCTAAAATTTGCAAATTTTTTTTTATTTATTTTTTTTTTGTTGAATACTAGGGTGGACGGAGTCTAGAACTTCAAAATCTTTCAAAGATACCAATACGCCCACTATAGCAGGTATATAATACCGAAGTAGCCGATATTGGTTATGCCGGATTTCCACGTGCTAAAAAACCACCCATTTATGAGAGACACTATGAAACTGCCAGAACGCACTTCATAGTAGTAAATTTTCGCTCTCTCATAATACTTCTTGATTACAACTAAGTTAACTTAACAAGTAGTTTACGCTTCCATAGTGTTAATCGCATTGGATAGGTTGCTTTCCAGTGAATGCACCTACTAAGCCGTTCATTCATGCGGCTTTAACCTACGTCGCTAGATCGAAGGGTCTTATTCTTTGTAGTCGTCGCTCGTTGTTTACATCGTTAAGAGTCTCGTTGAGACTACGTATCATTTCATTGTTGCAATGAACATGAAGGCGAGCATTTAGCTTTCGAGCAAAGTTTGTTACTTCTTCGCTCACGGTAGCTATTCCTAAATCTCTGTGAATATCACTATTCCTAATATACCATGGAGCATTCACAATTGCTCTTAGTGTCTTGTTTTGGAAAGACTGCAACATGGACATGTTGCTCGGCTTGGTACAACCCCAAAGTTGTATACCGTATGTCCAGGACGGCTTTAACACCTGCCTGTACAAGAGCAGTTTGTTATATATGCATAATTTCGAAAATCTTCCGATAAGCCAATACATTTCCCTGAGCCTAATCTCGAGCTCGTCACGCTTCTTCTTTACGTGTGGTTTCCACCTAAGTTTAGCGTCCAGTGTCATCCCTAGATACTTCGCTTCATTTGCATAAGGTATTTGTGCAGAATTTATGAACAGAGGTAAATTGTTAACCCTTCTGTAAGTGAAATTCACATGCGTAGACTTGTTCTCGTTAAGAGCGATTCGCCAAGTCTTCGTCCAGACACAAATTCTGTCCAATGCTCGTTGGAGGCTTCTCGTTGTTGACTCGACTGATTCACCTGTTGCCAGGATGGCCGTATCGTCCGCAAACGTGGCCACGACAGTCTCGTCATCTAGAGGTATGTCTCTTGTGTAGACCAGGAACAGGGTCGGACCGAGGACGCTTCCCTGGGGTACGCCAGCCCGAATTTGCTTGAAACTCGAGTATTCACTACTACACCTAACACGAAAGAGTCTGCTTTCAAGATAATTTTCCAATATTTTAAAAATGTCTTCCGGCAAGTTTTGCCGTAGCTTATATTTCAAGCCTTCGTGCCATACCTTGTCGAAGGCTTGCGATACGTCGAGGAAAGCACTTGAACATATTTTTTTTCCTTCTAAGGCTTTTTCAATTTCATGCGTTATTCTGTAGACTTGATCTATTGTGGAATGGTTAGGTCTGAAACCGAATTGATGATCCGGGATCAAGCGTCTTTCTGCAATTATTGGTTGTAATCGCTTCAGCAGAAGTTTCTCGAATACTTTCGATATTATCGGCAGAAGCGATATGGGCCTATAAGATTTTTTATCATTTGCGCATTTCTCCGGTTTTGGAACCATAATGACTTCAGCAACTTTCCATTGTCTTGGAACGTATAGAAGTCTAAGAGAAGCGTTTATCATATAAAGTAGCTTTACTTATGCCTTTTTTGGTAGCTCTTTCAATATTTCGCCAGTGATCAGGTCGTAACCCGGGGCCTTGTTATTTTTAAGTTTGCTAATTGTCTGTCGGAGTTCAATTAGCGAAACTTTTTTCATTCTAAAACTATCAGGATCCGCGTTGTTGTTCAGAACGTCAGCCAACGGCGGACCGTCGAATGGCTTGAATGTTTCTTCTAAATGTTCAGCAAACAAATTCGCTTTCTCTTTGTCTTCTCTTGCCCATTCGCCGTTAGCTTTTTTTATTGGTGCCGAGTGGATTATAGGTTTCTTGATAGACTTAAGTGCTTTCCACAGCGAGTAGTTTGAGCTCCTATCCGCCGACAAGCCTTCAAGTTATTCAGCGGTCTCACGATTTTTAAGATCTTGCAACATTCCTTTCAGTTTGTTAGAGAGGTGGTTCAATAGGGTTTTGTCTGGGGGAGCCCTCGTGCCTTGCCATCTTCTACGCGCTCTTCTCTTTTCACGAATCAATTTTTCGATTTCGAGCGGATATGTTTTACGTACATGCCCGTCGGTGCTAACTGCGTTCTTTTGGGACGAATTGTTGTTCCAAGCAGCGCTCTGAATTGCTTCAACGAATTTGTCAACTGCGGTTTCTAACTCGAAAGGAGTTTTCAATGGCACATTCAAGCCAACACCCTCCTTACAGTCCTTTCTGAAAGCGTCCCAGTTCATGTTTTTGCTAGCTAATCTAGGAGCTCTTTCTATTTTCGCCAGTCTTCCACCCATCTTCAAGATAACTCCTGAGTGGTCTGAGCAAAGATCATAACACTCTTCAATTCGCGTAAGGTATTTGGGGTACCCTTTAGCGATGAAAAAATCGACAAGGTCAGGCTTTTTATTCCTATCGGTTGGCCAATATGTTGGCTTACCCGTGGAGAAAAAGTCCACCCCACGCTTCATACTATTTTTGTACAGTAATCTGCCTCTTGTTGAATTGCATCGTGAGCCCCAAAAAGTATGCTTCGCGTTAAAGTCACCCCCAATGATAAAATTGGACCCAATGAAGTCATACATACGATCAAGATCGTCTTCCACCAGTCTATATCCTGGCGGGAAATAACAAGATGCAATGTTATAATCTAAGCAGTCAATTTTTACAGAAACTGAACTGATCTGCATAGAGTCTAGCTCAACTTCTGTGTTCTTGAAGTGCTTTATGCAGTTCTTAATGTAGAGGGAGGATCCTCCTCTTGAATTTTGCGAAGGGTGGTGTGCGTGATAGTCATTGTAACCTTTAAGTTTGGGTGTAGACCCGTTTTTAAGGTGAGTTTCCGTAATCATGCAAATATCAATTTTGTTTTTCCGTAGAAATACTTCTAGTTCGTCTATTTTATTCAGAAGGCCGTTTGCATTCCATGTTAGTATTTTAAATAACTGCTTCATATTCATGTTCTCCTGTAATTTTTTCGAGGCTTAAACTCGAGCTTGCTCAGTTTGTCAAATATAACTTTGTTGATTTTAGTCTGATCCCAAATTTGCAAAATGTATTTTTTTAAATTAGAGATGGTCGCACATACAGGCCTGTAGTGGGCGAGTCTATGGGCGGATTCAGCCTCTTTTCAAACTCAATCTGAAAGACTGGACTTCCAACCAATCCACAAAATTTCAGCTCTCTGCCTTAAAATTTAAGGCCTAAAAGTTGTTTACATACGGATGGACGGACGGACGGACATGGCTTAATCGATTCTCCTGTCGGTCCCATTCATATCTCTAAAAGGTCTTAGGGGTCTACGGTGATTATTTCACTGCGTTACAAACTATACATCAAACTTAATATACCCTGGTTCGGGTATTAACATGTCAAATGTAATGCACAAATAAAATGAAACTTTATAACGATTTACATCACGAAACGAAGTGGTTTAACCTCTATTAGCTCTTGAATTTTACATATAGTTTTATACATAAAGACTTATAACAAAGGAAAAGTAATTTTGGAGAAAAAAGGAATCACATACAACACATTAACAACACGAATATTTAGTTTTCATCGTTAAACAAATGAGGAAGTGCAAGAGTTTGTCTGTGACAAACTTCTATATACCCGACCCTATATACCATGTAATATATACCCGACCCATATATACCATGTACCAAATCATAAAGTTTCTTGGCCCGAATTCATATATTTTTTATATAGGCCACGTCCCCAGAAGTGGGCATGGGCTTGAAATTGAAATCTTTTAATTGTAGTTTCGTTAGAATCATGAGAAAATGCGGTAAAAACGAACATTATTTCAGGCAAAACCAGTTTTTTCCTAAAAACGCCCCTTAAAAGTGGGCGGAGCTCAAAATTTTGTATGTACATATAAATAAATGGAGTGGCGCAACAGCTCGAGGTGAACCAGGGCCAACTTATCAACCATGTATGCTGGTGTGTTAATTTCTTTACATACAAGGGAACTCGTTTACCTAGCAGGCTAGGCTTCATTCCAAATATCTTTTATTTAAAGTTCTTAGCCACGCCCCTTTTTAGGGGTAGATTTCTCAAAAATATTGAATTTGAACAAAAAAATTGCATTTTTACGTACACTTAAGCGTTACTTGGAATATCTGTGGAAATATCACAATTAAAAGTTTGTTATTAGGGGCGGTTAGACCACGCCCTTCATGAAGCTCCACTTCCTATGAAATGTCAAAGATAACAATGCCGTCAGCATTTTACAATGTGGGATAGGATGCGGTATTCAACGGTGCGTTTTACGGACTGTAAGCTCTGCGTACACACTGAATCACTTACTCACTGTTTGGTATATAACATTGCGTTTTAATTGTCTTTGAAGTAGCCAAAAACGTTTGGCCTTTTCATTGACCACCCTACTTTTTTATGGATTTTAGCTTAAATTGACTGGTTTTTAATAAATGTATAAGAAGTTTAACTAAAAGTTCTATGACAAAAGTTGTAGATATTTGCAATCTCTTACTTTCATGTATGTAAAGTATGTGCCTCCGCCCATTTATGTGGGTGTGGCGTTAAAAAAGTGATATTTTTTTAGTTAAAAAGGCTTGGTTTTGGCCAACATGTATGCAACCTAAATGTATGCATTCAACAGTTATATTTTTATATCCTGCCAACTTTTTTGTGGCGTGGCAGTTTTCTTTTTGGTATGGTTAGGTATTTTCCAATCCGTTGTAATTGAACTGAAGCTCTTGCATACGCACTGTTGCACTTTCCTACTTGTTATACCCGATCGAGGGTATATTTATTTTAATGCATGGTTTGTAACACAGTGAAATAATCAGTGTAGACCAAAAAGAGCTTTTAGAGATGTGATCGAGACCGACAGTTGAGTCGATTAAGCCATGTCCGTCCGTCTGTCCTTATGTGTGAAGTTTTTAGGTTTTTAAAATTGAGATAAGACGCTCAAACTTAAACTTTATCTTGGTTCTTATTTTGTACAGACAAAGTGTGAAAACAAGTCAAATTCGCCGACAGCCACGCCCACTGCTGGGCTCAATGTAAGACAACCTCTATTTCAAATTTTCTTTCAAAATGCCTTTTGGTCAAGTAAGACAAGGCGTAGGAACTCTTTAATTAATAGCAATAATAGCCCGAAACGCCTAAGAAAGCAAAAAATTGGACCGCCCACAATGTCGACCATGTCCACTTTTACCATGTAAGATCTTTTAAAACCCGATTTCCCGGAAAGTTAACTCCAAATTAAAAAAAAAAATTGGAAAACAAATATTTAAGATATTACTATCTGCTAGGTTTGCTCCATACAAAGTTTTGAGTTCCGCCCACTTGTTACACTTTTTCCCGAGTTAAAATAAATATCGAATGTGCCCCGACGATGCGCTCGCGGATGTAAACAATTTATGAAAACTAAGAGCTAGCGGCAAAAAAGTGCAACAACACAGCAAGTTGTTGCTGTGCTTCCCGACTGCTCAGTAAGGCAGTGGGTTCCGTGGGTTCCGAGAACAGATGATTGATACGCGATAAGATGCTTAATCTTAGCTGAAAATGATTAGGTCCGATCAAAAGAATAACACAATGCTTTAGGTCGTTATAGACGTTCTAAGACGAACGAAGGCGATTTATTAAGAGGAGTTAAGTTTAAAGAATTGGCAAATGAATCACAGCAAGAATTACTCAAACAGATTGGTATCACAAACAAAGAGAAGCAACGCAAACAAGAAATAAAATGAAAATGTAAACAACTTTATCAATATCGCCGCACGAAGAGAATGGCTCACTATATTAACACGTCCCGAATGCAAAAATGTGAAAACTAAAAGGGTCGCGCGTCCCGTCTTTTCTAAGGGATTTTCTCGAAACGAAAGTCTACCAGCCAACAATTTTTCCTTACAAAACACAAACGCAATCATAAAACACTACTTAGCTTTTCCTCTTTCTCTTTCTCGTTCCTTTTTCCTTTTTCTTTCAATTACTGCGTCCTTTCTCCTGGATCTTTTCTGCTTCCTTAGAAGATATTTCCACTGGATCTTTTTTCCAACATTTCTTCAATGTTTTTATCAAAACTCCAGCTCTCTTTTCTTACAAAACCTCCACCAAACTTGCTAGGTAAACCAGAAGTGATTCACCCAAGCTTGGCTTGGCTTTTTCCCAATCAAACCATGACTCATTCACACACACATTCAACCAATCCTCTCATTCCGGTACAGTGGTTATCGGGCACGGCGTTTCAAGCCACGCTCAGCTCTTTGGGCATGCTTGCCGTTATTGAACCCCAGCTGCATTTCTCTCACACAAGAATTCGTACCAATTCGCCGCACTGCGAATTATAGGGTAGAATTCGAAGCCGAACAAAAAAGAGAGCATTCAGTGATCCATCATTTAACCCTATTCTCAGAAGGAGAATAGTGTTATACATTTTCATAAGGAAAACGAAGAAGGAACTACCATACTTAACTACATTACTTAACTACATTACTACATTACCCTAGTGGACTTTCGCGCAGATTTGGGGGAGAGGACTCTACCTATAGTAAGCCATTCTTTACATAATCAGAATTTATCAAGATGGGCCTTTGGCCATTGATGATCTTCGCTCTGGGTGGATATAGGTCTCGGGTTAAGAAGCGACCGTGTGATTTTACTTTACAGCATTTTCTCGCTGGTGTCTCTCAGCACTTGTTAGAGTTGGGCTCTTTGACATTTGAGCTGTGTGCATGGTTTGATGGTGGTTTACCGGGTCATCGGGTCCATTATTGGGAATCGTGAATCGCAAGTTGGGAGCGTCCTGACCTTCCGTCTTGCTCCAGGGAACCTATATGGAAGAAAAGAGGGAACACAAGTGGGAAAGAAAGACGGGGAAGCCCAAAAAGTGAAGTGGAGGGTTGGGACCAAAAGGACAGACAAAGATCTTCTTTGTTGCGCGATTTTTGACCGCAACAACTCCACCCTTACCTCCCGTGAAATGTGGTACACATTTCAATAGGGCACCTAGGAATCGAAAGGTAAAACAAAACGTAACAGAAGGAGACATGGCCGGACTGACAAAAGATTGGCCATCAACATAGAAGGGGAGCCATGGCCGGGCTAGCAAGAGATTGGCCGATGGTATGGAAACGCTGGTGGGTTTTATGGGTCGTCGATATATGGCTTAAGGTCCTTCACATGCCATGTTCCTCGTTCCTTTCCGGTGTCATCTTCAAGCACGTACGTCCAAGGGGAGACTCGCCTACGAATTTTGAAGGGGCCGATGTATTTTGGGGCTAATTTCGCTGAGTAGTAGTTCGCTGCATCCGGAAGGATGTAATTCCTACGCCATACAATCTCATTCGGCAGATATTGAACATCTCGCCGCCTAAGATTGTATGCTTTTGATGACTTCTTGGCTGCCTCCGCTAACTTCCTAATAATATCTTTCCTTAGCTCCTCAAAACGTTTTCCTAGCTCAGTCATGTTGATTTCCCTAACTCCTAAATCTGACTCACTATCTGAACTATTCTCTGTATCCCTATCTAAACTACTAGCTGAAATACTGGGTGGATCCTGATTCCCTACTGAGTCCCTATCTAACCTGTCTGAGGTGGTACCTAGGGTCGAAGACATACGACCACAAGTAACCATCTCCTTCCCAAAATTCGCGTAGTACGGGGAAACTCCTAAAACGTCATGTTGCGCAGTGCGGATGCAACAAGCTACCTTCTCCAGATGTGTGTCCCACGTCCTATGGTTCTCCGACACATAGGCACGCAGAACGGTTTTAAGGGTGTTATTAATCCTCTCCGCGGGATTAGCCTGGGGGTGATAATTCGCTGTAAATCGTTGCTGTGACCCGTACGCGTCGCATAGCGCTTTCAGTTCCTTTCCTCGAAACTGGGGACCATTGTCACAAACGCCGAAAAGTAAAAACACGTTGTCTTCCAGAACCTTGCAGATAGAAGCAGCCTTCCCAGTCCTTAGAGGAAACAATAAGGGGAACTTTGTGAAGTAATCAACCACTGTCATGATGTAAACAAAACCTCTATTCGACCTTGGAAGGGGGCCTACCAAATCTACACATATCATTTCCCACGGATTAGAAATACCTTTCCTCTCAACCATCAAACCAGCCGGCTTATCATTCACAGGTTTCACACTCTGACATATCTTACAGTTCCTAACATACTTGGTAATATCTGACCTCATTTAATTCCAATAGTACCTAGTTCCTATTCTAGCAAAAGTTTTCCTTACTCCCATATGACCTGCTAATGGATTGTCATGACATTCTGCTAAAACTTTAATTCTATCCTGTTTTCCTATTACTTCCTTCCATTCTAAATTACTGTCAAGCACAATTACGTGACCTGCCTGAATAAATTTATATAAAACTCCCTTATCGGCCCTCCAGGCCGGAAAAGCTAAAGGGTTTGACTCTACTTTCGCCATCATCTTCGTGATCCAAGGATCAGAAACCTGCTGTTGTATTTCCCCTATCACCGGAACCGTCCGTGAAAGCAAATCGAGTACAACGTGATCTTTCCCCTTCCGATGCACGATTTCGAAGTCGAACTCCTGCAACCTAACCGCCCACCTAGCTAGCCTACCGCACGGATCCTTGAGATTGCTCAACCAGATCAGTGAGTAATGATCCGTCACAACTTTAAATCGAACGCCGTCGATATACTGTCGTAACTTCTCAATAGCCCACAGAACCGCTAAGCACTTTTTTTCCGTGGTTGAAAATTTTCTCTCGTTCCTATCCAAAGACCTACTCAAGTAACAAATTACTTTCTCACCCTCCTCGAATGCCTGAAAGAGCACTGCTCCGATCCCAAAGTCCGAAGCGTCGGTTTGCACGACAAACTCCCGCTGAAAATAAGGACACGTTAATATCGGGGCAGTTACTAAGCACTCCTTTGCTTTCTGAAAACTCCCCTCGCACTCTTCAGACCCGACGAACCTACTCCCTTTCTTTAAAAGATCGGATAACGGCTTTACCAAAACTGCAAAGTTTGGTATAAATTTCCTATACCAGGATACCGTTCCTATAAAACTTCTTACCTGTTTGATATTTTTCGGTGCGGGTATCTTTACCATGCTCTCAATCTTTTCTGGATCCACATGCAACCCATTGCGATGGCCTACAAAAATTGCATTTTTCCCTACTAACTATAAGTCCTGCAGCGCGCAACCGCTTAAGAACTTCCTGCAAAATCTCTACCTATTTGTCGAAGGACTCGGTGACGATGACAATGTCGTCGAGGTACACGAAGACAAAGGGTTCTAGATCGGCTCCCAGCACGTTATCTATAAACCTTTGCCAAGTCGCAGGAGCATTATGCAGACCAAATGGCATGCGCTTGAACTGGAACAGTCCCCGGTTAGGGACTGTGAAAGCCGTGTATTTCCTCGACTGTTCCTCCATAGGTATCTGCCAATAAGCAGATTTAATGTCCAAGGACGAAAGGTACTTATCATTCCTCAGTCTATCCAGGATGGCGGAAATGTACGGTAAAGGGTAATCATCCCTTTCTGTAACCTGGTTTAACTTCCTATAATCTACACAGAACCTATAAGAACCATCTTTCTTCTTAATCATTACTATGGGTGAAGCCCAAGAACTATCTGACTTTTCTATCACGCCATCCTTTAACATCTGTTCTAATTCTCTATCTATATGTTGTTGAATTGCAGGCGAAACCAGGTAGTATCGCTGCTTAATTGGTTGAGAAGACGTCCTAATCCTATGTTCAACCAACTTAGTACAACCTATGCCCTCTGGCATTTCACCAAAAACTTGCTCAATTAGACCCCGAAGTTGCTCTTCCTGCACCTCATCCAAATCCGTCCTCTCCCTAATGGACGAAATCGAAGCTACCGCAGCTTGATTTGAGAAACTCCACTGTCCTGATCGTATATCCGGGACGATTCCCGTACGGGACCCAAAAATCGGCACCCAAGATCAAAACAAGAGGGAGTTTTGAAATCACGAGGCATTCCAGCAACAATGACTTATCCTGCACTACAAATGGTAACGATATGCTACCTTCAACTCCTACTCCCGCACCGTTAGCTAAAGTTACCCTACCTACTTTTGTTTGTTCTAATTTAAGACCTATATCCTCTAAAACTTTCCATCCATCTCTAAAGATGATCGTGTGCGAAGCTCCTGAATCTAATAAACCTACTAAATTAACTCCATAGACGCTAACTCCTAAATATGGGCGCACGTCATTCTCCTTTTCCTCAAGTGTGAAACCTAACTGAACGTCCGACTGGTTGCCAGCAGGCAACCTATTTAAAACCGACGGAGCTCTTGTCCTGCTGACACAAGAGACCGAATCCCGTTTCCCGAACACGTCCTCAAATCCCTACGAATAACCCCTAGCTGACCATAACCTAAACATCTCCTAGGAGCGGAACATTCTCGAGAAAAGTGACCTTCCCTATTACAATTAAAGCACCTCAACCTCCTTACAGGCTGAGGGTCCCTACTAATAACGGCGACTGTTGGTGATGTTGGTTCCTCAACTGACACGTAAGCCAAGTCGGGTTCCAAAAGATTACGCGAACGTGGGTTTGGAGGCGGCGGAAATGATTCCACTTTCGCTCGGACCATCTCCAACTTCCTTCCTAAAACAACCAGATCCCTAATTGAAGATGGTTCTACCAAGCCCAATTGTGTTTGGTAGAACGGTGCAATATTCCGTTGCACAATTCCTAATCTTTTTCGCTCTGAGAGCGGTTCCGACAACCGACCGAACATATTTTCCATGGTGGCCACATACACACCGATGGATTCATCCTTCCCTTGGGTACGTCGTTTGATCTCTTCTAAAAGCAGATCGTCATAATTTGGAGGCAAAAACTCCAATTTTAGCTCCCTTACTAATTCCTGCCAAGAAGTGACAGTTCTCCTAACCGCCCTTAGCCAAATAAGTGCCTTTCCTGAAAATAAATCAACTGCCGACCTAAACAACTGGGATTCAGAAATCCCCCTAGCTTCCCTAAGTTCCTCAACCCTTTCAAGAAAAGAATTTACCGACGCCCCGCAACGTTCCCCTGTAAATTTTAGATCCCACTTCGAAAGATTTCCGGATCCTTCGGTAGGGATGTATACGCGATTATTTCCGTATCCATCGACAGCATTGCTCTGAAGTAAAGCATTCCCCGAAGTCGATGGTCGCGAGGGGGTTGGTGGTACCACGTTCTCGTTCCTCTCCACCCGATGTACCCGTGTTCCCACATGATCTTCCTCTTTACCGTTCACATCATCTCCTTCATCTTCTTCTAGCTCCGCTAAAAGCATCATTAGTTCTGTTTTGATTTGTTTTTTTAATATCCTCGTCTTCTTGCCCCTTAGGACACGATCTGCCTATTCGTGATATCGCCCATTCAATTTTCGTTTGCAGCTTTTTAAAATCAGACGAGTTTCGTTGAGGCTGAATTTCCAAGCCCTTACGAATATCTATAATTTTTTTCTCTACAGCTTCCCTGTCAACTAAAAACTCAAACGGGTAGTCACACATCTCCAAGGAATCACGTTTTTCCATGACCCTGACCGCGCGTAGTGACTTCCGCATATCTTCAACTTTCCCTACACAAAGACCTCTACATTGCATTTCGTATGCAATCTCGTCCTGAGACAATCTATTGATCTCCATACTTAAATTTATACAAAAAAAAACCAAAAACTATGGTAAAACAAAAATTTAACTTAAAATTCACTACCCATTTACCCATTACTATTAGTAGACGTACTGAAAAGGTAGTTACTCAAAATGAAATTGGCAACTCTGTGTTTCGTGCCCACGACCAAAAGTAAACAAACGAATTCAAGTAATATAAAAGCAACAACAACTCCCTTGTGCGTGCACTTGCGGTTGTTCGCGAGAGAAAAACACTGATAACAAACGAATAAAAAATTAGAACTTATGAAACCGTTGAGATAAAAGAAATAAAAGGTAATTAAAAGATGACTTACGGAAGAACGATTAGATAGGTACGATGTCGCCAATGTGATGATTCTCCCGGAGCAAAGTATTTATGCTATGCACTCACTGCAAAGCAAACACCTCAAACGAGTTTTCCTATAAGAATAAAATAAACAAAAGTAAGCGCACTTAAAAATTTTTGAACACAAGCAAAAACTTTCCTGACAAACACTTCTCACAGAGGTAAAACAACAAAAAATTAATAAGTATATGGGTTAGTCGGTAGGTAGATAACTTTAAGTAATTTTATACGATAGAACCACGTTGGGCTGCCACTTTGTTACACTTTTTCCCGAGTTAAAATAAATATCGAATGTGCCCCGACGATGCGCTCGCGGATGTAAACAATTTATGAAAACTAAGAGCTAGCGGCAAAAAAGTGCAACAACACAGCAAGTTGTTGCTGTGCTTCCCGACTGCTCAGTAAGGCAGTGGGTTCCGTGGGTTCCGAGAACAGATGATTGATACGCGATAAGATGCTTAATCTTAGCTGAAAATGATTAGGTCCGATCAAAAGAATAACACAATGCTTTAGGTCGTTATAGACGTTCTAAGACGAACGAAGGCGATTTATTAAGAGGAGTTAAGTTTAAAGAATTGGCAAATGAATCACAGCAAGAATTACTCAAACAGATTGGTATCACAAACAAAGAGAAGCAACGCAAACAAGGAAATGGCCGAATGAAATAAAATGAAAATGTAAACAACTTTATCAATATCGCCGCACGAAGAGAATGGCTCACTATATTAACACGTCCCGAATGCAAAAATGTGAAAACTAAAAGGGTCGCGCGTCCCGTCTTTTCTAAGGGATTTTCTCGAAACGAAAGTCTACCAGCCAACAATTTTTCCTTACAAAACACAAACGCAATCATAAAACACTACTTAGCTTTTCCTCTTTCTCTTTCTCGTTCCTTTTTCCTTTTTCTTTCAATTACTGCGTCCTTTCTCCTGGATCTTTTCTGCTTCCTTAGAAGATATTTCCTCTGGATCTTTTTTCCAAAATTTCTTCAATGTTTTTATCAAAACCTCCAGCTCTCTTTTCTTACAAAACCTCCACCAAACTTGCTAGGTAAACCAGAAGTGATTCACCCAAGCTTGGCTTGGCTTTTTCCCAATCAAACCATGACTCATTCACACACACATTCAACCAATCCTCTCATTCCGGTACAGTGGTTATCGGGCACGGCGTTTCAAGCCACGCTCAGCTCTTTGCTGGGCATGCTTGCCGTTATTGAACCCCAGCTGCATTTCTCTCACACAAGAATTCGTACCAATTCGCCCCACTGCGAATTATAGGGTAGAATTCGAAGCCGAACCGAAAAGAGAGCATTCAGTGATCCATCATTTAACCCTATTCTCAGAAGGAGAATAGTGTTATACATTTTCATAAGGAAAACGAAGAAGGAACTACCATACTTAACTACATTACTTAACTACATTACTACATTACCCTAGTGGACTTTCGCGCAGATTTGGGGGAGAGGACTCTACCTATAGTAAGCCATTCTTTACATAATCAGAATTTATCAAGATGGGCCCTCGGCCATTGATAATCTTCGCTCTGGGTGGATATAGGTCTCGGGTTAAGAAGCGACCGTGTGATTTTACTTCACAGCATTTTCTCGCTGGTGTCTCTCAGCACTTGTTAGAGTTGGGCTCTTTGACATTTGAGCTGTGTGCATGGTTTGATGGTGGTTTACCGGGTCATCGGGTCCATTATTGGGAATCGTGAATCGCAAGTTGGGAGCGTCCTGACCTTCCGTCTTGCTCCAGGGAACCTGTATGGAAGAAAAGAGGGAACACAAGTGGGAAAGAAAGACGGGGAAGCCCAAAAAGTGAAGTGGAGGGATGGGACCAAAAGGACAGACAAAGAGCTTCTTTGTTGCGCGATTTTTGACCGCAACACACTGTTTATGAAAAAACGGGTTTGTCCGCAATAATTTTCGCTTTTAACGCATTTTGTCATGATTCTAACGAAATTACAATTAGTTGATTTTAATTTTTAGCCCAGACCCACTTTTGGGGGTCATGGGTCATGGCCTATAATTTTTATATATATGAATTCGAGACAAAAAAAAATTATGATTTGGCGTTACACCATATATAAGGTCGAGTATATAGAAGTTTGTCACACACGAACTCTTACACTTACTCACTTGTTATACCCGACCCAGGATATATTAAGTTTGTTGCATAGTTTGTAACGCAGTAAAATAATCACCGTAGACCCCTAAGACTTTTTAGAGATATGAATGGGACCGACAGGAAAATCGATTAAGCCATGTCCGTCCGTATGTAAACAACTTTTAGGCCTTAAATTTTAAGGTACAGAGCTGAAATGTTGTGGGTTGGCTGGAAGTCCATTGGACCAGATCAAGTTTGAAAATTATCCGAATTCGCCCACAGACACGCCCAGTACAGGCCCGTATGTGCGACCATCTCTAATTTAAAAAAATACTTTTTCTAAATTTTAGCTATGTTAGAATAGAGCAAGCGCATTCATTTTTGGTACGTAACATTGCCTCGTAATTGTCTTTGAAGTGGCGAAAAAATGTTAGCCTTTTTATTGACCACGCCCACTTTTTTAAGGGATTTTAGTTTAAAATGGCTGTTTTTCAATAAATAGTCAATAAAACAGTTTTTCTGTTTTCAGAATAAATAAACAGTTCTGTTTTTCAATAAAACAGTCATTTTGAGCTAAAATCCCTTAAAAAGTGGGCGTGGTCAATGAAAAAGATAAAATTTTTTGCTTACTTAAAGACAATTATAAGGCAATGTTACGTACCAAAAATGAATGCGCTAGCGTCATTGTAACATAGCTAAAATTTGCAAAATGTATTTTTTATACCCCATCCCATAGGATAGGAGGTATATTAAGTTTGTCACATAGTTTGTAACACAGTGAAATAATAATGGTAGACCCCCAAGACCTTAAGGGCATATGATCGAGACCGAATTCTGAATCGAATGAGCCATGTCCGTCCGTCCGTCCGTCCGTCCGTCTGTATGTCACATGTTTTTAGGCCTTAAATTTTGAGCTAGGGTGCTGAAAGTTGTACGTCAGGTGCACGTCATACGAAGCAGTACAAGTGTAAACGTTTTTGAAATCCGCCCAAAGATACGCGCACAATCGGTCTAAATATGCAACTACCTCCAGATTTTTCAAAACTGTAAGACGTTCTAAAAGGCCGAAATCTGACATTTAGTATCTCTTAGTAAAATATAAGACACAAAAAAAAACAAATTTAATTGGTAAACCTCCTCTTGTGGGCGTGGCACCTATTTTAAGGGTAAATTTTCAAATGCAGTTTACTCAGTATTTTTGCTCGAAATTGAAAAAAATTTGCTTAATATTTTATGTAGAAAACGCTTAGTTCCACATTTTGTTCATACAAGACTTTGGGCCCCGCCCACATTTGGAGGCAGCATTGAAGAAAAACCTTAAATTTTCCAGAACCGGTGAGTAAGTGCTACAGTGTGTACGCAGAATTCACTATTCGTAAAACGGACCGTTGAATACCCCATGCTATTCCACATTGTAAAATGCTGATGTTATTGTTGTTTTTTGACGTTTTAAAAGAAGTGCAAACTTTTAAAAGGGTTCTAACCGCCCCTAAATACAAACTATCAATTATAACGCCGATATTTCCAAGTAACGCTTAAATGTACGTAAAAATGCAATTTTTATACCCCATCCCATAGGATAAGAAGTATATTAACCCTTAAATGCCCAAGGAAAATGATTTTTATGAAATTTACATATAATATGTAGAATGAGCAGTTAAGGGTAGTATCCCTCAGAACTGATGTCAGAGCTCAAGTAAATGCGCTTTTATATATTGGTAACCAAATAAGCTTCTCTTCGAATTTGAATCTATTCTGAATCTAATTCTGCTGAATCTGACGCGAACTGCAAAATAATCAATGCGCTCTATTCATTATATTCATAGCACAACCACCAGCACTACCCTTGGATGTTTATACCCGACCCAGGGTATACTAAGTTTGATGTATAGTTTGTAACGCAGTGAAATAATCACCGTAGACCCCTAAGACCTTTTAGAGATATGAATGGGACCGACAGGAGAATCGATTAAGCCATGACCATTCCGTTCGTCCTCCCGTCCGTCCGTATGTAAACAACTTTAAGGCTTTAGATTTTAAGGTACAGAGCTGAAATTTTGTGGGTTGGCTGCAAGTCCATTGGACCAGATCGAGTTTGAAAACTAGCCGAATCTCCCACATACATGCCCACTACAGGCCTGTATGTGCAACCATCTTTAATTTAAAAAAATACTTTTTCTAATTTTTAGCTATGTTAGAATAGTGCTAGCGCATTTATTTTTGGTATGTGACATTGCCTGTAATTGTCTTTGAAGTGGCCAAAAAACTTTAGCCTTTTCATTGACCACGCCCATTTTTTTAGCTATTTTAGTTTAAAATGGCTGTTTTCCAATAAATATATATGAAATTTGACTAAAAATAAGTGGGAAAGTGCAACAGTGGGTATGCAAAAGCTTCAATCCATCTACGACGGATTGCAAAATACCCGACGATACCAAAAAGAAAACTGCCACGCCTCCAAATAGTGGGCGGGATATAAAAATATAACTGTTGAATGCTTTATACTAGGTGGTTGCATACAATTCGGCCTAAAACTCCGCCTTTTTAACTAAAAAAATCACTTTTTTTAACGCCACGCCCACAAAAAAGGGCGGACGCACATACAATATATACATAAAAGTTAGAAAACAGTATCTACAGCTTTTGTCGTATAATTTTTTGTCAAATTTTATATATATTTATTGAAAAACAGTAACTTTAAGCTAAAATCCCTTAAAAAGTGGGCGTGGTCAATGAAAAAGCCAAAAAAATTTAGTAACCTTAAAGACAATTATAAGGCAATGTTACGTACCAAAAATGAATGCGCTAGCTCCATTTTAACATAGCTAAAATTTGCAAAATGTATTTTTTTAAATTAGAGATGGTCGCCCATACAGGCTTGTAGTGGGCGTGTCTGTGGGCGGATTCAGCTTATTTTCAAACTTGATCTGAAGGACTGGACTTCCAACCAATCCACAAAATTTCAGCTCTCTGCCTTAAAATGTAAGGCCTAAAAGTTGTTTACATACAAACGGACGGACGGACGGACATGGCTTAATCGATTCTCCTGTCGGTCCCATTCATATCTCTAAAAGGTCTTAGGGGTCTACGGTGATTATTTCACTGCGTTGCAAGCTATACATCAAACTTAATATACCCTGGGTCGGGTATAATTATATGACAAAAGTTGTAGATATTAGCATTCCCAGCACCTCCGCCCTTTTTTGTGGGCGTGGCGTTAAAAAAAGTGATTTTTTTAAAAAAAAAGTTAAAAAGCGGAGTTTTAGATCAAAATGTATGCAACCAACTAGTATAAGGCATTCCACAGTTCTATTTTTGTATCCCGCCCACTTTTTGAGGCGTGGCAGTTTTTTATGGTCGGGTATTTTGCAATCCGTAGTAGATGGACTGAAACTTTTGCATACGCACTTTTGCACTTTCCCACTTGTTTTTTTTTCGATTTGGAGTGAACTTTCCGAGAAATCGAGTTTTCAAAGATCTAACATGTTAAAAGAGGCATATTCGATATTGTGATCCAATTTTGCCTTGCAAAAGGTCTTTGGCAAATTTTGCTCAGTACCAACATCTGAATTCGTATGGCGTCTAACTTGACCAAAATGCATTTTGAAAGTAAATGTGATATAAAGGTTAAATTATAGGTTAAAGTCACATTGAAGCCTGTAGTAGGCGTGGCCGTTGACATGTTAAGCCAATTTGCTTACTTTGTCTGTGCAACAGAAGAACCAAGACGTGTACAAAGTTTTAGCTCTGTAGCTTCATTTTGAAGACCTAAAACCTTCCCACATACAGGCGGACGGACTGACGGACATGGCTTGATCGAATCACCTGTCGGTCTCGATCTCATCTCTTAAAGGTCTTAAGGGTCTACGATGATTTTTTCACTGTGTTTCAAAAGTATGCATTAAAACTAATATACCCTCGGTCGGGTATAAGAAGAAAACAAGTGGGAAAGTGCAACAGTGGGTATGCAAAAGTTTCAGTCCATCTACGACGGATTGCTAAATACCCGACCATACCAAAAAAAATCTTTGAATTCTGAGTATTCGCTCCCGTATCTCACTCGAAATAGTCTGTTGTCAAGATAAGACTCTAAGAAATCATACATTTTTTCCGGCAAAACTTTCCGTAGCTTATATTTTAGGACTTTGTGCCAAACTTTATCAAAGACTTGGGATACGTCAAGAAAAGCGGTAAAACATATCATTTTCGCTTCTAAGGCTTTCTCAATTTCATTAGTTATTCGATAGACCTGGTCAATTGTTGAATGTTTGACCCTAAGGCCGAATCGGTGAACCGGAATCAATCGTCTTTCTTCAATTATTGGTTGCAGTTGTTTGAGCACAAGTTTCTCGAATACTTTAGATATAATCGGCAGAAGCGAAATCGGTCTATATGATTTTTTGTCGTTCGGGCATTTCCCTGGTTTCGGAACCATTATTACCTCTGCGACTTTCCATTGCCGTGGAACGTATGAAATTCTCATTGATGCGTTTATGAGGTAGAGAAGCTTGACTAACGTTCTTTTCAGTAGCTCCTTCAAAATTTCCCCAGTAATTAGGTCGTAGCCTGGAGCTTTGTTATTCTTCAAATTTCGGATTGTTTGACGAAGTTCAGACAGTGTCACGGTTTTCATTCGAAAATTGTCTGGTTCCGCATTGCGATACAGATCGTCAACCAACGGCTCCCCGTCAAACGGTTTGAATGTTTCTTCTAGATGTTCTGCAAATACATCTGCTTTCTCTTTGTCGCCTTTTACCCATTCACCGTTATCTATTCTTATTGGCGCCGAGTGTACCATGGGCTTTTTAATGGACTTCACGGCTTTCCAAAGTGAAGAGTTTGACCCTCTTTCGGCAGTCAAGTTTTCGAGGTAGTTGGTAATCTCGCGACTTTTAAAATCTTGAAGTAAGTGCTTTAATTTGTTAGATAGCCCATTCAGAATGGTTTTATCAGGAGGAGCTCGAGACAAATGCCACCTCTTTCGAGCCTTTCTCTTTTCGCGTATGAGCACTTCAATTTCGCGCGGGTAAATTGATCCGCTTTTCTTTACTCCAGTCTTATGGAAACAAGTATTGTTCCAAGCAGCGTTTTGAATAGTTCTAACGAGTTTATCGACTTCGTCTTCTATTTCTAAAGGGGTTGTAAGTGGTTTATGTAGAGATACATTTTCTTTGCAGTATTTCCTAAAGCCATCCCAGTCGGTGTTGTAACTAGTTAGCCTAGGCGCTCTCTCATTTTAAGCTAGACTTCCACCGATTTTCAAAACGACTGCCGAGTGATCCGAACAGAGATCATCGCCTTTTTTTTACATTTGTGAGGTGGCGAATGACCCCTTTTGCGATAAAGAAGTCGACAAGGTCAGGTACTTTGTTTCTGTCTTTTGGCCAATACGTTGAAAGGAAAACCACGCCACGTTTCATGCTAGCTTTGAAGAGTACTCTACCTCTTGTTGAACTGCACCGTGATCCCCAAAAGGTGTTTTTCGCATTAAAGTCCCCGCCGATGATAAAATTCGACCCAAGTAAGTGAAAGAGGTGAGTAAGATCGTCGTCCGCTAGCCTATACTGTGGAAGAAAATAACTCGAGGCAATATTATAATCTAGGTGACCTATTTTTACCGATACTGAAGTTATTTTATTATCAGTTCTCAGCTGTTTGTTGTGGGGCATACACGCGTCGAGAGCGACCTATAAAGCCACCTTCTTTCTTGTATATGTAAATCATTGTAATCAAACATCTATCAAAAATTCTTAAAAATGTCTTGCTTGTCGTGTAAAAATAAAGTGGAGCGTAATCAACTGAAGGTGATGTGTCGGGAGTGCAAAGGTCTTTTTCATGCAGCCTGCGTAAATATCTTACCTGCCGACACCGAATTTTTAAAAAAAGCAAATAAACTCTGGCAGTGCAATGTATGTGCAGCAAAAAAACGACGTGAATCGCTATCCGGAGAAGCGCCAGCTTTCGTCTCTAGTCCAGCTAACAATTTAAATAAAGCTGACAAAAAGACACCGGTGAGTGATCCACCCGTCGCAACACAAAGGCCCAACGTTACACTTGACCTTATTTACGACGAGATACAAGAGCTTAAGCAATTGCATAAAAAGAAAACTGAGGAACTTCAAATAAGGAACAATATATGTGAGCTCAAAATACAGAAACTCGAGAAAAAGTAAACTAGCTTGAACAACAACTCATCGGAAATGCTTTGGAAATCTACAATATTCCTCTTGACTGCAGCGACACTTCTGACATTGATACGGCGCTAAAAATCTTCAACGACGGTCTGCGTGTCGGCATAACAAAGCAAGATATTGACCACTGCTACACAAAGCGCATAACCAAACGGCATAATAATACTCGCAACCCAGCCACTAGCAGTAGCAGTGTACAGTCAACGAAGCGAATTCTCTTTGTCAAATTTGTTTCTCGGCAGTGCAAGGAGAGACTGATGAAAGCAAAGAAAGAAAAAAAAGTGCAACTTACAACAACACTTTTCAACAGCAACAGGAACGCTGATCGTGGCAGATCGGAGAAGGTGTACGTAAACGATTGCTTGACGTACCACACACAGCAACTTCTAAATGCTGCATTGGCGATAAAAGGAGAAAAGGGGTACAACTATGTATGGACTAAAAATGGGACAGTGTATATGCGGAAGCAGGAGGGGGATAATTTTGTAAGAATTACTTGTGCTGAAGATTTAAATAATTTATGAGCAATTCTCTTAACTCTGTTTCGTGTTTAGTCCCCAATGCATGTGAGTCTGAGTACCCAGTTGATTCTCTTAATTTTGCTGATATTGTCTGTTTACATCAGAACATTCGTAACACATTTTCCTCAAATGAAATTTGTAAGGCAATATTCGCACTAAAAAATAAAAACTCGTGCACTAGCGATGGCATATCAAGTGTATTGCTTAAGAAAGTGTGTTTTAATGTAGCAGACGTTTTGAGTTACTTGTTTAACCTAAGTGTTGAAAGCGGTTGCTTTCCCCAGCACCTAAAAGGCGCTGAAGTAATACCACTTTTTAAAAAAGGCAACAAAAAAAAATATGTTGAATTATAGACCCATTTCCCTCCTTCCAACATTTTCTAAAATTTTTGAAAAACTTATAAAATCGAGCATATTGTCATTCTTAGACAGGAATGAGTTTTTTAGTAGTTTTCAATTCGTTTTTAGAAGAGGGATGTCAACGGAAGACGCAATCCTAAGATTATGTGGCCAATTATATGAAAGTGTGCATTGCAAAAAAGCCACCATGGCTCTTTTTGTTGACATGACAAAAGCGTTTGACTTGGTTGACCACGACGTTCTGTTGATGAAATTATACAATGCCGGGCTTAGAGGAGTCATTTACAAATGGTTTTGCTCGTATCGGGTAGAAAACAAAAGGTCAATGTAAATGGGTATTTGAGTGATTCACGTACTTTAAGAAATGGCGTTCCACAGGGTTCAGTTCTGGGTCCTGTCCTTTTTTTAATTTATATTAACTCTCTGTTTGCTCTGAATCTTAAAGGGGCGACAACAGCTTTTGCAGATGACATAGCCCTGACTTATCAGTGTGATACAATATTCGAAAGCATTCGAAGATCTCAGAAGACCTTGAAACACTGAGAATTTGGTTTTCAGAACATAAGCTGATTATAAGCGAGAAAACAAAACTAATGTCTTTCAGCCTATCAAACAATGATTTGGTAAATTTTGATTTATGTTTTCATTCGCGAATTGCAAAAAACTCTGTTTGCCTGTACATAGCTGTGGAAAGAGTATTTTTGTTTGTAACTCCCCCTGCTCAAACAGTTGCTTTAAAATTGAATCTGTGCAAAATTTTAAATACCTTGGAGTACTAATTGACCGCAACCTGAATTGGAAAGATTATATTCATACCATTAAAAATCATATGCTCCTTGTAACTCGCAAAATGTACCTCATCAAACAACACTGCTCTGCAAACGTGCTAAAGTCAATTTATTATGGCCTTGCCCACTCTAAATTACAGTATGGTATTACAAGTTGGGGTGGCTCTTATAACAACTCTTTTAAACCATTGTTGATAGCTCAGAAACATTTAATTAGAATTACTAGTAAAAAAAATCGTCTAACTCCGAGCTGGCCATTATTTATAAATCTGCGAATTTTACCAATGACACATCTTTACGTTTTTAAAGTACTAAAAGAATTTTTTAAGCAGAGTGGAAATCTTCCTAGTAGAACAAATGAATTTTATAGTCTTCGTACAAATAACATGCACCTGGTAAATGTTCCATTTGCCTGCACAACCCACTTTACGCGCTTCTTCACTGTTACAGCTCCTTCAACGTTTAACAATTTACCTTTTTCTGTTAGGTCAACCTTACGATTTAATTCATTCTTAAATCGCGTAAAAGACTGGTTATTTAGACTCAACTATGACTTCCTTGAATCATTGCTTGGATAATCTGCTACCTTAAATAAGAGCACAAGTCATTCCTGTATTTTTGGTGTTAGCTTCTAATGATTAAATTTATAAACCAATGAATTTATATTTGCAATTATTTTAAATGAATTTTTTATTTTATTTTGTTTATACTTACTTAAGGTGGCGCTACAGTCCGGGGTGGACCTGGGCCTCAGCCAACAAGCTTCGCCAGCCAGCTCTGTCTCTAGCTAGCCGTCTCCAGTTTCGCACGCGAAGTTGGCTGAGGTCCCCTTCCACTTGCGTGCGCCACCTGAGTCTCGGTGCTCCTCTACCACGTCGTCCCTGCGGTGTGGATTCGAAGATTTTTCGGGCCGGGGCGTTGGTGTCCATCCGCTCTAGATGACCCAGCCATCGTAGACGTTGTGTTTTGACTCTTTTGGCTAGGTCGGTATCGCTGTACAGCCCGAACAGTTCGATGTTATATCTCCTCCTCCACTGGTCAAAGGATGGACATGTGCACTCAAGAGGATACAAGCATCCACAGGTTTTCTAAACCCACCTCTGTCTATCAACTCCTACTCTCACCTCCCCGTGGTGAACACCGGGCGCCTAGTACCTCAACTGGAGATTGGGTTCCAACCCCTTTGGAAGGTTGTTGGGGGTAGCAGACGAGAGAGCGGGGGAGGAGTGCTCCCACTAAGGCACTTCTCCTTGCATCCGGACGGCAGCGGAGGAATTCCCCAGATGGAATCAACGGTGGCGTCCATAGTTCCAGTCAGGCCGAACTACTTAGTGAACACCTTATATGGGCTACTACGACGTATTCGGAGCTCAGGCCTATAAGGAGCGGGCTATCCGGCTCTCCGTCCTTAGAGCTAAGCAAAGGATCTGGTCCTCCAGGTTGGGGGTCGTGCCGTCGGGGTGACTTCCCGGCCACGTAAAGAAACACCAGTCACAAAGCGGAAACAAGCCTCGGATTCCGACGGACTTTATTTTGTTTATATTGTTAGATAAATTCCTTAAATTTTGAATTTCAATTAATCGATGCTCCCCCACATCAATTATTGTATCTTTATATTGTAATTAATTTGGTTTCTTTCCACACTAACTGCAAGTTACGGATTGATATCTATTATTTTCCGCCTTATTTTAACTAAAGCTTGAACGTTATAATAAGTTATAATAAGTTTTAAATGAAAATAATAAACTTAAAATAACTAAATAACTAATTTGCATAGAGTCAAGCTCAATTTTCTCGTTTTTGTAATGCTTAATGCAGTCTTTGATATAGAGAGAGGATCCGCCTCTCGAATTTTCTGATGGATGATGCGCGTGGTAGTCGATGTAACCTCTAATTTTGGGTCCGGATCCCTTCTAAAAGTGTGTTTCCGAAATCAGGCATAGGTCAATATATTTTTTTCGTAGAAATACTTCTTGTTCGTCGATTTTCTTTAAAAGACCATTTGCATTCCATGTAAGTATGTTAATGAGCTTCAAATTCATGATTTGTTATTCTTTGCAAGGTTTAAACTCTAGCTCGCTCAGTTTGTCAAATATTACTTGATTAACTTAAGTTTGTTGCTCAAGCTTTTCCAATATCATAAATAATATTTGAGATACCGAATCTGTTGTGGTAGGTTCTTGAGGTTTGCTTTTTTGTGACGCGACTTCATGTTGCGTCATCATCGCAACACAGGTTGCATTTACGAACACGCCCATGAAGATGCACCTGTGTAACATCGCCCACTGTTTGTTTCAACTGCCAGCAGCCACACCACTCGTTGTTACATGTCAACGTTTCGCAGCCATCCATATCGCAGTCGCATAATCCCAGCAATCCTGTGCAGCAGAACCAGCAGAACTGTCTCACCACGACGATGAACGCGGACGCAACACCCTTCTCACCGAACGACGAAAATCATGCTTGCAGCTCGGTCAAAACATTCCACTCTCGCCCAAGCTCATGCACGCAAGTCGCTGGCCACTGCAATGGTAAAGGTAAGATTGTCTTTAGGTGAGATTTATTCGCTTCGAGCCTTACTCGATTCAGGTTCGCAGGCGAGTTTCATTACCGAATCGGCTGTACAACTTTTAGGTTTGAAACCCAAATTTACACACGTTAAGGTTTCCGGGTTGGGTTTAGTCAGCAGTGGCACTTGTCAAAAGGTTGTAAACATAGCCCTATCATCGCATCACTCAGCCTTTGAGACGTCAACGCAAGCGTTTGTCTTCAAGTCACTGTCTGGCCATCTGCCAGCCCGGACACTCTCCGTTGCTCATTGGGAGCATATTAATGGTCTCGTCTTGGCGGATCCGTCTTTCTGTCGGCCAGCAAAGGTTGATCTCCTTTTAGGAAGCGATGTTCTCGCCGAAGTTTTGCTTCCCGAGCTGATAAAGCCGAGTGAAGAAAATCGGCCAGTAGCTCAAAACACCAAGTTGGGCTGGATTTTATTTGGTAAGGCTGCAGTCCAGGCCCAACCTATCCAGAGCTTCTTCCAGACCACGGATGTCGATGCACAACTTCACAAGTTTTGGGAACAAGAAGAGGCTCCATTCGATTCATACGAAACCTCCGACAACATCGCTTGTGAGAAACATTTCGTGCAGCATGTGAGGCGTACAGAAGATGGCCGTTATGAAGTCGCTCTTCCTTTTAAGGGAGCTGCTTACCCCGTGTTAGGTAGATCTCGCGAAGGAGCTTTCCAACGTTTTAAGAGCTTAGAAAGACGTCTCACAGCTGATCCTCAACACCGAGAACAATATTCTGCATGTCTGGAAGAATATATCAGTTTAGACCACATGATCGAAGTAAAAGGAGAAAACTTACCCAAGTCAGGTCATTACTTCTTGCCTCATCATGCAGTCATCAAAGAGGCTAGTTCAACTACGAAGCTGAGAGTGGTGTTCGATGCGTCCTTCAAAACTTCGAACGGAGTATCCTTGAACGACCAGCTGATGGTAGGACCCCGGCTACAGCACAACGTGACAGACATCATTCTTCGATGGAGGCTCTACCAGTTCACCTTTACAGCTGATGTGGAAAAAATGTACCGTCAAATCTAGGTTAACGATCGGGATTCCTACTACCAATTCGTACATTACAATTACCAACAATCCGCTACCCACGAAAAGATTCATACTCTCTACGATCGCACGTCTTTTCGACCCGTTAGGCTGGATTGCGCCCTGTATAGTCAAGGCAAAATGCTTTATCCAACATCTTTGGGTCCGGAAGATGCGCTGGGATGACCTTGTGGAACCAGACATTTTGGAAGAATGGAATACTTTTTTTCAGGACCTCAGCAGCATAAACCATCTGCGGTTGCCTAGGTGGATACACACGATAGGTAGGTCACAAAAAATCGAGCTACACTGTTTCAGCGACGCTTCGGAGAAGGCTTATGGGGCAGCTGTATATTTGAGGGTTGAAGACGAGCACCACAAAATCAACATGCACTTATTGATCTCCAAGTCCAAGGTTGCGCCAGTAAACCCAATAAGTCTCCCGAGGCTGGAACTGTGTGGATCTGTGTTGGGGGCAAAGCTGCTTAATTACGTCAGTCGAACTCTAAAAAGAGATAATGTTAAGATGTACGCCTGGACTGACTCCACCATAGCACTTTCCTGGATCTCGGCACCGCCATCTAAGTGGGAAACCTTTGTGCGAAACCGGGTAGGAGAGATTCAGAGATTAACCAACATCGACATTTGGAATCATATACCGACTCACGACAACCCAGCCGACCTAGTTTCCAGAGGTATGCAGCCATCGGCACTTCCAAAGGCTACACTGTGGTGGAATGGCCCTACATTTTTAAATCAGAAGTGGGACTTCAACCTTCCGAAACAGCCTACCAGCCTTGCCACCAACGAAGGATGAAGATCGGTTAATGTGTTTCACCTTAACCCAGTGACGGATCTTTTACACGAGCTACTGCATAAATCGTCAAATCTGAAGCATCTAACAAGGTTATTAGGTCACTGTAGGCGTTACATCGACAATTTAAGGAAGGTGTCTAAGGGTATTCTCAAAATACCACTGGTACCACTTAGGCCGACGGAGATTAAGGTGGCTATAGAGGCACTTATTCCCCTTAGCCCAACGGAACTTGAAGGTGCTTTAAAGGCACTTGTTCGCTCTGCCCAACGAGATACGTTTCCTGGTGAGGCCTGCAAATCCAAGGATTTGGCATCCTTAAATCCATTTCTGGACGGTGAAGGCATTTTAAGAGTCGGAGGAAGACTTCAAAATGCAAATTTGTCATTCGACCAACAGCACCCCATGATACTCGGACCCAGTCATCATTTGACAAGACTCATCATACGGAACGCCCACGAAGCCACGTTGCATGGAGGGATCCAACTGATGATAGCACACACCCGAAGCAAGTTTTGGATTATACAGACTAGACGAGCGGTGAAAAAGCACTTACACGCATGTGTGACCTGTCATCGGTACCGGAATAAGGTATCCCATCAACTAATGGGTGATCTGCCAGCTGCCAGGGTAACAGCTAGTCGACCATTTACCCACACTGGTGTTGATTACGCGGGACCAATCACCCTAAGATCATGGAAAGGTCGAGGGGCCAAATCGTGCAAGGGTTACCTAGCAATTTTTGTCTGTCTCGCCACCAAGGCGATTCACTTGGAAGCAGTCACCGACCTTACCACCCAAGCCTTTTTAGCTGCCTTTCGGCGTTTTGCAGCTCGGCGAGGTGTCAGTAATCAAATATACAGTGATTGCGGAACGAATTTCGTTGGAGCGGAAGCTGAACTCAAACGACTTTTGAAGGAAGCGGGTCACAGCTGGAAGGAAGTTGCAGAAGTGCTAGCGACAGACGGAACGAGGTGGAACTTCATTCCCCCTGCTTCTCCCCACTTCGGAAGATTGTGGGAAGCAGGAGTGAAGAGCGTCAAACACCACTTCAAACGGGTCGTCGGCAATGGGACACTGACATATGAGGAACTCGCCACATTACTCACCCAAATTGAGGCCTGCCTGAATTCTCGGCCACTTTGTCCACTCTCCGAAAGTCCAGACGATTTTCAAGCACTGACCCCAGCGCATTTTTTGATCGGGGAATCAATTTTCACCGTGCCAGAACCGGATCTGACCATTGCAAAACAGGCTTACAACGACCGGTGGAAGACTATCCAATTACAGACTCAGACGTTCTGGAACCATTGGCGTCAGGAATATCTAACCCGCCTACAACAGAGACCGAAATGGTTAAAACCCCAACCGCAGCTGAAAATAGGTGATTTGGTACTCATCAAGGATGAGCGGTTACCTCCAGCCAAGTGGAGCCTCGGACGCATCACTGAAACATATCAGGGAAAGGATGACCTTACACGCGTCGTCAAAGTACGAACACAACAGGGAGAGTACAAACGGCCGATTACAAAATTATGTCCATTACCCATTAACAAACATGAAGCAAATACAAAAGACAGTGGAACAACCAACAGTGAAGGAGACATCACAAATTAATACTCTTCGTAACACATTACACGGCACATACTATTACAACTACTATTTAGTACTACGGACACACAACGGCAACACCATACAGAACAGATTCCACTCAACGGAAAACAATTAAATTCACTCAATTGTGTCATCAAGCATTCGTCAGCACACACACGCACACACACACACACATTCATTCGCAAGTACAACCCAAAGCCAAGCGGTGTCATCCAAACCAGATCACACTCACACACACACACACGCGCGTACCCAAGCAGTAGCAAAAAAAAAAAAAAACACACAACCCAAGTCATCTGCACTGATTTAAATGAAATATATTCACTGGATTACCATATTTGATAAGTAATTTAACACTCACCTGAATTTCGAGCACAAACAAATCAACGAAAATGAATTTACTACAAAAAATTACACAAAATAACACGAGCACAACACGAAGTAGAAGACGCTCCGCTCCGACACGTCACTCACAACACTGATTCTGAGTGCGAGAAGGTACATAAGTATACCACCACGTCACGAGAAACGAAACGATTTCCTTCACCCCACTACCGCAGAAACAAATAACAATCGTCATCGCACCGTATATAATGAATTCCATTCATGGGCAAGACCTTAACACAGCATAGCAAGCAAGCACAAAAAGGGCAACGGTGATATGTGTGGACTGCAAGCTGCAGCCACAGCCATACATTCGACATTTGCACTTTCTTTTTTTGTGTTTTGTTCGTGGTCTTTTTTTCTATGTTGTTTGTTGTTGGCATGTTCTAAACGCATATTTCTTTTCATGAGATTCCCAAGAGCGTAGTCAAAGGAGGGTCAGCAAGAGCAGCAGTGGCGTAGAAGTAGAGGTGCAAAATGGGGCAGTCAACACGCATCAACCGAATTGTGTTCAGCGGTGGGGGGAGAATGTTGCGTCATCATCGCAACACAGGTTGCATTAACGAACACGCCCATGAAGATGCACCTGTGTAACATCGCCCGTGCAACAACGCCCCCACAAGTTACATCTTTGACAGTTGTAACCTTACAAGTTTGAAGGTTAATTTTTTACATGTAACTAAAGAAAATAAAAGATTCACTTCTTGCCTTGTCACAAATTGAAACGGTCGTTTTATTGTAATACGGAAACCTTACAGCTAAATTACAGTCCACTTAATTTCGAGAAACACATACAAAGAGAAAGGAACCCGTTCAACGCGGAACAACGACGTATTCGGAGCTCAGGCCTATAAGGAGCGGGCTATCCGGCTCTCCGTCCTTAGAGCTAAGCAAAGGATCTGGTCCTCCAGGTTGGGGGAAACACCAGTCACAAAGCGGAAACAAGCCTCGGATTCGGACGGACTTTATTTTGTTTATATTGTTAGATAAATTCCTTAAATTTTGAATTTCCATTAATCGATGCTCCCCCACATCAATTATTGTATCTTTATATTGTAATTAATTTGGTTTCTTTCCACACTAACTGTAAGTTACGGATTGATATCTATTATTTTCCGCCTTATTTTAACTAAAGCTTGAACGTTATAATAATCTTAAGTTTTAAATGAAAATAATAAACTTAAAATAACTAAATAACTAATTTGCATAGAGTCAAGCTCAATTTTCTCGTTTTTGTAATGCTTAATGCAGTCTTTGATATAGAGAGAGGATCCGCCTCTCGAATTTTCTGATGGATGATGCGCGTGGTAGTCGATGTAACCTCTAATTTTGGGTCCGGATCCCTTCTAAAAGTGTGTTTCCGAAATCAGGCATAGGTCAATATATTTTTTTCGTAGAAATACTTCTAGTTCGTCGATTTTCTTTAAAAGACCATTTGCATTCCATGTAAGTATGTTAATGAGCTTCAAATTCATGATTTGTTATTCTTTGCAAGGTTTAAACTCTAGCTCGCTCAGTTTGTCAAATATTACGTGATTAACTTAAGTTTCTTGCTCAAGCTTTTCCAATATTATAAATAATATTTGAGATACCGAATCTGTCGTGGTAGGTTCTTGAGGTTTGCTTTTGTGTGACGCGACTTCAGCGTACGATCTTGGGCCGATGAGTGATGATTTTCCCTTTGTACTTGGATCGGCGGCGTTTTCTTACGGAGTTTGTACTTTTGTTCCTTGTCAATCTCGTATTTCTGACCGGTTTTGGATTTTTCGGCTTGTCAGCTCTAGAACGTTTTGGGGTTGTGGCTCTATCTACAATATGTTGCTTAACAGTTTCGTGACGCTTTTGTAGCTCTATTGCAATTTCGCAACCTCGGTAGCTCGCCGGGTGACTTCCATTACAATTGTTGGAAGTCGCTGGGGCCTGACTGCTTACGTTGCAATCTTTTGAAAGATGTCCACCTGCGCATTTGACACATCGCGGTTCTTTTTGGCAGTACGCTTGAGTATGTCGGAAGCCTTGGTATCGCTTACATTGAGGTACTAGTCTATTGCCCTTTCGCTTCGGCTCAATTTTTACCCTGATATTTAGGATTTTTTTTATACCCCATCCCATAGGATAGGAGGTATATTTAGCTTGTCACATAGTTTGTAACACGGTGAAATAATAATGGTAGACCCCAAAGACCTTAAGGGCATATGATCGAGACCGAATTCTGAATCGAATGAGCCATGTCCGTCCGTCGTCCGTTCGTCCGTCTGTATGTCACATGTTTTTATGTGACATACAGACAATTTTGAGGTAGGGAGCTGAAACTTCGTACGGCAGGTGCACGTCATGCGAAGCAGTACAAGTGTAAAAATTTTTAAAATCCGCCCAAAGACACGCCCACAATCGGTCTAAATATGCAACTACCCCCACATTTTTCAAAACTGTAAGACGTTCTAAAAGGCTGAAATTTGACATTTAGCATCTCTTAGTGAATATAAGACACAAAAAAGACAAATTTAATTGGTAAGCCTACTCTAGTGGGCGTGGCATCTATTTTAAGGGTAAATTTTCAAATGCAGTTTACTCAGTATTTTTGCTCGAAATTGAAAAAAATTTGCAAAATATTTTATGTAGAAAACGCTTAGTTCCACATTTTGTTCGTACAAGACTTTGGGCCCCGCCCATATTTGGAGGCAGAATTGAAGAAAAACCTAGAATTTTCCAAAAAAACTTAATTTTGACTGCCCTTGCGCCTAATTTAGGAAAGCATGAAACAAAAAAAGTAGCAGGTTAGGTAAGCAATACTTTCGTCCAGATTTCGTTTATTTAAAGTTTTTAGCCACGCCCCCTTTTAGGGGTCGATTTTTCAAAAATATTGAATTTGAACCATAAAATTGCATTTTTACGTACAATTAGGTGTAACTTGGAAATATCTTATCATTAATAGTTTGTAATAAGGGGTTGGACCACGACCCTTTTCGAAGTTTACATTACTTATAAAATATCAAAAAATAACTATGCCATCAGCATTTTACAACGTGGGATAGGATGGGGTATTCAACGGTCCGTTTTACGGACTATGACTTCTACGTACACACTGTAGCACTTACTCACTGGTTATTTTATATATTTCGTTTCTGTTTTCAATCCTATTAAACGTCAGCATGAAAATAGGAAGACCGTGCTTGACCACGGTGTCTTTTTCTCATTCCGTACGTTGTTTTTCTTTCTTAAGTTTATTTACGGCATCAAGAATTTCAAAGCCTTGGGCTTGAATATCTTCAACAATTTCTTCCTTTGTGCAGGTGAAGTCCCCTAGCGAAAACCCGAAGCGGCTTCTCGAATTTGTTTTCGTAAGTAAGCCATTGTACATTCTCGGTATTTAATTTTTGCGAAAGTGCGCGATAGGCATCAGAGTCATCGACATTGACTTTCCATACATTATTTCGAAGTGAAATTAAATAATGCTTCGTCCCCAGAGCATGTTTTAAGATATTTCGCAGCTTTCCGTAGTGTGCGACCCCAACGATATTTATTGCGGGCGGTCGGCGAATTTTTTCTTCAATTTTCGCTGTCGCTTTTTTTGACACGGTTGGTGTTTCATCGTGTTTATATACAGGCCGTATAACTACTGGCGAAGACCCAATTTTTCGTTTTTTGGTAGATATTTTCTTAAGAGCCAGATTAGTTTCACGTGCAAGCTCTTCTTCGTCTGTCGCGTATTCGCTTTGACGCTTCGGCGTGTCCTCACGTTTTGTAGTATCACGGGGATTCCTAAGAGCCTCGTTTTCTTTTCGTAACGAATCTACTTCATTTTTGAGCTCATGGTAGAGACGTTCCATATCTTTTTCAAAAAAACCTGTCACGCCTCCAAAAAGTGGGCGGGATACAAATATACATCTGTTGACTGCTTTGTACTAGTTGGTTTCATACATTTCGGTCTTAAACTCCTCGTTTGTAACTTAAAAAAATCACTTTTAAAACATAACGTACATAAAAGTGGGCGGAAGCACATAGTACGTCTACATGAAAGCTAGAAAATGCTAATATCTACAACTTTTGTCATATAATTTTAAGTCGTAGAGTGGAGTTGAAATGTTAGCGGACGGAAGTGTCGAAAGAAAAAAACATGTGTTGCTCACCGGCAGGGTACGATCCTGCAGCCCTTACTTGTCGCGAGTAATGCTCTACCATTTGAGCTACAGTGAACACGTTTGATTCCTTGTCCAAATCCGACCACCTCACTAGTTTTTGCCTTTTCATATGCTATATTCGTTGCTATTCCATGCAAATAAAAAATAAATAAATAGAGTGGCGCAACAGCTCGAGGTGAACCAGGGCCAACTTCTCAACAATGTATGCTGGTGTGTTAATTTCTTTTTACATAAAAAGGGACCTACAATTTTTTGCCGAATCCGAACGGCACTTTGAGAAGTTTTTCAAGACAAATGATACTCTCGGAGGGCTTGTCAGACCCCCGCGGAGGCGGGGACCGTGAAAAAGAACAAGTCTTTTTTTTTCAGGTGTCGATGGCAGGATTCGAACCCAGGCCTCCGGCGTAGTAAGCACACACACTAAAAACTACGCCACGGCACCCCACAGTGCTATTCTATGTAGCTGATTAAAAATGACGCTTAGAAGACTTGTGTTAGTGAATTTCGTGCTTGACTACGTGTAACCACGTGATCATTTCAATGTAGTTACATGTTGTTGGTTTATGTGCACTATCTATGCAAAGAGATCATGTAGGCTATTTGAACTCCCGAGATAGAAGTGGGCGGTGGTGCAGATGGTAGCACTTATGACCGACAATTGGAAGGTCCTGGGTTCGAATCCAGATCCACCCAATCATCTTATTTTTTATTTTTTATTTATTGCCAACATGTCTTGTTAAGTAAATTATAACAATTATGATGACAACTAAGCCGTGCAGGCCCCTCTATTTTTACGTTTAGTCGTAGAGTGGAGTTGAAATGTTACCAGACGGAAGTGTCGAAAGAAAAAAACGTGTGTGGCTAATAAATAAAAAATAAAAAAAAACCAGTGGGAGGGTTACAATCCGCTTAGGCGAATAGTTGGAAACCCCATCCCAATTGACCACTTTCAAGCTCCGAATTGTGTCATAAATCTTGATTGCTAAATTTCAGTTTCTTTTAACTTCAACTGTATTTAGAATTTCTTAGTTAAAGAATCTTCTCCCTTAAAAAGGGGCGTGGCATCCAACCCTTTCCAATTACATCTTTTTTGTTTTCATTTTTAATCAAAGTGATATACACGTCTTAATTGCATTTTCACATTAAAAATTTGGTTTATACTTAAAAACGCCCCCAAAAGTGGGCGTGGCAAAAATTTGATCCTTTGAGTTGATAGCTTACGTACATATCTAAAGATTTTATGGTCCAAGTTTTTTGGATTTAAAGCAAATATATCAAATAACCAGTGAGTAAGTGCTACAGTGTGTACGCAGAAGTTACTTTCCGTAAAACGGACCGTTGAATACCCCATTCTATCCCACATTGTAAGATGCTGATGGCATAGTTATTTTTTGACATTTTATAAGTAATGCAAACTTCGAAAAGGGGCGTGGTCCAACTGCCCCTAATAACAAACTATTAATTATAAGATATTTCCACAGATATTTCCAAGTTACACCTAATTGTACGTAAAAATGCAATATTTTGGTTAAAATTTAATATTTTTGAAAAACCGACCCCTAAAAGGGGGCGTGGCTAAAAATTTTATTTAAACGAAATCTGGACGGAAGTATTGTTTACCTAACCTGCTACTTTTTTTGTTTCATGCTTTCCTAAATTAGACTCAAGAGCAGTCGAAATTAGGTTTTTCTGGAAAATTTTAGGTTTTTCTTCAATGGGGGGCGAGGCCATACATATCAAAGTCTTGTATGAACAAAATGTGGAACTAAGCGTTTTCTACAAAAAATATCAATTTCGAGCAAAAATACTGAGTTAACTGCATTTGAAAATTTACCCTTAAAATAAATGCCACACCCACTAAAGGAGGTTTACCAATCAAATTTGTCTTTTTTGTGTCTTATATTCACTAAGAGATGCTAAATGTAAAATTTCAGCCTTTTAGAACGTCTTACAGTTTTGAAAAATCTGGAGGTTGTTGCATATTTAGACCCGTTGTGGGCGTGTCTTTGGGTGGATTTCAAAAATGTTTACACCTGTACTGCTTCGCATGACGTGCACCTGACGTACAAAGTTTCAGCACCCTAACTCAAAATTTAAGGCCTAAAAACATGTGACATACAGACGGACGGACGGACGGACGGACGGACGGACGGACATGGCTCATTCGATTCAGAATTCGGTCTCGATCATATGTCCTTAAGGTCTTGGGGGTCTACCATTATTATTTTACCGTGTTACAAACTATGTGACAAACTTAATATACATCCTATACTATGGGATGGGGTATAAAAATGAATGCGCTATTCTTACATTGCGCACTATTCTAACATTGCTAAAATTTAAAAAAAAGTATCTTTTTAAATTAGAGATGGTCGCACATACAGGCCTGTAGTGGGCGTGTCTAAAAGCGAATTTGGCTAATTTTCAAACCTGATCTGGTCCAATGGACTTCCAGCCAACCCACAAAATTTCAGCTCTGTACCTTAAAATTTAAGGCCTAAAAGTTGTTTACATACAGACGGATGGACGGACGGACGGACATGGCTAAATCGATTCTCCTGTCGGTCCCATTCATATCTCTAAAAGGTCTAAGGGGTCTACAGTGATTATTTTACTGGGTTACAAACTATACATCAAACTTAATATACCCTGGATCGGGTATAAAAGCTAGTGGATGGGTTACTAGGAAGGCGAATCGTTTGATACCCCATCCCAATTGATCCTTGCCAAGCTAAAAATCGCCAAATGTCAAATTTGACAATATCCTCAGCAAACAAAGAGCGTTGCATCAACCCCTTTTCAAAACAAGTAAGTAAGTGCAAGAGTTCGTCTGTGACAAACTTCTATACAGGGTGTTTCCAAATTCGATGCAAATATTTTGACACAAGATTCTTGGGTATATTTGAAGAAAAAAATTGTTCTACAGTATGGGCCTATCTCAAATTTTGATACCACTTATTGGGAATTTAAGAAAACACCTACTTTGAGGTACCTTGACCCATACTAACACAAATATCTCCGCTAACACTTACAACAGGTACTTCATTTAGGACTTACATTTTAGAAGAAATAGTACTCCTTTTAACTGCATTAAAATAAAATTGATGACTTTTTTAGCTTTTAAGTGGGATCCCTTTTCCCTGCCCATGACATTTTTTTGACTTTCAAGACACATTTCTGCGAAAAATGCGTAATAAACATATCAGTAATTTTTTTCTCTAGTGCACCTAACAATACTTAATAAAAATTGCTAGTTACCCGAAAAACCCACAGATTTTATGATACTTGGGAAATTCCATAGCAGCTAAAATTATGAAAAACTCGATTCATAGTGTTCAATTCCTATTAGTCTGAATAAAAATGCTTGTGTTTGGTTTATGTTTTTTTTTTATTTCATTAAGTTAACTTTACAATCAAATAAGGTGTTCAAAGTGTCCTCCTCCATTTTGTATGCATGCTAGAGCCCGTTTTTGGATTGCGCTGTCAACGTTTATTGAGGATAACTCCTGCCTCACTTGTGACGAGGCTTGGAGAATGCGATCTTCTAAATCATTTAGAGTTGATATTTCTGTAGAAAAAACAAGTTCTTTCATTCTCCCCCATACAAAAAAATCCATAATTGTAAGGTCTGGAGATCTTGCAGGCCAGTGAACTGGTCTATTTCTTCCTATCCAACGACCAGCGTACTTTTCATCCAGCCAATTCTTAACCTCGCGACCAAAGTGGGCTGGGGCTCCATCCTGTTGAAAATATGACGAAGCTCGTTGAGTTACCGGAACATCCTCCAGTAGATCTGTTAAATCATTGCGCAAAAATTCCTGATAAAGGGACCGATTAAGTTGTTTCCAATAACACCTGCCCACAAATTGACGCTAAATCTGTGTTGAAATGATGACTCTCTCCTTGTGTGTGGGTTTTCCGCAGCCCATGTGTGTACATTGTGAAAATTTGTTATCCTATCTCTAGTAAATTGAGATTCGTCCTGCCATAGGATTCAGCTTATAAAACCGTTGTCATCCAAGTTCCGCTCTAACAACCAGTTGCAAAACTCAAGTCTCGGCTCCAAATCACTCGGAAGCAGTTCCTGCACAGGTGTATGGTGGTATGGATACAAGTTTTCCGTATGCAGCAGACGAACAATTTTATGTGTTGAAACATTAAATCGGAAGGATAAGCGCCTGATGCTGATTGATGGATCATTTGCAACCGCTTCCAGTATTCTTTCATCAACTGCAATTCTTCCTGGTTAAGCTCCTGCGTTAGGTCGTCTTGTTGAAACAGATCCCGTTTCCCGAAGTCTTCGAAACGAATTCGTAAATACGCGGGGATTAGGTACTCTTCGGTTAGGATAAAGCTGATGGTATCTTTGTTGTGCTCTAATAGAACTTCCGTTGCACATCCCATAAACGTAGATAATATCGGCGTATTCTTCGTTTGTAAAAGATGCCATTTCAAGTAGGGTTCCTTAACAACTGTTGTGTCACCTCGGCTTCAAAAATGGCTTGTTTTCTAACCTTTTATACAATTTACATTAGGTAAATTTTCCAACTAGGCGACCAACCTCAAACTTAATCCTTTTTGGGATTTAACAGAAAAATGATAGGGAAATTACCTTTTATCAGGAAGTCTAATAAAAATGCATGCTCTAAAACCTACGTAAATTATTAATACATAGTCAAAAAATCGTTCTTGTTGTCAATCGCGGTTATAAAAGTAGGTAACAAATCATATTTCCACCTTATACCTGTCGCGGCTTCGTGAAAAGAGTTTTTCATAATTTTACCTGCTTTGGAATTTCCCAAGTATCATAAAATCTGTGGGTTTTTCGGGTAATTTGTCTTAGCAATTTTTATTAAGTATTGTTAGGTGCACCAGAAAAAAAATTACCGATATGTTTATTACGCATTTTTCGCAGAAATGTGTCTTGAAAGTCAAAAAAATGTCATGGGCAGGGAAAAAGGATCCCACTTAAAAGCAAATATCTCAAAAGTTAAAAAAGTCATCAATTTTATTTTAATGCAGTTAAAAGGAATACTATTTCTTCTAAAATTTAAGTCCTAAATGAAGTACCTGTTGTAAGTTTTAGCGGAGATATTTGTGTTAGTATGGGTCAAGGTACCTCAAAGTAGGTGTTTTCTTAAATTCCCAATAAGTGGTATCAAAATTTGAGATAGGCCCATACTGTAGAACAATTTTTTTCTTCAAATATACCCAAGAATCTTGTGTCAAAATATTTGCATCGAATTTGGAAACACCCTGTATACCGGACCCTATATACCGTGTAATACCAAATCTAAAAGTTTTTTGGCTCGAATTCATATATTATCTTTAAAGGCGATACCTTCAAAAATGGGCATGGACTTAAAATTAAAATCAATCAATTGTAATTTCGTTAGGATCATGAGAAAATAAGGTAAAAACGATAATTATTTCGTTTTTTCCTAAAAACGCCCCTTAAAAGTGGGTGGAGCCCAAAACTTTGTACCGAACACACTTAGCAAATAGTAATATCTTTAATATTTGGCATTACTTCAATTGGAGTGAACTTTCCAAGAAGACAGGTTTTTAAAGATCTGTTATGTTAAAATAGTGGGGATGATCGATATTGTAGAAGGTCCAATTTTCGCCTTGTTAACCATTGCCCAGTACTGAAATTTGAGTCCCTACGCCTTGCCAAACTTGACCAAAAGACATTTTAAAAGAAAATGCGAAATAGAGTTTGTCTCACATTGAAGCCAGTAATGGGCGTCGCCATTCACGGATTGAGCCAATTTTTACACTTTGTCTGTTCAATAGTAAAAATAAGCCGCGTACCAAGTTTCAGATCTCTAGCTTGATTTTAAAGACCTAAAACCTTCACACATACAGATGGGCGCATGGACGGACGGACATGGCTTAATCGATTACCCTGTCGGTCTCGATCATATCTCTGAGAGGTCTTAATGGTCTACAATGAATACTTTACTGTGTTACAAATTGTGCATTAAAATTAATATACCCTCGGTCGGGTATAAAAGCTGATGCTGAAAAATAATATTAGAACAACTCTCCACTAGCCTTCTAACGCACAGAAAGAAAAAATCTCAAACGAAAAGTTTTTTTTTTTTGAATACTAGGGTGGACGGAGGCTAAAACTGCAAAATCTTTCAATGATGCCAATACTCCCACTAAAGCAGTTATATAATACCGAAGTAGCCGATATTGGTTATGCCCGATTTCCACGTGCTAAAAAACCACATATTTAAGAGAGACACTATGAAACTGCCAGAACGCACTTCATAGTAGTAAATTTTCGCTCTCTCATAATACTTCTTGACTACAACTTAGTTAACTTAACAAGTAGTTTACGCTTCCATAGTGTTAATCGCATTGGATAGGTTGCTTTCCAGTCAATGCACCTACTAAGCCGGTCATTCATGCGGCTTCAACCTACGTCGCTAGATCGAAGGGTCTTATTCTTTGTAGTCGTCGCTCGTTGTTTACATCGTTAAGAGTCTCGTTTAGAGTACGGATCATTTCATTGTTGCAATGAACATGAAGGCGAGCATTTAGCTTTCGAGCAAAGTTTGTTACTTCTTCGTTCACGGCAGCTATTCCTAAATCTCTGTGAATATCTTAATTCCTAATATACCATGGAGCATTCACAATTGCTCTTAGTGTCTTGTTTTGGAAAGTCTGTCACATGGAAATGTTGCTCGGCTTGGTACAACCCCAAAGTTGTATACCGTATGTCCAGGACAGCTTTAACACCTGCCTGTACAAGAGCAGTTTGTTATATATGCTTGATTTCGAAAATCTTCCGTTAAGCCAATACATTTCCCTGAGCCTAATCTCAAGCTCGTCACGCTTCTTCTTTACGTGTGCTTTCCACCTTAGTTTAGCGTCCAGTGTCATCCCAAGATACTTCGCTTCATTGGCATAAGGTATTTGTGCAGAATTTATGAACAGAGGTAAATTGTTAGCCCTTCTGTAAGTGAAATTCACATGCGAAGACTTATTCTCGTTAAGAGCGAGTCGTTCGCCAAGTTTTCGTCCAGACACAAATTCTGTCCAATGCTCGTTGGAGGTTTCTCGTTGATGACTCGACTGATTCACCTGCTGTCAGGATGGCCGTATCGTCCGCAAACTTGGCCACGATAGTCTGGTCATCTAGAGGTATGTCTCTTGTGTAGAACAAGAGCAGGGTCGGACCAAGGACGCTTCCCTGAGGTTCGCCAGCCCGAATTCGCTTGAAACTCGAGTATTCACTACTACACCTAACACGAAAGAGTCTGCTTTCAAGATAATTTTCCAATATTTTAAACATGTCTTCCGGCAAGTTTTACCGTAGCTTATATTTCAAGCCCTCGTGCCATACCTTGTCGAAGGCTTGCGATACGTCGAGGAAAGCCCTTGAACATATTTTTTTCCCTTCTAAGACTTGATCTATTGTGAAATAGTTAGGTCTGAAACTGAATTGATGATCCGGGATCAAGCGTCTTTCTGCAATTTTTGGTTGTAATGGCTTCAGCAGAAGTTTCTCGAATACTTTCGATATTATCGGCAGAAGCGATATGGGCCTATAAGATTTTTTGTCATTTGCGCATTTCCCTGGTTTTGGAACCATAATGACTTCAGCAACTTTCCATTCTTTCTTTCCATTTCAACTTTTTTCATTCTAAAGCTATCAGGTTCCGCGTTGTTGTTTAGAACGTCAGCCAACGGCGGACCGTCGAAAGGCTTTAAGGTTTCTTCTAAATGTTCAGCAAACAAATTCGCTTTCTCTTTTCTTGCCCATTCGCCGTAAGTTTTTTTTTATTGGTGCCGAGTGGCTTATAGGCTTCTTGATAGACTTAACTGCTTTCCACAGCGAGTAGTATGAGCTCCTATACAAGCCCTCAAGGTATTCAGTGGTCTCACGATTCTTAAGATCTTGCAACATTCCTTTCAGTTTGTTAGAGAGGTGGTACAAGAGGGTTTTGTCTGGGGGAGCCCTCGTGCCTTGCCATCTCCTACGCGCTCTTCTCTTTTCACGAATCAATTCTCCGATTTAGAGCGGATATATTTTACGTACATGCCCGTCGGTGCAAACTGCCGTTCTTTTGGAACGAATTGTTGTTCCAAGCAGCGCTCTGAATTGCTTCAATGAATTTGTCAACTGCGGTTTCTAACTCGAAAGGAGTTTTCAATGGCAAATTCACGCCAACACCCTCCTGACAGTCCTTTATGAAAGCGTCCCAGTTCATGTTTTTGCTAGCTAATCTAGGAGCTCTTTCTATTTTCGCCAGTCTTCCACCCATCTTCAAGATAACTCCTGAGTGGTCTGAGCAAAGGTCATAACACTCTTCATTTCGCGTAAGGTATTTGGGGTACCCTTTAGCGATGAAAAAATCGACAAGGTCAGGCTTTTTATTCCTACCGGTTGGCCAATATGTTGGCTTACCCGTGGAGAAAAAGTCCAACCAACGCTTCATACTATTTTTGTACAGTAATCTGCTAATCTAAATTTTTACAGAAACTGAACTGATCTGCATAGAGTCTAGCTCAACTTCTGTGTTCTTGAAGTGCTTTATGCAGTTCTTAATGTAGAGGGAGCATCCTCTTCTCGAGTTTAGCGAAGGGTGATGTGCGTGATAGTTATTGTAACCTTTAAGTTTGGGTCTAGACCCGTTTTTAAGGTGAGTTGTCGTAATCATGCAAATATCAATATTAGTTTTCCGTAGAAATACTTCTAGTTCGCCTATTTTATTCGGCAGGCCGTTTGCATTCCATGTTAGTATTTCAAATAACTGTTTCATATTCATGTTCTCTTGTAATTTTTTCGAGGCTTAAACTCGAGCTTGCTCAGTTTGTCAAATATAACTTTGTTGATTTAAGTCTGATCCTCAAGTTTCTCCAAGATTACAGCGAGGATCTGAGACACTGCATCTGTTGTGGGCAATCTTGCCTTGTTTTCGTTTGCCGTAACCTGTGCGTATGATTTCGGTCCGACCAGTGGTGGTTTCTCCGCCACACTTGAACTGGCGCCGCTCTTTTGTGGAGCTTTTACGCCTTTTGTCGACGCCTCTTTTGCCAATCTCGCACTTTTGATCGGCTTTGGCGTCTTTTGAGTCTTTGGCTAAGGAGTTTCAGCAGTTTTTGGACATCCTAGGCTTTGATTCTGACCTCTAGTATTTTCCTTAAGAGGTTCTTTTCCCTTTTGCAGCTCTATGGCTACTTTGCATCCTCGATAGTTTGCGGGGTGGTTTCCGTGGCAATTGGCGCAAACTGCTGGAGCCTTTATGTCAACTTTGCACTCTTTTGAGAGGTGTTTTCCGGCACATTTCACGCAACGTGGTTCTTTTTGGCAGTAGGCTCTTGTGTGCCTGAATTCTTGGCATCGATTGCACTGTGGTATCAGTCTATTGCCCTTTCGCATGGGTTCGATTTTAAACCTGATGTTAAGTTAAATCTCAGTTCTTTCAAAGGAGAGCATAAAAATTGGAAGGCCGCGTCTGATCACAGTGTCTCTTTGATATTGACGGCATCAATAATTCTAAGGCCTTTATTTTTTACGTCTTTTACGACGTCTTCTTTTGTGCATGATAGGTGGAGCCCCCTTACAATGACTCGCAGTGGTTTTTCGTACTTATTTTGATAAGTATACCCGTCCCTAAAAAAGGCGATTCTTCTTCTCCCTCTAGCTATCGTCCAATTGCACTTACCTCCCTTCTTTCTAAGGTCATGGAAACGCTGATTAATTATCAGCTTATGAAATATCTTGAAACACGAAAACTTCTTAATGACCGGCAATACGGTTTTCGTAGCAAACGGTCCACTGGTGATTTGATGGCATATCTCACTGAAAAGTGGAATCATTCCTTGCATCTTCTAGGTGAAAGCAAGATTGTTGCGCTTGATATTTCAAAAGCATTTGACAGAGTTTGGCACCAAGCTCTCTTGTCGAAAATGCGTGCATTTGGAATCGACGAATCTCTTATTCAGTGGATTAGTAATTACCTTTCGAACCGTTCAATTCAAGTTGTTTTGGATGGCTTCAAGTCCGCAGTTCATAAAATTAACGCTGGGGTTCCCCAGGGCTCTGTTTTGTCTCCGACACTCTTTCTCATTTTCATTAATGATCTCCTGTCTGCTACAACTAATCCAATCCACTCCTTTGCTGATGACAGTAACCTCAGTTTCTCATATTCGTTCTCGGTTCCGCGCCCCTGCTCTTCGGACGTTGAATTGGAACGGCAGCGTATGTCAAACTCATTAAACTCTGACCTTAACAGCATTGTATCATGGGGATCTCAAAATAGAGTAGAGTTTAATGCTTCTAAAACTCAATGCTGTCTTCTGTCATTGAAGCAAAACCGAAACACCCAGCCATTGTCCATGAATGGCACTTGCATCGACGAAACCGAAACGCTTTCCATTCTCGGTATGTGTGTCAATAACAACCTTAGTTGGAATGACCACATATTCGACGTCGCCAAGAACGCTGCGAAATGCCTAGGCTTCCTCAAAAGATGCAAGAAGTATTTCACCCCCTCTGATTTGGCTATTTTATATAAGGCATATATTCGCCCCAAGTTGGAATATAATTCCCATGTCTGGGCTGGTGCTCCAAAAACAGCACTGCTCTTGCTAGATAGGATACAAAAACGCGCGTTAAAACTTGTTGGAGACAAAAACATTGCGAAGTCTTTTGACTCATTAGAACATCGACGTAATGTATCTTGTCTTTCACTGTTTTATCGCTTTTTTCACAAACAATGTTCCATCGAAATAGCCAATTGCATTCCGCCCCTAAAGACGTTCCACCGTAATACTCGCCAAAGATCGAATGCACATCAGTTTACCCTCGAGCCCACCTTCGGACGCACAGTAAAGTTTAGAGGTTCTTTCATAAGCCGTACAACGCGAATGTGGAATGTTCTCCCACGGTCAATCTTTCCTGCGCAATACAACTTGCAACTGTTCAAAACAAGAGTGCATCGGTACCTCTCCTCCTTTTCCTCTTCTTCTAATCCTTTCCGCTCGTGAGATGTGTAACATTAAAAAGGGTATCCAATCCCTTATATTCGCGAGTGCATTATAAAAAAAAAAAAAAAAAAAATACCACTCGATTCTTTCTGCATTCAGTCTAAGAGACAGTGCGCGATAGGAATCGGCGTTGTCAACATTTACTTTCCACACGTTATTTCGGTGCGAAGTAAGCTTATAGTTCTATGTTCTCACCGTGTTTGCAAGAAGGTTGCGCAATCTCCCGAAGTCTGCTATCCCGACGATGTTTATTGCGGGAGGTGGACCAATTTTCGCTTCTTGTTTAGCCTTGTTTGAGCCAGTGGGCTTTACTTCTTTTTGCATTACTTCGGGAGAGGAATTCGCATTTCGCTTCTTGCTAGACCTTTTCTTTGAGACTGAATCGATCTCAAGTGCAAGTTCGTCCTCGTCCGTGAAGTATTCGACTGCTGGTCGGTTCGGTGTCAATCACTCTTTCGTTACACTCTTTCGTTAATATCCTTGTTTTCTTTTCGCAGAGAGTCAACTTCCATTTTTAGATCGTGGAAGAGTCGCTCCATTTCAGTAAGCTTAGCTCGGAGTTCATCATTTTCCTTTTCTAAGCTCTTAAATTTCACAGAGTCCTGGTTTACCGGTGGACTGCTTTTTCCGGATATGTTCGATCTAGGTGGTGGTGATCGATTTAGTTTTATCTTTTTGTCAAACGAAAAGTAATTTTATTTGTTTTATTGCATATACGTAGTTATTGCGAAATGTGTTAAAATGGGAAATAAGGGACTAAGCTAAGAGAGACCTACCGCAAACGTCATGAGTCATGAGTCTCATCAATAAATGAGGTAGATGTAAATGAAAATAAATGTTAATTAAAACCAGTGAGTAAGTGAAACAGTGCGTATGTAATAGCTTCGGTCCGTCTGTAACGGAACGCGGTATACCCTGTTCCTATTCCTATTCTCCTTTCTATTCCTATGTTCCCTTCCCTTCCTTTTCTCCTTTCTTTTCCTATTCTCCTCTACATTCCTATTCTCCTTTCCATTCCCTTTCACCATTCCATTCCTATTCTCTTTATATGATAAACGTTTATCATATGACTTTATATGATAAACGCTTCTCTTAGACTTCTAAACGTTCCAAGACAATGGAAAGTTGCTGAAGTCATTATGGTTCCAAAACCGAGGAAATGTGCAAATGATAAAAAATCTTACAGGCCCATTTCGCTTCTGCCGATAATATCGAAAGTATTCGAGAAACTTCTGCTGAAGCGATTACAACCAATAATTGCAGAAAGACGCTTGATCCCGGATCAACAGTTCGGTTTCAGACCTAACCATTCCACAATAGATCAAGACACAATAACGCATAAAATTGAAAAAGCCTTAGAAGGGAAAAAATATGTTAAAGTGCTTTCCTCGACGTATCGCAAGCCTTCGACAAAGTATGGCACGAAGGCTTGAAATATAAGCTTTGGCAAAACTTGCCGTTAAAAATTATCTTGAAAGCAGACTCTTTCGTGTTAGGTGTAGTAGTGAATTTCGAGTTTCAAGCAAATTCGGGCTGGCGTACCCCAGGGAAGCGTCCTCGGTCCGACCCTGTTCCTGCTCTACACAAGAGACATACCTCTAGATGATGAAACAGTCGTGGCCACGTTTGCGGACGATACGGCCATCCTAGCAACAGGTGAATCAGTCGAGTCATCAACGAGAAACCTCCAACGAGCATTGGACAGAATTTTTTTCTGGACGAAGACTTGGCGAATCGCTCTAAACGAGAACAAGTCTACGCATATGATTTTCACTTACAGAAGGGTTAACAATTTACCTGTGTTCATAAATTCTGCACCAATACCTTATGCAAATGAACCGAAATATTTAGGGATGACACTGGACGCTAAACTAAGGTCGAAATCACATGTAAAGAGAAGCGTGATGAGCTCGAGATTAGGCTAAGGGATATGTATTGGCTTATCGGAAGATTTTTGAAATTAAGCATATATGACAAACTGCTCTTGTACAGGCAGGTGTTAAAGCCGTCCTGGACATACGGTATACAACTTTGGGGTTGTACCAAGCCAAGCAACATGTCCGTGCTGCAGACTTTTCAAAACAAGACACTAAAAGCAATTGTGAATACTCCATGGTATATTAGGAATAGTGATATTCACAGAGATTTAGGTATAGCTACCGAGAGCGAAGAAGTAACAAACTTTGCTCGAAAGCTAAATGCTCGAATTCATATTCATTGCAACAATGAAATGATCCGTACTCTCAACGAGACTCTTAACGATGTAAACAACGAGCGACGAATACAAACAACAAGACCCTTCGATCTAGCGACCTAGGGTGAAGCCGCACGAACGAACGGTTTTAGTAGGTGCATTCACTGGATAGCAACCTACCCAATGCGATAAACACTGCGGAAGCATAAACTACTTTTTAAGTAGACTAAGTTGTAGTCAAGAAGTATTATGAGAGAGCGAAAGTTTACTACTACGAAGTGCGTTCTGGCAGTTTCATAGTGTCTCTCATAAATGGGTGGTTTTTTAGCACGTCGAAATCGGGCATAACCAATATCGGCTACTTCGGTATATACCTGCTCTAGTGGGCGTATTGATATCCTTGAAAGATTTTGGAGTTTTAGCCTCCGTCCACCCTAGTATCCAAAAAAAAAAAATCCTATTCTCCTTTCTATTCGTTTATTTTCTTGTTTGACCGTTACCATTTGCATCATTTTAAATAGAAAACAAAATTATTTCTTATAAGTTTTTGTTTACTTTTTTTTTAAAAGGGGCATGGTTTGTTCACCCCCTTTAACTGAAAATCAATATTAGCATAGAAATGTCCAATTTTGCGGCTAAAATGTACGCAAATCTGTAATTTTTGGTTCAAATTCAATAATTTTGTGAAATCCACCTCTAAGAATGCGCGTGGCCAAAAACTTTGTGTGAACGAAATCTGAAAGAGTATCAGGCGTATTTTATGTGCTAAATTTTATTTTTTATTCTATCCTTAGTAATGCTAAAAGCAGTTGAAATCCATGTTTTTCTGAAAATTTATAGGTTTTTATGGAATTCTGCCTCTAAATGTGGGCGTGGCCCAAAACTTTGTATGAACAAAATGTTGAGTATTTTCTATATAACATATAAAGTAAATATTTTTCGATCTGGAACAAAAATATTGAATAAGTTGCATGTGAGCAATTACTCTTTAATTCTATGCCAAAAATGCAATTTTTTGGTCAGAATTCAACAATTTCGTAGTATCTACCTCCAAACATGGGCGCGGCCAAAAACTTTGTAGGAACGAAATCTAGTATAGAATACCTTAAGGCTTATGTGCAAAATTTTATTTCTTATTCCTGCTTAAGTTGGGCTAAAAAGTAGTCGAAATTCATGTTTTCTGGAAAATTAGAGGTTTTTCTTGAATTCTGCCTCCAAATGTGGGCGTGGCCCAAAACTTAGTATGAAAGAAACTTAGAAAAAAGCGCTTTCTACATAATATTTTTTGAAATTTTTTTTCGATTTGGAACAAATATATTAAATAGCCTGCATTGGAAAGATAACATTTTCAATCGATAACACGCCCGCAAGGGGCAGTCTGCGGGCTTTATTTTTATTTTGTATGACCCCCCTGCAAGGTCTGGGCTAGAATAGCATTGAGGTAAGGTATGCCTGCCGTAATAGCCGACTAAAATCCACCGGAAGAAGTATTCTTTAATGTTTCAATGGGTGCTGTCGATGCTGCTCCATTTGGAGCAACTTTTGGCAGTAAGGTTGTAACTTATAGATGAATCTGAAGGATAAATTAAAATCCAGAAGCGCCTGTCACATATTGTGCGGCTCACTAGTCGGCGTTAGTCTCCAAAGGGCGGCTGCATTTAAAAATTTAAATAGCAAAGACTTACCTATTTCTCATAAAAACGACTAGCTAAAAAAAAATGGCAATGAACAAAACGAAAGATTTGATTACCCCAGGTGGCAGATCAGCTATGCTGGAAAATCCACCCTCTTCGGAGGCAGGCTCCACGGATTCTGGGGAGAGCCTTTTATTTCTTATAAATCCTTTTAAAAAAAGGACAAAACTAAATCGATCACCACTACCTAGATCGAACATATCCGGAAAAAGCAGTCCACCGGTAAACCAGGACTCAGTGAAAATTAAAAGCTTAGAAAAGGAGAATAATAAACTCCGAGCTAAGCTTACTGAAATAGAGCGACTCTTCCACGATCTAAAAATGGAAGTTGACTCTCTGCGAAAAGAAAACGAAGATATTAAAAATACTCGTTAAACGAAAGACTGTGGGGTAACGAGAGAGTGTGTAACACCCAACCGACCAGCAGTCGAATACTTCACGGACGAGGACGAACTTGCAGTTAAGACCGATTCAGTTTTAAGGAAAAGGTCTAGCAAGAAGAAAAGCCCTCTGGCTCAATCAAGGCAAAAACAGAAGCAAAAATTTGTCGACCTCCCGCAATAAACATCGTCGGGAAAGCAGACTTCGGGAGATTGCGCAACCTTCTTGCAAACACGGTGAACAGAAAACTATAAGCTTACTTCGCACCGAAATAGTGTGTGGAAAGTAAATGTTGACAACGCCGATTCCTATCGCGCGCTGTCTCTTAGACAAAATGCAGAAAGAATCGAATGGTATACCTATCAAAATAAGTACGGAAGACCACTGCGAGTCATTGTAAGGGGGCTCTACCCATCATGCACAAAAGAAGACGTTGTAGAAGACGTAAAAACTAAAGGCCTTAAAATTATTGATGCCGTCAATATCATTAAAAAGGAAAATCAACGCATAGAAGTAGAAAGAGACACTGTGATCAGACGCGGTCTTCCAATTTTTATGCTCTCCTTTGAAAGAACTGAGAGCATAAACGACATTTATAAAATAATAACCAGTGAGTAAGTGCTACAGTGTGTACGCAGAAGTTACAGTCCGTAAAACGGACCGTTGAATACCCCATCCTATCCCACATTGTAAGATGCTGATGGCATAGTTATTTTTTGACATTTTATAAGTAATGCAAACTTCGAAAAGGGGCGTGGTCCAACCGCCCCTAATTACAAACTATTAATTATAAGATATTTCCACAGATATTTCCAAGTTACACCTAATTGTACGTAAAAATGCAATTTTTTGGTTCAAAATCAATATTTTTGGAAAATCGACCCCTTAAAGGAGGCGTGGCTAAAAAATTTATATGAACGAAATCTGGACAGAAGTATTGTTTACCTAACCTGCCACTTTTCTTGTTTCAGCTTTCCTAAATTAGGCTCAAGGGCAGTCGAAATTAAGTTTTTCTGGAAAACTTTAGGTTTTTCTTCAATTCTGCCTCCAAATGTGGGCGGGGCCCAAAGTCTTGTATGAACAAAATGTGGAACTGAGCGTTTTCAACATAAAATATTAAGCATTTTTTTTTCAATTTCGAGCAAAAATACTGCCACGCCCACTAGAGGAGGTTTACCAATTAAATTTGTCTATTTTGTGTCTTATATTCACTAAGAGATGCTAAATGTCAAATTTCAGCCTTTTAGAACGTCTTACAGTTTTGAAAAATCTGGAGGTAGTTGCATATTTAGACCGATTGTGGGCGTGTCTTTGGGCGGATTTCAAAAATTTTTACACTTGTACTGCTTCGCATGACGTGCATCTGACGTACGAAGTTTTAGCACCCTAGGTCAAAATTTAAGGCCTAAAAACATGTGACATACAGACGGACGGACGGACGGATGGACATGGCTCATTCGACTCAGAATTCGGCTTCGATCATATGCCCTTAAGGTCTTGGGGGTCTACCATTATTAATTCACCGTGATACAAACTATGTGACAAACTTAATATACCTCCTATTCTATGGGATGGGGTATAATGATACTTAACATCAGGGTTAAAGCCGAACCCATGCGAAAGGGCAATAGACTGATACCACAGTGTAAGCGATGCCAAGAATTGAGGCACACAAGTGCCTACTGCCAAAAAGAACACCGTTGCGTAAAATGTGCCAGAAAACACCTCTCAACAAAGTGCAAAGTTGACATAAAGGCTCCAGCAAGTTGCGCCAATTGCCACGGAAACCACCCCGCAAACTATAGAGGATGCGAAGTAGCCATAGAGCTGCAAAAGGGACGAGAACCTCTTAAGGAAAATACCCGAGGTCAGTATCCAAGCCTAGGACGTCCAAAAACTGCTGAAACTCCTAGGCCAAGGACTCCAAAGGCGCCAAAGCCGATCAAAAGTGTCAGATTGGCAAAAGAGGCCTCGGCAAAAGGCGTAAAAGCTCCACAAAAGAGCGGCGCCAGTTCAAGTGCAGCGAAGAAACTGCCACTGGTCGAACCAATATCATACGCACAGGTTGCGGCAACCGAAAACAAGGCAAGATCGCCCAAAACAGACGCAGTGTCTCAGATCCTCGCTGCAATCTTGGAAAAACTTGAGGATCAGACTTAAATCAACAAACTTATATTTGACAAACTGAGCAAGCTCGAGTTTAAGCCTCGAAAAAATTACAAGAGAACATGAAACAGGAAACAGTTATTTGAAATACTAACATGGAATGCAAATGGCCTTCTGAATAAAATAGGCGAACTAGAAGTATTTCTACGGAAAAATAATATTGATATTTGCATGATTACGGAAACTCACCTTAAAAACGTGTCTAGACCCAAAATCAAAGGTTACAATGACTATCACGCACATCACCCTTCGCAAAATTCAAGAGGAGGATCCTCCCTCTACATTAAAAACTGCATAAAGCACTTCAAGTATGTATGACTTCATTGGGTCCAATTTTATCATTGGGTGACTTTAACGCGAAGCATACTTTTTGGGGCTCACGATGCAATTCAACAAGAGGCAGATTACTGCACAAAAATAGTATGAAGCGTGGGGTGGACTTTTTCTCCACGGGTAAGCCAACATATTGGCCAACCGATAGGAATAAAAAGCCTGACCTTGTCGATTTTTTCATCGCTAAAGGGTACCCCAAATACCTTACGCGAATTGAAGAGTGTTATGACCTTTGCTCAGACCACTCAGGAGTTATCTTGAAGATGGGTGGAAGACTGGCGAAAATAGAAAGAGCTCCTAGATTAGCTAGCAAAAACATGAACTGGGACGCCTTCAGAAAGGACTGTTAGGAGGGTGTTGGCTTGAATGTGCCATTGATAACTCCTTTCGAGTTAGAAACCGCAGTTGACAAATTCATTGAAGCAATTCAGAGCGCTGCTTGTAACAACAATTCGTCCCAAAAGAACGCAGTTAGCACCGACGAAGATGTACGCACAACATATCCACTCGAAATCGAACAATTGATTCGTGAAAAGAGAAGAGCGCGTAGAAGATGGCAAGGAACGAGGGCTTCTCCCGACAAAACCCTCTTGAACCACCTCTCTAAGTGGTGGGTGAAGAGGGTTCCTTTCAGTCATCTTGCAACATTCCTTTCAGATTTGGCAAAAAATTGTAGGTCCGCTTGTATGTGAAGAAATTAACACACACAGCATACATTGTTGAGAAGTTGGCCCTGGTTCACCTCCAGCTGTTGCGCCACTCTGTGGTTGCATTCCTTAAATACTTTTAATTCCGACATTGATTTCAAGATAGGGTCTCTTAAACAGGATGGTAGTTAACGCTTCGAAAACTTAATGCTGCCTTCTGTATTAAGCCGATATTCATGTATTTTATCGCCGTGTCCAACCAGCTTTCCATACTCACTAATAAATTAAATAATTTAAACCCTAGACTTAATAAATTTAGGTATAAAGTTATCATCATACAGCTTAGACGCAGCTCATATTCATAGACAATTGCTGTTTTTATTCAGAGCCGAGTCTAAATGAAAATGTGACATTTTGTGCAAATGACAACTTACCTTAAAATGACTCATTTTTTTGCTGTCGCCAAAACTGCTGCCAAAGATGTCTTGGATTCCTGGAGCGGTACAAGAAATATTTAACACTATTTGATCTTCGATACAAGGCGTACATCGTTCTTAAATGGAATATAACTCCTACGTCTGAAAGGAATGTTGCAAGATTTTAAACTGAAAGGAATGTTGCAAGATTTTAAAAATCGTGAGACCATCGAATACCTTGAAGGTTTGTCGGCTGATAGGAGCTCAAACAACTCGCTGTGGAAAGCAGTTAAGTCTATCAAGAAACCTATAATCCACTCGGCACCAATAAAAAAGCTAACGGCGAATGGGAAAGAGAAGACAAAGAGAAAGCGAGTTTGTTTGCTGAACATTTAGAAGAAACATTCAAGCCTTTCGACGGTCCGCCGTTGGCTGACGTTCAAAACAACAACGCGGAACCTGATAGTTTTAGAATGAAAAAATTTTCGTTAGCTGAACTTCGACAGACAATAAGGGAACTTAAAAATAATAAGGCCCCGGGTTACGACCTGATCACTGGCGAAATATTGAAAGAACTACCAACAAAATGTACTAGTCAAGCTACTTTATGGGATAAACGCTTCTCTTAGACTTCTATACGTTCCAAGGCAATGGAAAGTTGCTGAAGTCATTATGGTTCCAAAACCGGGGAAATGTGCAATTTTATAAAAAATCTTATAGGCCCATATCGCTTTTGCCGATAATAACGAAAGTATTCGAGAAACTCCTGCTGAAGCGATTACAACGAATAATTGCAGAAAGACGCTTGATCCCGGATCATCAATTCGACTTCAGACCTAACCATTCCACAATAGATCAAGTCTACAGAATAATGCATGAAATTGAAAAAGCCTTAGAAGGGAAAAAAATATGTTAAAGTGCTTTCCTCGACGTATCGCAAGCCTTCGACAAGCTACGGCAAAACTTGCCGGAAGAAATGTTTAAAATATTGGAAAATTATCTTGAAAGCAGACTCTTTCGTGTTAGGTGTAGTAGTGAATTCTCGAGTTTCAAGCGAATTCGGGCTAGCGTACCCCAGGGAAGCGTCCTCGGTCCGACCCTGTTCCTGCTCTACACAAGAGACATACCTCTAGATGACGAGACAGTCGTGGCCACGTTTGCGGACGATACGGCCATCCTGGCAACAGGTGAATCAGTCGAGTCATCAACGAGAAACCTTCAACGAGCATTGGACAGAATTTGTGTCTGGACGAAGACTTGGCGAATCGCTCTAAACGAGAACAAGTCTACGCATGTGAATTTCACTTACAGAAGGGTTTACAATTTACCTCTGTTCATAAATTCTGCACAAATACCTTATGCAAATGAAGCGAAATATCTAAGGATGACACTGGACGCTAAACTAAGGTGGAAACCACACGTAAAGAAGAAGCATGACGAGCTCGAGATTAGGCTCAGGGAAATGTATTGGCTTATCGAAAGATTTTCGAAACTAAGCATATGTAACAAACTGCTCTTGTACAGGCAGGTGTTAAAGCTGTCCTGGACATACGGTATACAACTTTGGGGCTGTACCAAGCCGAGCAACATGTCCATGTTGCTGACTTTCCAAAACAAGATACTAAGAGCAATTGTGAATGCTCCATGGTATGTTAGGAATAGTGCTATTTACAGAGATTTAGGAATAGCTACCGTGAGCGAAGAAGTAACAAATTTTGCTCGAAAGCTAAATGCTCGCCTTTATGTTCATTGCAACAATGAAATGATCCGTACTCTCAACGAGACTCTTAACGATGTAAACAACGAGCGACGACTACAAAGTACAAGACCCTTCGATCTAGCGACGTAGGGAGAAGCCGCATGAATGAACGGCTTTAGTAGGTGCATTCACTGGATAGCAACCTACCCAATGCGATAAACACTACGGAAGCGTAAACTACTTGTTAAGTTAACTTAGTTGTAGTCAAGAAGTATTATGAGTGAGCGAAAACTTACTACTATAAAGTGCGTTCTGGCAGTTTCATAGTGTCTCTCATAAATGGGTGATTTTTTAGCACGTGGAAATCGGACATAACCAGTATCGGCTACTTCGGTATTATATACCTTGTATAGTGGGCGTATTGGTATCTTTGAAAGATCTTGGAGTTTTAGCCTCCGTCACCCTAGTATTAAAAAAAAAAAAAAATTGTATGACTTGTAATCATAAGAAGATGCTAAATAAACAATTTCAGCTTCCTAGCTCAAAATTTAAGCCTTAAAATTGGTGTCATACGGACAGACAGATGGGTGGACGGACGGACGGACGGACATGGCTAATTCGACTCAGAAGTCGGTCTCAATCATATGCCCTTAAGGTCTTCAGGGTATATGGTCATTATTTCTCTATGTTACATTTTCGCCTGTATCAAACTTAATGTACTCCATTCCTGTGGGTATAATAAATGTACTAGCTACGAAAAACACCTCCTTATAGTTATGAAAATTATACCCGACCCATGGTATATTAAGTTTGATATATCTTGTAACGCAGTGAAACAATCGTCGTAGACCCATAAGATCTTTAAGATATACCTATGAACGCGACCGAGAATCGGAGAATCGATTAAGCCATGTCCATCCGTCCGTATATAAACAACTTTTTGGCCTTAATTTTTAAGCTAGAGAGCTGAAAATAGGTTAGTGAACTGGAAGTCTATTGGACCAGATCAAGTTTTAAAATTAGTTGATACCCAGGCTTGTATGTTCGACCATCTCTTATTTAAACAAGTGAGTAAGTGCAAGAGTTTGTCTGTGACAAACCTCTTTATACCTATTCGACCCTATATACCATGAAACAACCAATCTTAAAGTTTCTTGGCCTGAATTTATTATTTTTAGGCGACGCCCCCGAAAGTGAAAATGGGCTTAAAATCAAAATCAGTTAATTTTAAATTTGTAAGAATCATGAGAAAGTACGGTAAAAGCGAAACAGAACAAAACATTTTTTTTCCTAACAACGCCCCCTAAAAGTGGGCGGAGCTCAAAACTTTGTATAGAGCGAACATAACATATAAAACAAGTGAGAGAGTGCAAGAGTTTGTCTGTGACAAACTTCTATATACCCGACAGTGCAATATATACCGTGTAACACCAAATCGAAATACCGTGTAACTTCAAATCTTAAATTTTTTGTACTGAATTCATACATGATTTGTATGGGCCACGCCTCCAAAAGTGGGTCTGGGATAAAAATTGAAATCAATTATTTGTAATAAACAAATTTGAAATAATTTTATTAAAACCGAAAATTATTTCAGAAAAAACCGTTTTTTCCTAAACACGCCCCTTAAAAGTGGGCGGAGCTCAAAACTTTGTATGGAGCACACCTTCTTTTTTTAATACTAGGGTGGACGGAGGAATCTTTCAAAAATACCAATACGCGCACTATAGCAGGTATATTATACCGAAGTAGCCGATATGGTTATGCCCGATTTCCACGTGCTATAAAGCCACCCATTTATGAGAGAACGCACTTAATAGTAGTAGATTTTTGTTCTCTCATAATACTTCTTGACTACAACTAAGTTAACTTAACAAGTAGTTACCGCTTCCGTAGTGTTTATCGCATTGGGTAGGTTGCCATCCAGTGAATGCACCTACTAAAGCCGTTCATTCGTGCGGCTTCACCCTACGTCGCTAGATCGAAGGGTCTTGTTGTCTGTAGTCGTCGCTCGTTGTTTACATCGTTAAGAGTCTCGTTGCGAGTGCGGATCATTTCATTGTTGCAATGAACAAGAAGGCGAGCATTTAGCTTTCGAGCAAAGTTTGTTAATTCTTCGCTCACGGTAGCTATTCCTAAATCTCTGTGAATATCACTATTCCTAATATACCATGGAGCATTCACAATTGCTCTAAGTGTCTTTTTTTGAAAGTGTGCAACATGGACATGTTGCTCGGCTTTTTACGACCCCAAAGTTGTATACCGTATGTCCAGGGCGGCTTTAACATCTGCCTGTACAAGAGCAGTGTGTTATGTATGCTTATTTTCGAAAATCTTCCGATAAGCCAATACATTTCCCTGAGCCTAATTTCGAGCTCGTCACGCTTCTTCTTTTCGTATGGTTTCCACCTTAGTCTATCGCCCAGTTTTATCCCCACTTATTTCGCTTTATTTGCATAAGGTATTTGTGCAGAATCTATGAACATAGGTAAATTGTTCACCCTTCTGTAAGTGAAGCTCACATGCTTAGACTTATTCTCGTTTAGAGCGATTCGCCAAGTCTTCGTCCAGAGGCAAATTCCTGTCCAATGCTCGTTGGAGGTTTCTCGTTGATGACTCGACTGAGTCACCTGTTGCCAGGATGGCCGTATCGTCCGCAAACGTGGCCACGACTGTCTCGTCATCTAGAGGTATGTCTCTTGTGTAGAGCATTAACAGGGTCGGACCGGGGACGCTCCCTGGGGTACGCCAAACCGAACTTGCTTGAAACTCGAGTATTCTCTACTGCACCTAACACGAAAGAGTCTGCTTTCAAGATAATTTTCCAATATTTTCAACAAGTCTTCCGGCAAGTTTTGCCGTAGCTTATATTTCAAGTCTTTGTAACATACCTTGTCGAAGGCTTGCGATACGTCGAGGAAAGCACTTGAACATATTTTTTTCCCATCTAAGGCTTTTTCAATTTCATGAGTTATTCTGTAGACTTGTGGAATGGTTAGGTCTGAAACCGATTGATGATCCGGTATCAAGCGTCTTTCTGTAATCATTGGTTGTAATCGCTTCAGCAGAAGTTTTTCGGATACTTTCGATGTTATCGGCAGAAGCGATATGGGCCTATCAGATTTTTTATCATTTGCACATTTCCCCGGTATTGGAACCATAATGACTTCAGCAAATTTCCATTGCCTTGGAATGTATAGAAGTCTAAGAGAAGCGTTTATCATATAAAGTAACTTGACTAGTGCTTTTTTTTGGTAGTTCTTTCAATATTTTGCCAGTGATCAGGTCGTAAGCCGTGGCCTTATTATTTTTTTTTACCATCCCATAGGATAGGTGGGGTGCCGTGGCGTAGTGGTTAGTGTGTGTGCTTACTACGCCGGAGGTCTGGGTTCGAATCCTGCCTTCTTAACCTGAAAAATTAAGACTTGTCCTTATTCACGGCCCCCACCTCCGCGAGGGTCTGACAAGCCATCCGAGTATCATTTGTCTTGAAGAACTTCTCAAAGTGTCGTTCGGATTCGGCAAAAAATTATAGGTCCATTTGTATGTAAAGAAATTAACACACCAGCATACATTGTTGAGAAGTTGGCCCGAGTTCACCTCGAGCTGTTGCGCCACTCTATTTATTTATTTATTTATTTATCGCATAGGATAAGAGCTATATTAAGTTTGATTCATAGTTTGTAACAAAGAGAAATAATCACCGTAGACCCCCAAGACCTTAAGGGCATTGATCGAGACCGAATTGTAGCTCGAATGAGCATGTCCGTCCGTCCGTCTGTCTGTCGGTAGTTTTTAGGCCCTAAATTTTAAGCTAGGAACTTGAAACTTGATATATGCTCTTTCTAGGTCCCAAAGCAATACATGCGTAAAATCCGCCCACATTTTTGAAATCCGCCCACTGACACGCCCACTTTACTTAGTATCATGAAAAATCAAAGTTGTCGCAGGAAGCTGAAATTGGGTATGCGATATCCTCGCTTAAGTGTATTGTGATTGGCATTTAAAAAAAGAGCCAATACCGCCCCCTTGTAGGCGTGTTCATACTTAATATGCATTCTTATAAACGGTTTATATGTGATATGTATGCTTTAAATCCAAAAAACTTGCACTATCAAATGTTCATATATGTGCGTAAGCTATATTTTTTTGTGAATTAATTTTCGCCATGCCCACTTTTTGGGGGCGTTTTAAGTATCGCTTACTCCTTGTCTTCTCTTGCCCATTCGCCGTTAGCTTTTTTTATTGGTGCCGAGTGGATTATAGGTTTCTTGATAGACTTAACTGCTTTCCACAGCGAATAGTTTGAGCTCCTATCCGCCGACAAGCCTTCAGGGTATTCAGCGGTCTCACGATTTTTAAATCTTTCAACATTCCTTTCAGTTTATTAGAGAGGTGGTTCAAGAGTCTGGGAAGCCCTCGTGCCTTGCCATCTTCCACGCGCTCTTCTCTTTTCACGAATCTATTCTTCCATTTCGAGGGAATATGTTGTGCGTACGTGCCCGTCGGTGCTAACTGCGTTCTTTTATGACGAAGTGTTGTTCCAAGTAGCGCTCTGAATTGCTTCATTGAACTTGTCAACTGCAGTTTCTAACTCGAAAGGAGTTTTTAATGGCAAATTCAAGCCAACACCCTTCTTACAGTCCTTTCTGAAGGCGTCCCAGTTCATGTTTGCTAGCTTATCTATGAGCTCTTTCTATTTTCGCCAGTCTTCCTCCCATCTTCAAGATTACTCCTGAGCGGTCTGGGCAAAGATCATAACACTCTTCGATTCGCGTAAGGTATTTGATGTACCCTTTAGCGATGAAAAAGTCGACAAGATCAGGCTTTTTATTCCTATCGGCTGGCCAATATGTTGGCTTACCTGTGGAGTCCGATCCAAGTTTCATACTGTTTTTGTACAGTAATCTGCCTCTTGTTGAATTGCATCGTGAACCCCAAAAAGTATGCTTCGCGTTAAAGTCACCCCAAATGATACAATAGGACCCAATGAAGTCATACATACGATCAAGATCGTCTTCCACCAGTCTATATCCTGGTGGAAAATAACAAGATGCAATGTTGTAATCTAACCAGTCAATTTTTACAGAAACTTAACTGATCTGCATAGAGTCTAGCTCAACTTATGTGTTCTTGCAGTACTCTATGCAGTTCTTAATCTAGAGGGAGGATTCTCCTCTCGAATTTTGCGAAGGGTGATGTGCGTGATAGTCATTGTAACCTTTAAGTTTGGGTCTAGACCTGTTTTTAAGGTGAGTTTCCTTAAGCATGCAAATATCAATATTATTTGTCCGTATAAATACTTCTAGTTCGTCTATTTTATTCAGAAGGTCGTTTGCATTCCATGTTAGTATTTCAAATAACTGTCTCATATTCATGTTCTCTTGTAATTTTTTCGAGGCTTAAACTCGAGCTTGCTCAGTTTGTCAAATATAAGTTTGTTGATTTAAGTCTGATCCTCAAGTTTCTCCAAGATTACAGCAAGGATCTAAAACACTGCATCTGTTGTGGGCGATCTTGCCTTGTTTTGGTTTGCCGCAACCTGTGCGTATGATTTCGGTCTGACCAGTGGCGCTTTCTCAGTTGCACCTGAACTGGCGCCGCTCTTTTGTGGAGCTTTTACGCCTTTTGTCGACGCCTCCTTTGCCAATCTCGCACTGCGTTGCCGTCTTTGGAGTCTTTGGCTCAGAAGTTTCAGCAGTTTTTGGGAGTCCTAGGCTTGGATTCTGACCTCGAGTATTTTCCTTAAGAGGTGCTCGTCCCTTTTGCAGCTCTATGGCTACTTCGCATCCTCGATAGTTTGCGGGGTGGTTTCCGTGGCAATTGGCGCAAACGGCTGGAGCCTTTGTGTCAACTTTGCACTCTGTTGAGAGGTGTTTTCCGGCACATTTCACGCAACGTGGTTCTTTTTGGCAGTAGGCACTTGTGTGCCTGAATTCTTGGCATTATTCCATGCACAAAATATTCAGGCATTTGGAGCCTAATTTAAGCACTCTAATTTGTTCAAAGTAATAGTGCCGGCCCGCAACATTACTCGATGAATAGTACTGAAGGAGTTATACATAACGATACAAGTACCATTACATATTAGAACTCCACCGGTAATACGCTTGCATACGTAATGTACAATCCACAATTATAGCGGTACTACCCGTATGAAGCAGAGCTGTAAATGAATGCACTCATTTTGGACTGCAAGCGCTGAATTCACCAAATTCGCTGAAAATGATTCCAATCATTGACTGCAGGTTTTGATTGTGATTTTTAGAAATGAATTCAGCATTAATTTTGAAGTCATTGAATGGACCAGTCATTTTACCCCATTCAAATGATTGCATTCATTGAATAAAATCAAATTGAATGCAAGATTTTGACTGCAGTAAATTGAAGTCATATGAAGTCATTTTTGAAGTCATCTAGACTTTAAAGTCATTTTGAAGTCATCGGGTCAGAATTTAAAAACGAAACTCATTATGGTACACAATCGATAAATTTAAGTAGATAAGATAATTTTTAAAGTATGTGTGTACAAATCTAATTTATTTTAGTATTATTATAAACCAAAATTATAAACAAACAAGTGGAAAAGTGCAACAGAGGGCATGCAAAAGCTTCAATCCATCTACGACGGATTGCAAAATACCCGACCATACCAAAAAGAAAACTGCCACGCCTCCAAAAAGTGGGCGGGATATAAAAATATAACTGTTGAATGCTTTATACTAGGTGGTTGCATATATTTCGGCCTAAAACTCCGCCTTTTTAACTAAAAAAATCACTTTTTTTAACGCCGAGCCCACAAAAATGGGCGGAGGCGCATACAATATAAACATAAAAGTTAGAAAATGCTAATATCTACAGCTTTTGTCACATAATTTTTTGTCAAATTTCATATATATTTGTTGAAAAACAGTCATTTTAAGCTAAAATCCCTTAAAAAGCGGGCGTGGCCAATAAAAAAGCTAAAATTTTTTGGCTACCTTAAAGACAATTATAAGGCAATGTTTCGTACCAAAAATGGATGCGCTAGCGCTATTGTAACATAGCTAAGATTTGCAAAATGTATTTTTTCAAATTAGAGATGGTCGCACATACATGCCTGTAGTGGGCGTGTCTGTGGGCGGATTCAGCTTATTTTCAAACTTGATCTGATGGACTGGACTTCCAACCAAACCACAAAATTTCAGCTCCCTGCCTTAAAATTTAAGGCCTAAAAGTTGTTTACATACGGACGGACGGACGGACGGACGGACGGACGGACATGGCTTAATCGATACTCCTGTCGGTCCCATTCATATCTCTAAAAGGTCTTAGGGGTCTACGGTGATTATTTCACTGCGTTACAAACTATACATCAAACTTAATATACCCTGGGGCTTTTTCATTGATCACGCCCACTTTTTAAGGGATTTTAGTTAAAAATGACTGTTTTTCAATAAATATATATAGAATTTGACAAAAAATTATATGACAAACGTTGTAGATACTAGCATTTTCTAACTTTTATGTATATATTGTATGTGCCTCCGCCCACTTTTGTGGACGTGGCGTTAAGAAAAGTGATTTTTTTAGTTAAAAAGGCGGAGTTTTAGGCCGAACTGTATGCAACCACCTAGTATAAAGCATTCAACAGTTATATTTTTATATCCCGCCCACGTTTTGGAGGCGTGGTAGTTTTCTTTTTGGTATGGTCGGGTATTTTGCAATCCGTCGTAGATGCATTGAAGCTTTTGCATACCCACTGTTGCACTTTCCCACTTGTTTCAACTGATGTTAAATATTTACTATGCCATGCGAAAATGCAATATGGAATGTCGTATTGGGGAGGTACATATTATACTAAAATTATCCCCTTTTATTGATGCAAAAAAGGGCTTTGAGAAATATCTGTCGTAAGCCTCGACTCTACCATAGTTTTCTTTTCAAGGATTTGAAAACTCTTCCTGTTCGGCATTTGTACTGCTACAGAGTTCTTAAGATCTTTTACAGAAGATCAAGCAACCTAAATTTTAGACTTATTTCCAATTATAGCCTTCGTTGAAATTTTTTGAGCCAAGTATCCATACCGATATTTCGTACAACTGCCTATTGAAATTTCTATAGCATAACCTCTTATCAAATATTTAACAAATTGCCGCTTTCTATCAGACAGCTAACTTCTCATTCGCAATTCCTTAAGCAAGTAAAAAATTGGCCTCTTAGTCTCGACTTTAAAGTTTCGGAATTAATTTTAAATACTTCTGCCTGATGTTTTCGTGAATTTCGAAAAGGTTCTGTAAATGATTTTTGCTTTAATTACTTAATGCTCTAGCTAAGCTTTAACAGGGTCACCCCACCCACTTCAACTTACATATTTTTCTGTTTATAGTCTGCTTGAGTGACAAAAACTCTATTTTTGTACCCCATCCCATATGCTAGGAGTAATATTAGGTTTGTCACATAGTTTGTAACACGGTGAAATAATAATGGTAGACCCCAAGACCTTAAGGGCATATGATCAAGACCGAATTCTGAATCGAATGAGCCATGTCCGTCCGTCCGTCCGTCAGTCTGTCTGTATTTGACCTGAGATAGGGTGCTGAAACTTCGTACGTAAGGTCCACATCATGCGAAGCAGTACAAGTGTAAAAATTTTTGAAATCCGCCCAAAGACACGCCCACAATCGGTGTAAATGTGCAACTACCTCCACAGTTTTGAAAACTGTAAGACGTTCTAAAAGGCTGAAATTAGACATTTAGCATCTCCTAATGAATGTAAGACACAAAAAAGACAAATTTAATTGGGAAACCTCCTCTAGTGGGCGTGGCAGCTATTTATTAAGGGTGAATTTAGTAAATATTTTTGCTCGAAATGTAGAAAAATTTGCCTAATATTTTATGTAGAAAACGCTTAGTTCCACATTTTGTTTTTACAAGACTTTGGTTCACGCCCACATTTGGAGGCAGAATTGAAGAAAAACCTAAAATGTTCCAGAAAAACTTGATTTCGACTGAGCATGAAACAAAAATAGTAGCAGGTTAGATAAACGAGACTTCAGTCCAGATTTCGTTCATATAAAAATTTTAGCCTCTACCCCTTTTAGGGGGCGATTTTTCAAAAATATTGAATTTGAACCAAACAAGTGGGAAAGTGCAACAGTCGGTATGCAAAGGCTTCAATCCATCTACGACGGATTGCAAAATACCCGACCATACCAAAAAGAAAACTGCCACGCCTCCAAAAAGTGGGCGGGATATAAAACAAGCGGGGAAAGTGCAACAGTGGGTATGCAAAAGCTTCAATCCATCTACGACGGATTGCAAAATACCCGACCATACCAAAAAGAAAACTGCCACGCTTTATACTAGGTGGTTGCATACATTTCGGCCTAAAACTCCGCCTTTTTAACTAAAAAAATAACTTTTTTTAACGCCACGCCCACAAAAATGGGCGGAGGCACATACAATATATACATAAAAGTTAGAAAATGCTAGTATTTATAGCTTTTGTCATTTCATTTTTTGTCAAATTTCATATATATTTATTGAAAAACAGACATTTTAAGCTAAAATCCCTTAAAAAGTGGGCGTGGTCAATGAAAAAGCTAAAATTTTTTGGCTTCCTTAAGGACAATTATAAGGCAATCTTACGTGCCAAAAATGAATGCGCTAGCGCCATTGTAACATAGCTAAAATTTGCAAAATGTATTTTTTTAAATTAGAGATGGTCGCACATACAGGCCTGTAGTGGGCGTGTCTGTAGGCGGATTCAGCTTATTTTTTAACTTAATCTGAAGGACTAGACTTTCAACCAACCCACAAGATTTCAGCTCTCTGCCTTAAAATTTAAGGCCTTAAAGTTGTTTTCATGCGGACGGACAGACGGACGGACATGGCTTAATCGATTCTCCTGTCGGTCCCAATTATACCTGTAAAAGGTCTTAGGGGTCTACGGTAATTATTTCACTGCGTTACAAACTATACATCAAACTTAATATACCCTGGGTCGGGTACAAATATAACTGTTGAATGCTTTATACTAGGTGGTTGCATACATTTCGGCCTAAAACTCCGCATTTTTAACTAACAAAAACATTTTTTTTTAACTCCACGCCCACAAAAGTGGGCGAAAAGTGGCTAGAAAATGCTAATATCTACAGCTTTTGTCATATAATTTTTTGTCAAATTTCATTTTAAGCTAAAATCCCTTAAAAAGTGGGTGTGGTCAATGAAAAAGCTAAAATATTTTGGCTACCTTAAAGACAATTATAAGGCAATGTTACGTACCAAAAATGAATGCGCTAGTGCCATTGTAACATAAAATAAAATTTGCGAAATGTATTTTTTTAAATTAGAGATGGTCGCACATACAGGCCTGTAGTGGGCGTATCTGTGGGTGGAATCAGCTTATTTTCAAACTTGATCTGAAGGACTGGACTTCCAACCAACCCACAAAATTTCAGCTCCCTAAAAGTTGTTTACATACGGACGGACGGACGGACATGGCTTAATCGATTCTCGTGTCGGTCCCATTCATATCTCTAAAAGGTCTTAGGGGTCTACGGTGATTATTTCACTGCGGATATCCCATAGGATAGGAGGTATATTAAGTTTGATTTTCACCCCCAAGACCTTATGGGCATATTCAAGATTTTGATTTATACCCCAAGACCTTAAGGGCATAGTTAGAAGATTCTTTAACTGAGAAATTCTAAAAACAGTTGAAGTTAATAGAGACTGAAATTTAACAATCAAGATTTATGCCACAATTCGGAGCTTGAAAGTGGTCAATTAGCACCCCCAAGACCTTATGGGCATATTCAAGATTTTGATTTATACCCCAAGACCTTAAGGGCATAGTTAGAAGATTCTTTAACTGAGAAATTCTAAAAACAGTTGAAGTTAATAGAGACTGAAATTTAACAATCAAGATTTATGCCACAATTCGGAGCTTGAAAGTGGTCAATTAGGATGGGGTATCCAACGATTCGCCTAAGCGGATTGTAACCCTCCCACTAGTTTTTTTTATAAAAATAACTATGTCATTAATATTTCTTTTATTTTTAATAATTAATTTGCTCTTGAATTGATTTGGATTTTAAGAAATAAAAACTAGTGAGACGGTTACAATCCGCTTAGGCGAATCGTTGGATACCCCATCCCAATTGACCACTGTCAAGCTCCGAATTGTGTCATAAGTCTTGGTTGTTAAATTTCCGTTTCATTTAACTTCAATTGTATTTAGAATTTCTCAGTTAAGAATCTTCTGCCTAAGAAACATCGTATTTTTATTTATTTATTTTTATCAGAAGTGGTATACACGTGTTGATTGCATTTTCATATTAAAAATTTGGTTTATACTTAAAAACGCCCCCAAAAGTGGGCGTGGCGAAAATATATATGCACGTGAGTTGACAGCTTACGCAAATATCTGAACATTTTATATGCAAATATATCAAATAACAAGTGGGAAAGTTCAATAGTGTTTATGCAAAAGCTTCAATCCATCTACAACGGTTTGCAAAATACTCGACCATACCATAAAGAAAACTGCCACGCCTCCAAAAAGTGGGCGGAATATAAATATATGACTGTTGAATGCTTTATACCAGGTGGTTGCATACATTTCGACCTAAAAATCCGCCTTTTTAACTAAAAAAATCATTTTTTTAACGCCACGCCCACAAAATTGGCGCAGTGGCATTGTACAATATATACAATAAAGTTAGAAAATGCCAATATCTACAGCTTTTGTCATACTATTTTGTCATATTATTAAAATATACGAATGGACAAAGGCCTGGCGAATCCTCCTAAATGAGACAAAATCAACGCATATAAATTCAACTTACAAGAGGGTAATCAACTTACCTCTATTTATAAACTCGGTACAAATTCCGTACGCAAACGAGGCGAAATATTTAGGCATGACCCTAGACGCAAAACTTAAGTGGAAGCCACACGTTAAAAAGAAACGCCATGAACTTGAAATTAAGCTACGAGAACTGAATTGGCTTATCGGACGTTATTAGAAACTAAGCGTATATAACAAACTGCTATTGTATAAGCAAGTGCTAAAACCATCTTGGACGTACGGTATACAACTTTGGGGTTGTACCAAATCAAGCAACATATCTATTTTAGAAACTTTTCAGAATAAGACACTAAGAGCAACCGTAAATGCTCCATGGCATATAAGAAATAGCGATTTACATCGAGATCTAGGCATCGCAACCGTGACAGAAGAAGTAAGAAACTTTGCTCGCAAACTTCACACTCGCCTTCACGGCCATTGCAACCACGAAATAATCCGAACTCTGGATCAGACAAATCTTGCGTGCCGGCTTCAACGAACAAGACCGGTGGATCTAGCGTCGTAAGAGGAAACCGCACATAATGACGGTATTGCAGGTGCTTTCGTTGGAAGGTAGCCTGCCAAACGCGATTACTATACAGAAGCTTGAACTACTTGTTAAGGAAACTTAACAAGTCATTAGTCTTACAAAGATTGGGAGGTTTTTTTAGTGAGTAAGAATCTCACACTACTATGAGCACACACGTTCGATTCTCATAGTGCCTATGAAGGTTTTTACCTACCCACGGAACAAAAAAGCTTTTGTCATACAATTTTTTGTCAAAATTCATATATATTTATTGAAAAACAGTAATTTTAAGCAAAAATCCCTTAAAAAGTGGGCGTGGACAATGAAAAAGCTAGAATTTTTTTTCTACGTTAAAGACAATTATAAAGCAATGTTACGTACTAAAAATGAATGCGCTAGCACCATTGTAACATAGCTAAAATTTGCAAAATGTATTTATTTAAATTAGAGATGGTTGCACATACAGGCCTGTAGTGGGCGTGTCTGTTGGCGCATTCAGCTTATTTTCAAACTTGGTCTGAAGGACTGGACTTCCAACCAACGCACAAAATTTCAGCTTTCTGCCTTAAAATTTAAGGCCTAAAAGTTGCTTACATACGGACGGACGGACATGGCTTAATCGATTCTCCTGTCGGTCCCATTCATATCTCTAAAAGGTCTTAGGGGTCTACGGTGATTATTTCACTGCGTTACAAACTATACATCAAGCTTAATATACCCTGGGTCGGGTATAAAAATCGTTTATTAGAATGCATATTAAGTATGACCACGCCTAAAAGGGGGCGGTATTCGCTTTTTTTTAAATGCCAATCACAATACACTTAAGCGAGGATATCGCGTACCAAATTTCAGCTTCCTGCGACAACTTTGATTTTTCAAGCAAATAAGTAAAGTGGGCGTGTCAGTAGGCGGATTTTAAAAATTTTTTCTCTTGTACTGCTTCGGGACCTAGAAAGAACAGATATTAAGTTTCAAGTTCCTAGCTCAAAATTTAAGGCATGAAAACTACCGACACACACACGTACGGACGGACGGACGGACATGGCTCATTCGACTTACAATTCGGTCTCGATCATATGCCCTTAAGGTCTCGGGGGTCTACGGTGATTATTTCTCTATGTTACAAACTATGAATCAAACTTAATATACCTCCTATCCTATGGGATGGGGTATAATTATATCTATCTATCTATACAGCAAACAAGAAGGATTTTAAACCGATCGTTTTTTGACATCTTTCGTTAAGCTTGAGCTTTTAACCAGTGCGTGCACTAACGAATGTGAGGACGTTATGTATGTGAAAAATCATTCGTGGGGCTTTCGAGATATTTGGTCTTGAAATTGATTAATTTAGAAGAGTTACGCGTATAATTTCAGAAAAAATTTCCCTACCTGATTTATATCGCACGACATGAGCACCTTTTCGGAATATAAGCAAAATTCTATTCTAAATTAATCAATTTCAAGGGCAAATACCGCGAAAACCCGACAAACGATTTTGGAAATATTTCACGCATATAATGTCCGAGACATTACCTTTCATTTGATACCAAAATCGTTAGTGAACGCACTGGGCCCAAAAATGGGTCACCACCTTCCATAGAAATTCCATAGTTCCATAGTGTAGAAAAATGGGCCATCTCCATGCCTCCTTGACTCACAATGAAAATTCGTCCTCGTTTTAGCATGGATTTTTGACCAAGAAGTTGCAAGGATCAACGCAAATTACGTCAAATTTCGTTAGGCACTTAAGGACCAAACATGCTTCTGAATTCGAAAAGTTTTAACGGTTAAAAGCTCACGCCCAACGAAAGATGTCAAGAAACGATCAGTTTAAAATCCTTCTTGTTCGCTGTATGAACAATATGCTACCGATATCATTTGTAGATCAGTCATTTAGGGACATAAGTAAACTTTAACTACATTGTACATCCTTTCAACAGACAAAAACTGATCTACCGGTATTACAGCTAATTTTTTTATTTCCTGATTGCGGTTTTTCTTCCATCCCTACAACAGATATGCACACATACCTCTGTAGTATGTATGCAGTGTACCTGCTATATTCTATTAACAATGTTAATTTACTTTTTTTGTTTATAATGTTGGTTTATTATTATATAAAAATAGTTTTGATTTGTACACACATACTTTAAAAATTATCTAATCTACTTAAATTTATCGATTGTGTACCATAATGAGTTTTGTTTTTAAATTCTTTCCCGATGACTTCAAAATGACTTCAAATGACTTCAAAGTCTAGATGACTTAAAAAATGACTTAAGACTACTAAAATTGACTGCAGTCAAAATCTTACATTCAATTTGATTTTATTCATTGAATGCAATCATTTGAATGGGGTAAAATGACTGGTCCATTCAATGACTTCAAAATGATTGCTGAATTCATTTCTTAAAGTCAACATCAAAAGCTGCAGTCAATGATTGCAATCATTTTCACGAAAATTCTAATGACTTCTGGTGGCAAAAGATTCCATTCTTTTACAGCTCTGGTATGAAGCACAAACTCAACTACGAACGTTTTAACCGCAACAACTTTAATATACGCTATTGGAGCTGGAATTACCGCGGCTGCTGGCACCAGACTTACCCTCCAATAGGTCGTTGTTAAAGGATTGAAAACGTACACATTCCAATTACACGGCCTCGGACATGAGTCCTGTATTGTTATTTTTCGTCACTATCTCCCCGAACTGGGAGTGGGTAATTTACGCGCCTGCTGCCTTCCTTAGATGTGGTAGCGATTTCCGAAGAAATCGCTTGGTTTTAGCCTAATAAAAGCACACGTTCCAAAAGGTCCGTGCTTATATTGCATGTTTTAGCTCTAGAATAACCACCGTTATCCATGTAACTGTTAACGATCTAATGAACCCTAACTGATATAATGATGTTAATTAGGTTAGGTTGGAAAGGGTCGTTTGCAATTATTGCAAGTTCACTCGGTGGCCAGATTAGCCCATTGTGAATACCCTTGTAGACAAACATGGTTGGACATATGTCTTGCTAACTGAACCAGCCTGATCTTTTAATAAATCTTTTTAGGTCTAGTAGTGATATTCCTGCCAGGTCGTCCAGGCTTTCAAGGAACCTGACTCCTAAAAAGGTTAGTCGTCGTTCTTGGCGAGCTGAGCAGTGGCGGAGAAAGTGTTCTATAAACTCTATTTCTTCTTCATCCCTACAGCTTCTGCAGAAGTCGTTGGCAAAGATTTCCATTCATGTAGCCATGACACCAATGGTGTAGTGTCCCGTGACTAAAACAGCGCATGTTCTTATGAAATTTCTACTGAGAGATAGAAGGGTCGTTGTTCTTTTTAGGTCGAGTACTGGCCATAAGCAGTGAGTTATGATACAATCTTTAGACTGTTAGCAACGTTCACCGGCTAGTTTGATCTTGTATTGATCTATAAGACTTTTGGCTGTGTTGAAAGGGAGATAAACCCTAGCCAGTTCATCCGCCATTTCATTTCAGCCACGCCAACGTGCCCAGGAACCCAGCAGAGTAGAACAGTGTGGAGGCTTGTTTCCTTTAATGCCATGAGGCAGTCCTTGACACAGTAAGAGTATACGAGGTTGGAGTCCAGGGCTTGAAGTGCTGCTTGACTATCAACACATATGGTGATTTCCGTTGCTGGAAGATCCATATATTGAATTGTCTGTACAGCTCTCTTCACCGCATAAATCTCAGCTTGAAAAACACTGCTGTAGTCATTTAGTCGATATGACTGGTTGATTTGCAGTGTTTCCGAGAAGACTCCAGAACCTGTTCCATGTTCTGTTTTCGAACCATCGGTATAGATATAGTAGTTAGCAGGGACGAAGCGTCCATATAATGAGTTGAATGAGTGCTTCCGTAGCCAAAAAATCACTTTAAGGCATTAAATATATTCCAAATCTTCGACTCATTTGGAAAAGAAAGCATTCTTGTGTTTCAATCACTCAGGTTAAATAACGACACAATCCATACAACTCTTTATAGTAGCGGAAAACACTGAATATCTCTTTACGACGGCCCACTCTCCCACTACTACACTAACCCTCCAGAGAATGCCCGCAACATCACTCCATTATTTGCTTATACGCAAAACATTGCTTTCTGGAATGAACGCCATCCATGCATTTTCCAAATTCGCATTCTTACAGAAATCCACCCATAAAGTCAAATTAGAATGCATTCAATATTTTCCCATTCGACCCATTAGTGAGGAATGAGTTGAGTGGATTCAATATTGAAATTTGCAGGTACACTATTTGAGTTATTCTTTTATGAGGTTTCTTTTAATCCGTACGGGTTACAGACCCATTTTGATCTAAGATGTTCAGTATGTTAGAGTGTCCTAGACATTGTGATTTCCAGAGGTTGTTCTCTCTTAGTAGAGAGCTGCCTTTGCCGCCACATTTCTTGTGAAAAGCTCCAGAGGTTGGAGGTGCAGCATTATTTTCAGACCTGATTGAGGTGTGGATCTTAATGCACCTGTGATACGTAAGCAAGCTAATCCTTGTACTTTCTTCAGATTATTGAGGCTCATTTCGTTATACACGCCTCCCACCATACCAATGATCCATAGGTAAGAATAGGTCTAACAACCGCTGTATAAAGCCAGTATGTTATTTTGGGTTGTTGACCCCACTTTTTACCAATGGCTTGTTTACATGTGTACAGAGCATTGAGACCTTCCTTCATTCTTTCCACCGTGTTCCGTTTCCTATTTAGTTTGGAGTCAAACAAAATGCCAAAATATTTGGCTTCCAGGGAGAGGGTTGACTTTAAGTCCACTGTTCTCTGCCCATCTTGATAAATCTGTTAACACAGACTCCATTAGTTCACTGATTGTTGGCAGAAATTTTTCTGTAATCAGTAAAACAGTTTCATCTGCGTAAGCGACTACTTTTATTCTTCTTTTAACGAGAGAATTGGGAATTTTGTTGAGTGAGATGTTCCCCTCCTTGTGGATTTCCCCTTTCAACCATTTTCTTAATAGAACAGTCTCCCAGATTAGAGTTGATGACTCTACTTTTAAGCATTGTCTTTACCCAATTCTACTTCCTTACTTAAGGTGGCGCTACAGTCCGGGGTGGACCTGGGCCTCAGCCAACAAGCTTCGCCAGCCAGCTTTGTCTCTAGCTAGCCGTCTCCAGTTTCTCACGCGAAGTTGGCTGAGGTCCCCTTCCACTTGCGTGCGCCACCTGAGTCTCGGTGCTCCTATGCCGCGCGGTCCCTGCGGTGTGGATTCGAAGATTTTCCGGGCCGGGGCGCTGGTGTCCATCCGTTCTAGATGACCCAAGATTTACCCAATTCGTCAAGTGGGTATCGATGCCATATTCTTCCAGGGATGAGATAATAGTTTCTGTTTTTAGATTATTGAACGCTCCTTCTAGGTCCTGAAAGGTTGCCAATGTGAATTCTTTGTTATATATATAAGAGTACCTCTCGATTGTACTCGTCACCTCATACAGCGCCGTTTCCACGGATTTACCCTTAAAGTAGGCGTATTTTGCATTGCTGAAGTGCTTATTGATTTTGAGGTAATTCCCAAGCCGCAGATCTATCAGACTTTTCAGTATCTTAAGTAAAAAAGATGAAAGACTTATAGGTCTGTAATCATTTGCTTTGCAGTGGTCGCGTTTTCCCGCTTTAGGAATAAAGACCACACGCACATCTTGCTAGTTCTTTGGGATATACCTCAGAGTTATACACCTTATGAAGATGTCCTTGAGCCAAGGAATGAGTGCATCACTCGTTTTCTGAACCATGGCAGGTATTATACCATCCGGTCCCGCTGATTTGAGGGGTTGGAAGGATTTTATTGCCCAGGTTAGTTTATCCTTGCGAATATACTCAGCGATAACTGCCTGTTCTTCGTTGGATAATGAATGATGACAGTCTGTTGCATCGAGTGCAGAGGCGGCTTGCCCATAGGAGCACTTGAGCACGAGAACCTCCAACTTTGAGCTAAAATTTCCCTTGTTATTTACTAGAATATTCAACTTTTCAACCGTCACAACAAATTTAAAAAGTAACGTACAAAACAAAGTATCTTCATACACAAAATCATATTGCAAAAACATTGCTGCTTTTTTTTGCATACAAATTGTGGTATCTCAGCTATTGCATATAAATATTTACTATTAAATGTTTATATACAATGATCGCACGAGTTATATATATATAAACAATTTTATCAGAGAAAGACCGAAACTTTGTTTCTGAACACAACTTTATTAACCTGCATCTGGAACAAGACAGGTTTTCTTATTCTACTTATTCTACTTACGACCTATCTTAATAATATTGCTAAGTAAGCTATCACATGAACGGAAGATAGTTCGTATTACCGAACGGAAATCAATTCATGTGAATGAACTCTGGTGTCATACAAATCACCAAGCAATCGGTTTTGCTTTGGGTTTGTATGCACTCAGCAGGTCAATACCTAAATTGATGTCAGCACTTCCTGTTGTTGCCGGATTTTTATGTTGCTGGCTTATGTATGTAACTCACGTGCGGTTGGCTTTGCAACAATTTGAAGAAAAAAGTGTTAGGGATGTGTGTCCAGACTTTTGTTTCTCTTTCTATTTTCCGTTGAGACATTGTATATAAACATTTAATACAGTAAAATCGTTTCGGCCTGTGCACGGGGGCGCTGCCATACGACATGTCGACAAACTACAGCGAGATTTTCTAGATACATGCTGCACGCTCACTGGAAGTTTTCTGGGTTTGTTCCAGAGTAATTTGCAAATTTTCTGTGTTCCCCCCTCTTTATTTGGTTCTCTTTGCGTATTGCTGCACAGAAATAAAAAAATCATCTACTGGCCTTTGGAGGAGCAAAAGAAAAGACGAAAGATCTTGCATTTTGCTTCTTACGCCTCTACTTATTTGATAGGTAGGTATATTTTTCTTTAGGGAAAAGTGATAATGTGTTTGTGTTTTGCTCCATCTTCTTCGATTTTATGTGTGTACCTATCATATTAGAAAAGAAAAGGCGAAGGATTTTGCGTTTTGCTGCTTACTCTTCTATACCGATTATGAATGAATATTGTCGTGTTGGTTGGCTTGGAATGGTGAAATAATCACCGTAGACCCCTGAGACCTTTAAGAGATATGATGGAGAGCGACAGGTAAGTCGATTAAGCGGTGTCCGTCTGTCCGTATGTATGTAGTTTTCAGGTCTTTAAAATTGAGCTAGGAAGCTGAAACCTGCAGCGTTTTTTGGTTCTCATTTTGTACAGACAAAGTATGAAAATTGGGAAGATCCAACCACAGCCACGCCCACAATCGGCGTGAATGCCAGACAACCTTAAATTTACATTTTTTTTCAAAATGCCTTTTGGTCAACATAGACAAAACATATGAACTCAAATTTTGGTGGAGAGCAATATCGACCAGAAGCCCTAAATTAGACAAAAATTGGACCGCCCACTCTATTGACCATGCCCACTTTTAACATCTGAAATCTTTGAAAACCTGATTTCTCGAAAAATTCATTCTAAATTGAAAAAAATTTTTATTACAAATATTAAAGATATTACCATTTGCTAAGTTTGTTGCATACAAAGCAATGAGCTCCGCCCACTAAAAGGGGGCGTTTTTGGGAAAAAACTGTTTTTTATGCATAAATATTCGCTTTTAACGCATTTTCTCGTGATTCAAACGAAATTAGAGTTCATTGATTTAAATTTTCAGCATACGCCCTTATCCAGGGGCATGGCCAACAGAAATAATTGACATTCAGTATATGAAACAGATCAAAAAATTTTAAATTTGGTTTTAATGGGCAAAGGGGGTCGGGTATTTAGAAGTTCGTTACAGACGAACTCTTGCACTAACTTACTTGTTGGAGTTATTTTCATTGTTTTAAGCTTAATTTCGACAGCCATACTTGGGTCTTATTTCATTATGAAAATTCACCCAATTTCTTGGGGCCCAATTGAATTTTTTCTTTTGGGCGTAGTTTCCTGCGGCATAATTTCGCAGCGCCCTTAATTTTCCATCTGCTGTAATATTTTTCTAGTAAATCCATACGGCCTTTTAAATTCCTTTAAATATTGAAAGCGATTTGATGGGATGAATAAAGCAGTGGCATCTGTAAAAATGGCTACGCCACAATAAGGCAAGGTTGGAATATCGGACGTTTAAATGTCGTAGACGTAGAGGATTGGTTCCAGGATTGAGCCTTGTGGTACATACACCTGCATTAATATTAATAAGGTTAGAAACACTATCATTTATATGGACACTAAAGCAACGACAAGACAAGAAAGACTTAATTTTTTTGACAGATATGGTGGAAAGTTTAGATTTATCATTTTATAAGCTTTCTCAATGTCCAGTAGTATCATGCCAGTCGATTGGCCTTCAGAACGGTTTCTTCTAACAGAACGACAAATTCTCAGTATCTGATGGTTTTTGTTGTGGAAACGCCTGAAACAAAACTGTTCCTTGGGATAGATATCGTGCGCGTTAATAAACTTCAGAGGTTGTTCTCTTCAGAAGAAGTTGTTCTCTCTTAGTAGAGAGCTGCCTTCGCCGCCACATTTCTTGTGAAAAGCTCCAGAGGTTGGAGGTGCAGCATTGTTTTCAGACCTGATTGAGGTGTGGATCTTAATGCACCTGTGATACGTAAGCAAGCTAATCCTTGTTCTTTCTTCAGATTATTGAGGCTCATTTCGTTATACACGCCTCCCACCATACCAATGATCCAAAGGTAAGAATAGGCCTTACAACCGCTGTATAAAGCCAGTATGTTATTTTGGGTTGTAGACCCCACTTTTTACCAATGGCTTGTTTACATGTGTACAGAGCATTGAGACCTTCCTTCATTCTTTCCACCGTGTTCCGTTTCCTATTTAGTTTGGAGTCAAACAAAACGCCAAAATATTTGGCTTCCAGGGAGAGGGTTGACTTTAAGTCCACTGTTCTCTGCCCATCTTGATAAATCTGTTAACACAGACTCCATTAGTTCACTGATTGTTGGCAGAAATTTTTCTGTAATCAGTAAAACAGTTTCATCTGCGTAAGCGACTACTTTTATTCTTCTTTTAACGAGAGAATTGGAAATTTTGTTGAGTGAGATGTTCCCCTCCTTGTGGATTTCCAATTTCAACCATTTTCTTAATAGAACAGTCTCCCAGATTAGAGTTGATGACTCTACTTTTAAGCATTGTCTTTACCCAATTCTACTTCCTTACTTAAGGTGGCGCTACAGTCCGGGGTGGACCTGGGCCTCAGCCAACAAGCTTCGCCAGCCAGCTCTGTCTTTAGCTAGCCGTCTCCAGTTTCGCACGCGAAGTTGGCTGAGGTCCCCTTCCACTTGCGTGCGCCACCTGAGTCTCGGTGCTCCTCTGCAGCGCGGTCCCTGCGGTGTGGATTCGAAGATTTTCCGGGCCGGGGCGCTGGTGTCCATCCGCTCTAGATGACCCAAGATTTACCCAATTCGTCAAGTGGGTATCGATGCCATATTCTTCCAGGGATGAGATAATAGTTTCTGGTTTTAGATTATTGAACGCTCCTTCTAGGTCTTGAAAGGTTGCCAATGTGAATTCTTTGTTATATATATAAGAGTACCTCTCGATTGTACTCGTCACCCCATGCAGCGCCGTTTCCACGGATTTACCCTTAAAGTAGGCGTATTTTGCATTGCTGAGGTGCTTATTGATTTCGAGGTTATTCCCAAGCCGCAGATCTATCAGACTTTTCAGTATCTTAAGTAAAAAAGATGAAAGACTTATAGGTCTGTAATCATTTGCTTTGCAGTGGTCGCGTTTTCCCGCTTTAGGAATAAAGACCACACGCACTTCTTGCCAGTTCTTTGGGATATACCTCAGAGTTATACACCTTATGAAGATGTCCTTGAGCCAAGGAATGAGTGCATCACTCGTTTTCTGAGCCATGGCAGGTATTATACCATCCGGTCCCGCTGATTTGAGGGGTTGGAAGGATTTTATTGCCCAGGTTAGTTTATCCTTGCGAATACACTCAGCAATAACTGCCATGAATGATGACAGTCTGTTGTATGGAGTGCAGAGGCGGCTTGCCCATAGGAGCACTTGACCACGAGAACCTCCAACTTTGAGCTAAAATTTCCCTTGTTATTTACTAGATTATATTCTATATTCAACTTTTCAACCGTCACAACAAATTTAAAAAGTACCGTACAAAACAAAGTATCTTCATACACAAAATCATATTGCAAAACCATTGCTGCTTTTTTTTTGCATACAAATTGTGGTATCTCAGCCATTGCATATAAATATTTACTGTTAAATGTTTATATACAATGATCGCACGAGTTATATATTATCGTTTTACAAGCACTGGGGATTTGTAATCAAACCAATTTTATCAGAGAAAGACCGAAACTTTGTTTCTCAACACAACTTTATTAACCTGCATCTGGAACAAGACAGGTTTTCTTATTCTACTTATTCTACTTACGACCTATCTTAATAATATTGCTAAGTAAGCTATCACATGAACGGAAGATAGTTCGTATTACCGAACGGAAATCAATTCATGTGAATGAACTCTGGTGTCATACAAATCACCAAGCAATCGGTTTTGCTTTGGGTTTGTATGCACTCAGCAGGTCAATACCTAAATTGATGTCAGCACTTCCTGTTGTTGCCGGATTTTTATGTTGCTGGCTTATGTATGTAACTCACGTGCGGTTGGCTTTGCAACAATTTGAAGAAAAAAGTGTTAGGGATGTGTGTCCAGACTTTTGTTTCTCTTTCTATTTTCCGTTGAGACATTGTATATAAACATTTAATACAGTAAAATCGTCTAGATACATGCTGCACGCTCACTGGAAGTTTTCTGGGTTTGTTCCAGAGTAATTTGCAAATTTTCTATGTTCCCCCCTCTTTATTTGGTTCTCTTTGCGTATTGCTGCACAGAAATAAAAAAATCATCTACTGGCCTTTGGAGGAGCAAAAGAAAAGACGAAAGATCTTGCATTTTGCTTCTTACGCCTCTACTTATTTGATAGGTAGGTATATTTTTCTTTAGGGAAAAGTGATAATGTTTTTGTGTTTTGCTCCATCTTCTTCGATTTTATGTGTGTACCTATCATATTAGAAAAGAAAAGGCGAAGGATTTTGCGTTTTGCTGCTTACTCTTCTATACCGATTATGAATGAATATTGTCGTGTTGGTTGGCTTGGAATGGTGAAATAATCACCGTAGACCCCTGAGACCTTTAAGAGATATGATGGAGAGCGACAGGTAAGTCGATTAAGCGATGTCCGTCTGTCCGTATGTATGTAGTTTTCAGGTCTTTAAAATTGAGCTAGGAAGCTGAAACCTGCAGCGTTTTTTGGTTCTCATTTTGTACAGACAAAGTATGAAAATTGGGAAGATCCAACCACAGCCACGCCCACAATCGGCGTGAATGCCAGACAACCTTAAATTTACATTTTTTTTCAAAATGCCTTTTGGTCAACATAGACAAAACATATGAACTCAAATTTTGGTGGAGAGCAATATCGACCAGAAGCCCTAAATTAGACAAAAATTGGACCGCCCACTCTATTGACCATGCCCACTTTTAACATGTGAAATGTTTGAAAACCTGAGTTCTCGAAAAATTCATTCTAAATTGAAAAAAATTTTTATTACAAATATTAAAGATATTACCATTTGCTAAGTTTGTTGCATACAAAGCAATGAGCTCCGCCCACTTAAAGGGGGCGTTTTTGGGAAAAAACTGTTTTTTATGCATAAATATTCGCTTTTAACGCATTTTTTCGTGATTCCAACGAAATTAGAGTTCATTGATTTAAATTTTCAGCATACGCCCTTATCCAGGGGCATGGCCAACAGAAATAATTGACATTCAGTATATGAAACAGACCAAAAAATTTTAAATTTGGTTTTAATGGGCAAAGGGGGTCGGGTATTTAGAAGTTCGTTACAGACGAACTCTTGCACTAACTTACTTGTTGGAGTTATTTTCATTGTTTTAGGCTTAATTTCGACAGCCATACTTGGGTCTTATTTCATTATGAAAATTCACCCAATTTCTTGGGGCCCAATTGAATTTTTTCTTTTGGGCGTAGTTTCCTGCGGCATAATTTCGCAGCGCCCTTAATTTTCCATCTGCTGTAATATTTTTCTAGTATATCCATACGGCCTTTTAAATTCCTTTAAATATTGAAAGCGATTTGATGGGATGAATAAAGCAGTGGCATCTGTAAAAATGGCTACGCCACAATAAGGCAAGGTTGGAATATCGGACGTGTAAATGTCGTAGACGTAGAGGATTGGTCCCAGGATTGAGCCTTGTGGTACATACACCTGCATCAATATTAATTAGGTTAGAAACACTATCATTTATATGGACACTAAAGCAACGACAAGACAAGAAAGACTTAATTTTTTTGACAGATATGGTGGAAAGTTTAGATTTATCATTTTATAAGCATTCTCAATGTCCAGTAGTATCATGCCAGTCGATTGGCCTTCAGAACGGTTTCTTCTAACAGAACGACAAATTCTCAGTATCTGATGGTTTTTGTTGTGGAAACGCCTGAAACAAAAATGTTCCTTGGGATAGATATCGTGCGCGTTAACAAACGTCAGAATTTTTTCCTTTAAAACCTTTTCATAAATTTTACTCAAATTGCTTAATAGGCTTATAAGCCTATAGCTTTCTGGATTTTTTTGTGGTTTACCAGCTTTAATTATTGGCACTATTTTAGCCTTTTCCAGTTATCAGGAAAATATTGTAATTCAATGCAAGAATTTATCATGAATGCTATAAATTTGAAACCCACTTTAGGAAGCTGCTTTAAATATATATTCTTAATATTGTCAACACCTCCTCCTTTTCAAATGCACAGGCTGTTGAAAATCATAAAAGATTGGACCAGGAAAGAATCTGGTGTCACTTACCAGATTGTAAGTGTGTTTGTCACCTAGGTGTTGAGACAAACCATGATTGTTTGCGAAGCTACTGGCCAGTGCGTTTGACTTTTCAATGTCTGAGAAGAATGAACCATTTTTATACCCGACCGAGGGTATATTAATTTTAATTTATAATTTGTAACACAATGAAATAATCTCCGTAGACCTTTAGAGACCTTTTAGAGCTATGATCGAGACCGACAGGTGCATCGATTAATCCATATCCATCCGTGCGTTCATCTGTATGCGTGAAGATTTTAGGTCTTCAAAATCAAGCTAGAGAGCTGAAACTTGGTACACGGCTTGTAGGGGTCTTTTTATGGTTCAGAGCCGGGGTTTCGCTCGTCGGATTCAGAGTTAAGAACAAAGAAGACTTAACTTGGTTTTCCGAGGTCACCTGTCAGTATAATTACTAATCTTACTTAACTCTATGCAATACTACGATTCTACTTAGAGACTACGGCCTTTACAATGTTCATTATATCGCTTAACAATTTATCAATGACTTAAAGTTAGGTGCAAGCGCACAGTATTGCTACTGGCAAATTCTTGGTACGACGGACAGAATCAGACTCAGTTATACGCTGCAGAGTTATTCAACAACACCGTATCGCAACTAGCAGAGGCTGTTACGACGAAAATAACCAGACTGAGCGTAAGGCTTGCGTAAGCTATGACTTTTTCCTGTCCGTCAATTGCCTGGGTCAGAATTGCTCCCAGATCATAGTGGCTGGCGTCCGTTTGCAGTACTGAAGTCAGGAGTACTGAAATCAGGTCATGTCAAAACTGGAGCTTCGGTCAAACGCTTTTTTAGTTTTTGTCTGGTGCTTTTGTCTGGCGTGATGACTTGGTCTAAAACACGCTGAGAAGTAGTGGCACTGGTATGTAGACCAAAAGGCATTGCTGTCCACTGGCACAGACCTCGCCCTGGTACGACGAAGGCGGTATACGGTCTTGACCTTTCCCTTAGTTGTATATGCCAATAGCCCTGCTTAAGATCAATGGTAGATATAAAATTTTCTCTGCGTAATTTGTCGAGGTTGGCGCTTATAAACGGTAGGTGTTAAGCATCAGGGTCAGAGACTTTATTAAGTACCCGATAGTCTACGCATATACACCATGTACTTTCTTTCTTCTTAACTAGCATAATATGAGAGCTTTTCGGGCTGCAAGAGGGCTCTATCATTTTTTGTCGGGCAGCTGGTCGACCTGTTGGTTGATTATCTCTTATATTGCTGAGTTTCACGGGTAGTAGCGTTGTTTGAATGGTTGGTCGGTCTTTACTCGTATGCGGTGTTCGGCAATGTTCGTCGGACCTTCAATTGCCTCGAACTGCGGTAGCTCAAGCTCTAGGAAGTCGCCAAGACACTTTTTCTCGGGGAAGGTCAGGTATTCTCCGCTAACGATGGCATAAAATGATGCTTCCATGTCTGGGTAGGAGTCTTGACAGCGAGTTCACGCTGGTATGTAATGAGTTGTCCCCCGAGTGTTATGCGGTATCGAGGAAGTTTAAGCCTAGTATATCGTGTTCGGCTAACTCATGCATATAACTAACTTCGCCTGTCACGTCGTTTCCTCCGATGTCGAGAGTAACGGGTAGTGTTCGCTGGTGACTATGGACGTACTATCCGCTAGTCGTATCATCGTTTCTAGGTGGTGGCATGTCAGACCAGACTCACGGTGTCTTTCTCTTAGTTGTTGAGTCTTAGTTTCTTTCTCGTAGTTCCCCAGTATCGACAAAGGGTCGGAATTTTTTGCCGGCAACCGTCAGAGTGATGAAATGGCGCGGATCGATTGGACTTGTTTTAGACATGACCGCCGAGGGACCCTGACGATATTGGCAGTCTCGCGTTGTGCGTCCGTCCTCCCCGCAGAAAAAGCAGAACAGTCGGAAAGGTCGTCTGCATTATTACGTTGTTCCTTTTGTTTGCAGTTCCAACAGTGAGTGTGTCAGTTGTACGGAAATTGGACTGGAAAAGGGCTAGCTACTGCGGGGGGGACTGTTGGTCGAAGGTATGGCTCTATTTCGGTCCTCGGTCTTGATGTGCTCGTACTCTTGTGTAAATTTCGTCAGCTCTTCGATCGTGTAAAATTCTCGGGGTCGAATATACAGCCATTATTTTCGCCTAAGGCTGACGTATAAACAGTCTAAACTGTCGGCGACGGTTATTCGGGGGTGCTGATGTATCAAGTACTGCAGGCCATGATGACTTCCTGGGCTTTCTCTCTGGGACCCTGTTTCCTTTTCCAAATCTCGTATTCTAAATATGACAGACATCGGGCGGAAAGGAAGTGTCGAAAAAATTCTGTTTTGAACTGAGCCCACGTTTGGATGATTACCCGAATTTTTCGAAACCACTCAGACGTTTCTCAGCTCATTTACGGTACCAGTGGCATTCAGGCCTCGGTTTTCGCGCTCTTCTTGCTGATCGAAGTTATGGAGCTACTGGCAGAAGCTTCTTACGTCGAACATATTGCCTTCAGAGAGCTTTTATATATCGAAGCAAATGTGTCAAAGAGTAAAGGGAAAAAGTAACCAAAACAAAGCTTGTCAACTATGGGGTAGCCTTCCTATTTGATGAGATCCGTTATGAGCTGAATGGAATAGAGCACTGGAATTGATAGCACTCGCAGTGTTGGCCTCACCACTACTATCAAAACTATGTTTCCCTCAATAGAAATGAGAGTGATCTGTTATACGGTGGGTGGTCACCCGACTCCTCTATCGATGTGAGCGGATTCTAACTTAATTTTTTCATACCGTCGAACAAATTATTGGGATTCGCCGAGGATTTCAAGAAAATAATTCCTAATGCCCGGCATGATTTAATTCTTACAAGATCACGCATGGATGATAATTCATTAATTTTTGTTGGACAAGAGGTTGAAAAGGCTAAGATAACCATACGCAAAATTCAGTGGAAAGTCCCTCATGTCACATTGGCAGATTCTTACAAGCTACCACTATACAAATCTATAAATTATGACACATTAATGAAATCTAAATTCCGAAGTTGGGACCTGTATGAATATCCTGTGTTACCAACCACTATACTCATCACATTTGGAATGTTAAGACAACAACGTGGAGAAAGCGCGCTACATTATTGTGGCATTGCAAACCTATAAACGTAATTCTTTGAAAGAAGATCCTACACACTTTGATCATTGCAATGTCACGAATTTAAGGGCTCATTTAAACTCGGATGTTTAACCATATGAGGATTTAAATCTAGCCTTTGAAAAGAGCAATTTAAGCACATTGTATAGTAGGTACGGTAATTTCCAAAAATCCTACATTAATCGTTCAATATCGGAGCCCCTATTGTCAAGAGATCTATTTAAATCACAAGCTTCTAAATTTGTAATAGATTGCAGATATCAAACGGAAATAATAAAGTCAGGTTAAGTAGATATTCGTTTGGAAATCAAAACATCAACCGCAATCCCCGACAAAACCTTAGCGTACTGTCTCATGCTGCATGATCGAATAATAAGCTACAACTAAATCAGTTGGTATCAGTTGGTATGTAACATCATAATCAGTCGAATACAACCCTCTTCCGTGACAACATCATAGATGTACAGGGTCAAAGGGCCCAATAATACATTTATTGCAGAAGAGATTGCTGTATTCAACTATGGCCATCATCATCATTTTATCTTAACACCCCCTTTCAGCTCATCACAATTAACTACTACATTAAGAAGACAAGCTCAATGGTTGTATCAAAACCATCATGGTTTGTTCTGGGATGGAGGATTTACAGAATTCACTAAAGTTATAATGAATATAATATATATCTTCTTATAGTGAGTATAATATAATATATAGATATAAAGATATATCTTCAAAACACAATCCAGAATACAACTGTTTATGTGAAAGGTTTCGAAAAAGTCCAATGGCTGAACCAATTGTTAGATGAAAATGTTAATGTTATTTTCCTAGCATACGAGAATTAAAATATCTATATCCTAATGAACCAAAATGTTTATCACATAGCAAGTGCTGCGCTTTGCAAAATGTTAACTTTATAAATAGATTTTTAACCTTCAAATAAAAAAAAATTAAAACAATAATCTTCCTTTTTTTATTCAATTTCATATTTAATTTCATTTTCATTCAATAATTTTTTTATCCACAACAACGAGCAGAAATTCTGCTCCACCAAAAATACATGACGCACGCTCTAAACCGATAACGAAAACCATACCTCACTCCAGCCACACTCACAATCATCCAACCCAACAGCAAATGTTATATTGACCACACTCCCCACTCGACCACACATGGTCATTTAATGCTCTCTTTTCGGCCCGGCATGAACTCTACCTATTAATTCGCAGTGGGGCGAATTGGTACGAATTCTGGTACGAGAGGAACGCAGCTGGGGTTCAATAACGGCAAGCATGCCCAGCAAAGAGCTGAGCGTGGCTTGAAACGCCATGCCCGATAATCACTGTACCGGAATGAGAGGATTGGATGAATATGTGCGTAAATGAGTCACTGTTTGTTTAAGAAAAAACCAAGCCGAGCTTGGGGGCATCACTTCTGATTTACCTTGGAAGTTTGGCAAAAATTTAAAGGAAAAAAGGGCTGGAAAGAAAGATTTAATTTAGGGAACAAGATCCAGAGAAAATATTGAGGAAGCAAAAAGATCCAGGAGAAGGGACGCAGTACCAGTAATAACGGGTGATTTTTTAAGAGGTTGAGAACTTTTTTTTAAAAAAATTACAAAAAATTCGAAAAAAATTAATGAAATATTTATTTGAATCGATAGTTTGAACCTTGCAATTTAATGTTTAAAGATAATTTTATGCAAATGTTGACCGCGGCTGCGTCACAGGTAGCCCATCCGTTGAGTCCAATTTTGGCATACTCTTTCACACATATCGGCCGGTATCTCACGAATGAATGCATGGATGTTGGCTTCCAGTGCGTCAATCGAAGCGGGCTTGTCCCTATAGACATTAGCCTTGACATACCCCCACAAAAAATAATCTAATGGTGTCAAATCGCACGATCTTGCGGCCAATTGACCGGTCCGAAACGTGAAATTAACAGTTCACCAAACTCGCCTCGCAATCGCGCCATTGTTTCGCGTGCTGTGTGTTCGAACCGAGCACGAATTTTGATAGTAAAGTTCAATAATTTGCAAGCGTTGTTCATTTGTAAGACGATCCATGGTTAAATTGCAAACCAAATTGAAGCTGTTTGACAGTGACACAAGGTACTTAACACACGTCAGCTGTCAAAACCAGTGTTGCCAAAACCGAACCAGCTAAAAAATCACCCTTTAGAAAGAAAATGGAACCAGTGAGTTAGTACTACGATGCCTAGGCGAAGACCTGCAGATAAACCTTAGCCTTACCCCGGTATGGCGGCTCTGCCGGGGTGGACCACCCTTTCCGGCCATTCTCGTGGGACCAAAATAATTGAACCAAATAAAACAAGCAAGGATAAGGGGGAGGGCACGCTGTGTGCCAAAAACACGGACGACACCCTACCGGTGGTTCCGTGCGATCCAAACGTGGTACTACAAGCCTGTTTGATCAAAACTGAGGATATCTCGATGGAAAGGGAGGAAGAGCTACTCGCTGAACACTCCGATGTTGTGTTTGTGGCCGGAATTCCGAAGAGAAATCTGGCCACAAAAAGGAGACCAAGCGCGGGAGCAAGTCCAGAAGGACAACTCCCGGCCTGGTGAGGAAGAAGCGGTTTACGAAGGCCAAGCATATTTATGGCATCTTAACAGCCAAAGAAAAATCTTCCCTCACTCAGAAGGAACTATCTTCCCTTGAGTGGGCCCTGGAGATCATAGCTAGCGACGTTGCCACGAGGCCTACGTCTAAGGCAGCTCGTTCAGCTAAAGGTACGGGTGGTAAATCGGGAAGATCTGGAAGGCCGAGGGACGATGCTGCTACTAGAACATCCCTCGAAACCAACAGAAAGCCTGTTACCGGAAGAGGAACTGCAACCCAAGGACCCAGTGATAAACCGGGCCCAAGCGGGTTGCAGAAATGTAGTGCCGGATGCATAGAAAGGAAGCGTTCGCCTTGAAGGGAACACGATCTTCCGAGGACGCTTCAAGGACGCCGAAGAAAGCAAAATGGGGCGCTACCACAGTGGGAAGTCCCAGCAAGCTAAGTACGAGCCGGGTGGGCCAGTATAGCGAGGTGACGAGGAATCCACTACAGCTTGCTGTAGTAGACTCCAAGAAACCAAGCGGGCAGTACTGTGGTGAGTGTGGCAGGAAGATTGAGCAAGCCCTCGGGGCAGCTATCATCAGCCACATTCTGAAAAACACGGGTACTAGTGCCCCGAACTACGGCAGAATGAAATGGTCTAAAGGCATTACGTACATCGACTGCAAGGACCAAGCTTCAAATGACTTTGCCAATACAGTAGTGGAAGGACTACAGCTTTGGGATGGTGCGGAGCTTAAAGATGTCCCCATAGACCAGGTCCCACACAAGGCAAAAGGTAGGCTTACTATTCCGGAGATGAGAATAATTAAAGAAGACACCCTCCGCGTGCTGCAAGCACAGAACCCCCAGATTCCGACGCAGGATTGGGAAATTATAAGCGAGGAAGAGCCGAGAAATGGTTTCAGGGGCTATATTGTCGCCTTCGGCGAGCTGCCCGGGAACCTAAAGGCGGAAAAACAGCTACTTTTGTCCTTTGCAGCTAGCGAGATTACCCTCAAGCTGATTAAGCGGACTGCGGGAGCAACGAAGGTGACGGACACTGCGATGGAGGTGGAGAACAACGATGAAGGTGATCCAAATAAACTTCCATCACAGTAGGGTTGCCACAGCCAACCTGAGGCTGTTCCTCGAGAGGGAGTAGCTGTACCTAGCCCTAATTCAAGAACCCTGAATTGACAAAAAGAACAGGGTTTTAGGATTAGGGTTGAAAAATTTCTCACTTTACAATGTAAAAAATAAAGGTAAGGCGAGAACCTGTATCGTAGGAAACAAAAACCTTCATATATTAATGTTATCTCATTTCTGCACAGGTGACCTTACGGTGGTGGAGGTTAGAGGGACGGACGAGAACTACACGGTAGCGTCGGTCTACATGCCATTTGACGACCGTATCTCGGTCCCCCCGAAATCTTTGAAGACGCTAGTGACCGCGTCCGAACAAGGTAAGAAGAACTTAGTCTTCAGCTGTGATGTCAATGCCCATCATACGATCTGGGGAAGCTCAGACGTTAACGCCAGAGGCAAGGTTCTGTTTGATTTTGTCCTTACCTCCAACATTTTAGTATGTAACAGGGGAAATGATCCCACCTTCATTACAGCGAATAAAAGGGAAGTTTTGGACGTAACTTTCGTGTCTCAGAACAGCTCTGATCAAGTAACGAACTGGAGAGTATCTAAGCACGCATTACTATCAGATCACTGCTGGATACTCTTTGAGATACAAGTAGGCTCGCAGGCTAGGAAAGTTTTCGAAAACTCAAAAAGAGCAAACTGGGTGAAGTTCAATAAAGATCTGCGGAGGACTATCTCCCCCTGCCCAAACAGAGATCTCACTACCGAGCATGAGATCGACGATACAGTCGAATACATTACCGGGGTGCTCTCCAGCTCTTTCAAAAAATCCTGCCCAAATAGAAGTACAGGAGGGAAGCAACGACTTCCCTGGTGGAACTTCAAGATCGCGGAGCTCATCAAGAGCTCAAGATCTAGATGGAACCTTGCAAAAGAGGGGCTCATCGAATGGACAACCTATAAGGAGAGCGTAAGAATTCTGAAAAAGGAGATCAGATTCGCCAAGAGGAATTCATGGAAGAATTTCTGCGAATCAATCGAAAGAACAACTGAAGCGTCCCGACTGAGGAAAGTTTTATTCAAAGTGCCTATTCCGCTATCTTCACTCAGGAAGACAGAGGGTGATTGGACCTCGACACACAAGGAACCGCTGGATTTGGTGGCGGGAACTCACTTCCCAGGGTGCAACGATACCCATGAGGATTACGCTACAGTAAGGCAAGGCTCTCGGAGGAAGATGAAGGAAGAAAAGTTCAGGGCTATACCCCATGTAAAAAGGCTGGCCTGGGCGATTTATTTCTTCGATCCCTGTAAAGCACCAGGGATGGATAACTTCCGACCAATAATGCTCCAAAAAGCAGGGGAAACTATCATTCCATGGTTGAGTAACGTCTACAAGTCCTGCCTAAAGCTGTGCTACATTCCCAAAGCTTGGAGAGAAGTCCGAGTGATATTCATCCCCAAGGCAGGGAAGGCAAACCACACTACGGCAAAGAACTATCGACCCATAAGCCTGTCTTCATTTATGCTCAAAACGTTGGAGCGGCTTATTGACGTGTATGTGAGAGAGCTAATTGGTGATAACTATTTATCAAAATCACAGCATGCGTACGTGAGAAGCAGATCGGTTGACACTGCACTACATAGAGTAGTGCACTGTAGAGTAGTAGAAAAATCCTTGCAACACAGGGAGTACACTTTGGGTGCCTTTCTATACATAGAAGGGCGTTTAATAACATTGAGCGCGATACTGCGCAGCTTGAGAAACGCCCACCTAGATAGAAGTCTATGCGACTGGATCGGGCTCATGTTAAGTACACGAAAGATAAACTGCTACCTAGGCGAAGGTTGCAGCAGACGAAACGTCAGCAAGGGAATACCGCAGGGAGTTGTCCTATCTCCGCTCATATGGGCCCTGGTAATGGACAAATTGCTAAAAACTCTTGAGAGGGAAGGCTTCATTGTGAGCTCATACGCAGACGATGTAGCAATCCTGATCCCAGGTAAACTCCCATCAATCCTCAGTGACCGACTCAGCTACGCACTCCGCATTGTTGGAAAATGGGTTGAGGGTCAAGGACTGGGAATAAACCCCTCTAAGACGGAAGTTATGTTGTTTAAAACCCCAGAATGGGGGGAGTGGAGTTACCGTTATCCAAATCGGTAAGATGCCTGGGAGTCATATTAGACTCCAAACTCAGCTGGAGGGATAATGTAGAAGATCGTGTCAAGCGGGCATACGTGGCATTATACGCAGAACGTTCGGAAGCATGTGGGAACTGCAACCAAACATGGTACACTGGATGTATATAGGAAAGAAAGTGTCATCTCTCTAACCTCGCCAAAGTTCAAAGGGCAGCCTGCATGGGTATAACAGGGTCCTTAAGGACCACACTAACCGCGGCACTGGAGGTACTACTCAACCTCACCCCCTTGGACATATACTGCAGCAGCAAGACAGCTAAAACAGCTGTTCGCCTATGGGAATCCGGACTGTGGTCCTCAAGATCTTATGGACACGCCTCTTTGGAAACTCAATGGGCTGCCTCCACAGATACCCCAGTCACGGATTATCTCTCTATGACATTCGCCTTCAACAGGTGATTCGCTACCAGAATACCTGAAAGAGGTGAATGGAAAGATAAGCCCATTACAGGAGATAACGAGATCGCCGTATATACCGACAGTTCTAAGATGGACGTCGGAACCGGTGTGGGCATCTTCTGTGGAGATCTGGGACTAGGTAAATCTTTTCGAATTAATGACGACTGCAGCATTTTTCAGGCGGAGCTGGCAGCCATAGCTCAAGCTGCCTCCGAGCTGAAGAAACACAGCCCCGCAAACAAGACCATCACCATATACTCTGATAGCTAAGCGGCAATTAAAGCCTTGGAATCAGACATGGTGAAGTCAAGGGCTGTGAAACTATGCAGGGAAATTCTGGACGAGTTATCACTTGGCAACACTGTAACTGTGTGTTGGGTGCCAGGTCAGACCGATATATCGGGAAACGAAGAAGCGGACAAGCTTGCGAGATTTGGGTCTGGAATGAATGCATCTCTAGTCCTCAAATCTATAAAAGTCCCGCTGAGTTCGATAGCACGTAGGATAGAAATTGAATCCTTGAGTAGAACCAACCTAAGTTGGACAGAATTTGATATGTGCAGACACACAAGGGAGCTATGGCCAGCGTTAAGCAAAAAGAGATCACTATTTTTGATCGGACTAGCCCGCAGGAACATCCGAGTACTCGTGGGAATCCTCACGGGGCACTGCGCTTTGGGTCTATACGCTGAGCGGCTAGGCATACAGCATAACGATTACTGTAGAAGCTGCAGGGACGTTGAAGAAATTGAATCTGAATGCCCAGCCCTAAACAGTATCAGGCGTAGTACCCTCGGCAGTTACTTCTTCAACGAGCTCGAAGATCTAAATAATGTAGATCTAAAGGACCTCCCAAGATTTGTATACAAATCCGGATGGGTCCAAGAGGTCGGAACTCTGAGCTGGGCCCCTAGTTACATAATATCAATTATAAAACAGATATTTCCAAGCTTCGCTAAGACGTATGTAAAAATGCAATTTTTTGGTTAAAATTAAATTTTTCTTAAAAATCGACCCCTAAAAGTTGGTGTGGCTTAAAACTTAGTATCAACGAAATCTGATATAATGTTTTATTTACCAAATCTGCTAATTTTATTGTTTCACGCTTTTCTGAATTAGGCTTAAGGCCAGTACAAACTACGTTTTTGTGGAAAATTTTAGGTTTCTCTTCAATTCTGCCTCCAAATTTGGGCGTGGCCCAAAGTTTTGTGTAAACAAAATGTAGAAACAAGTTGTCTGCATAAAATATTAAGAAAATTTTTTTTCAATTTTGAGCATTGAGTAAACTGAGCATTAAGTATTGAGTAAACTGCATTTGAATGTTTACTTTTAAAATAGGAGGAGGAGGCCCACTGGAGGAGGTTTGCCAGTTTATTTTTTTTTGTGTCTTGCATTTGTTAGGAAATGCTTAATGCCATATTTCAGCCTCTTCAGGGGTATGAACACTCTACTTAGTGTTACTAAGTAGTTACTAAGTACTAAGTAGTGTTACTAACTTCTACTCCTCTTCCTCCTTTTCGCTCCGTTTTATACCCCATCCCATGGGATAGGAGGTATATTAAGTTTGTCACATAGTTTGTAACACGGTGAAATAATAATGGTAGACCCCAAGACCTTAAGGGCATATTATCGAGACCGAATTCTAAATCGAATGAGCCATATCCATCCGTCCGTCTGTCTGTGTGTCATACGTTTTTAAGGGCTTAAATTTTAGGCTAGAGATCTAAAATTTTGTGCATAAGCTCCTTATCATCCGAAGCAGTACAAATCTTGAATTTTCTCCAATCCGCCCACAGACACGCCCACTATCGGTCTTAATGTGCAACTACCTCCAGAACTTTCAAAACTGTAAGACGTTGTAAAAGGCTGAAATTTGGCATTTAGCATTTCCTAGCAAATGTAAGACACAAAAAAGAAAAACTTAATTAGTAAGCCTCCTCCATTGGGCGTGGCATCTATATTAAAGGTAAATTTTCAAAAGCAGTTTACTCAATATTGAAACACAATATTAAAAGAAAAAATCTTGCTTCTTATCTTATGTAGAAAACGCTTAGTTCTATATTTTGTTCATATAAGACTTTTGGCCACGCCCAATATTGAAGACAGAATTGAAGAGAGAGAGAAGAAGAGAGAGAAAAGTTTCAAGAAAAACATAATTTCGACTGGCTTTATACCTAATTAAGGAAAGCATGAAACAAAAAACTAGCAGGTTTGGTAAATGAGAGTTAATAACAGATTTCGTTCATACAAACTTTTTAGCCACGCCTATTTTTAGGGGTCAATTTTTAAAAATATTGAATTTTGACCAAAAAATTGCATTTTTGCAGTGAGTAAGTGCTACAGCGTGTACGCAGAAGTTACAGTCCTTAAAACGGATCGTTGAATACCCCATCCTATGGGCGTGGTCCAACCGCCCCTAATTACAAACTATTAGTTATAAGATATTTTCAAAGATATTTTCAAGTTACACCTAATTGTACGTAAAAATGCAATTTTTTGGTTTAAATTCAATATTTTTGAAAAATCAACCCCTAAAAGGGGGCGTGGCTAAAAACTTTATGTAAGCGAAAACTTCTTTACCTAACCTGCTACTTTTTTTGTTTCATGCTTTCCTATATTAGGCTCAAGGCCAGTCGAAATTAAGTTTTTCTGGAAAATTTTAAGTTCTTCTTCAATTCTGCCTCCAAATTGAAAAAGTTTGTATTAAGTTTGTCACAGAAACTATGTGACAAACTTAATACAGGGTGTTTCCAAATTCGATGCAAATATTTTGACACAAGATTCTTGGGTATATTTGAAGAAAAAAATTGTTCTACAGTAGGCCTATCTCAAATTTTGATACCACTTATTGGGAATTTAAGAAAACACCTACTTTGAGGTACCTTGACCCATACTAACACAAATATCTCCGCTAACACTTACAACAGGTACTTCATTTAGGACTTATATTTTAGAAGAAATAGTACTCCTTTTAACTGCATTAAAATTAAAATTGATGACTTTTTTAACTTTCGAGATATTTGCTTTTAAGTCGGATCCTTTTTCCCTGCCCATGACATTTTTTTTGACTTTTAAGACACATTTCTGCGAAAAATGCGTAATAAACATATCGGTAATTTTTTTTTCTAGCGCATCTAACAATACTTAATAAAAATTGCAAAGACAAGTTATCCGAAAAACCCACAGATTTTATGATACTTGGGAAATTCCATAGCAGGTAAAATTATGAAAAACTCGATTCATAGTGTTCAATTCCTATTATTCTGAATAAAAATGCTTGCGTTTGGTTTATGTTTTTTTTTTATTTCATTAAGTTAACTTTACAATCAAATAAGGTGTTCAAAGTGTCCTCCTCCATTTTGTATGCATGCTAGAGCCCGTTTCTGGATTGCGCTGTCAACGTTTATTGAGGATAACTCCTGCCTCACTTGTGACGAGGCTTGGAGAATGCGATCTTCTAAATCATTTAGAGTTGATGTTTCTGTAGAATAAACAAGTTCTTTCATTCTCCCCCATACAAAAAAAATATCCATAATTGTAAGGTCTGGAGATCTTGCAGGCCAGTGAACTGGTCCATTTCTTCCTATCCAACGACCAGCGTACTTTTCATCCAGCCAATTCTTAACCTCGCGACCAAAGTGGGCTGGGGCTCCATCTTGTTGAAAATATGACGAAGCTCGTTGAGTTACCGGAACATCCTCCAGTAGATCTGTTAAATCATTGCGCAAAAATTCCAGATAGTTTGCAGAATTCAGTGTGGGAGGCAGTTTGAAGGGACCGATTAAGTTGTTTCCAATAACACCTGCCCACAAATTGATGCTAAATCTGTGTTGAAATGATGACTCTCTCCTTGTGTGTGGGTTTTCCGCAGCCCATGTGTGTAGATTGTGAAAATTTGTAATCCCATCTCTAGTAAATTGAGATTCGTCCGTCCATAGGATTCTGCTTATAAAACCATTGTCATCCAAGTTCCGCTCTAACAACCAGTTGCAAAACTCAAGTCTCGGCTCCAAATCACTCGGAAGCAATTCCTGCACAGGTGTATGGTGGTATGGATACAAGTTTTCCGTATGCAGGAGACGAACAATTTTATGTGTTGAAACATGAAATCGCAAGGATAAGCGCCTGATGCTGATTGATGGATCACTTGCAACCGCTTCCAGTATTCCTTCATCAACTGCAATTCTTCCTGGTGAAGCTCCTGCGTTAGGTCGTCTTGTTGAAACAGATCCCGTTTCCCGAAGTCTTCGAAACGAATTTGTAAATACGCGGTGATTAGGTACTCTTCGGTTAGGATAAAGCTGATGGTATCTTTGTTGTGCTCTAATAGAACTTCCGTTGCACATCCCATAAACGTAGATAATATCGGCGTATTCTTCGTTTGTAAAAGATGCCATTTCAAGTAGGGTTTCTTAACAACTGTTGTGTCACCTCGACTTCAAAAATGACCTTGATGGATTTAATTTTGTTTTCTAACCTTTTATACAATTTACATTAGGTAAATTTTCCAACTAGGCGACCAACCTCAAACTTAATCCTTTTTGGGATTTAAGAGAAAAATGATAGGGAAATTACCTTTTTATCAGGTAGTCTAATAAAAATGCATGCTCTAAGACCTACGTAAATTATTAATACATAGTCAAAAAATCGTTCTTGTTGTCAATCGCGGTTATAAAAGTAGGTAACAAATCATATTTCCACCTTATACCTGTCGCGGCTTCGTGAAAAGAGTTTTTCATAATTTTACCTGCTATGGAATTTCCCAAGTATCATAAAATCTGTGGGTTTTTCGGGTAACTTGTCTTAGCAATTTTTATTAAGTATTGTTAGGTGCACTAGAAAAAAAAATTACCGATATGTTTATTACGCATTTTTCGCAGAAATGTGTCTTGAAAGTCAAAAAAATGTCATGGGCAGGGAAAAAGGATCCGACTTAAAAGCAAATACCTCGAAAGTTAAAAAAGTCATCAATTTTATTTTAATGCACTTAAAAGGAGTACTATTTCTTCTAAAATTTAAGTCCTAAATGAAGTACCTGTTGTAAGTGTTAGCGGAGATATTTGTGTTAGTATGGGTCAAGGTACCTCAAAGTAGGTGTTTTCTTAAATTCCCAATAAGTGGTATCAAAATTTGAGATAGGCCCATACTGTAGAACAATTTTTTTTTTTCAAATATACCCAAGAATCTTGTGTCAAAATATTTGCATCGAATTTGGAAACACCCTGTATAGCTCCTATCCTATTCCATCCTATGGAGTAGGATAGGAGCAATATTAAGTTTGTCACATAGTTTGTAACACGGTGAATAAATACTGGTAGACCCCCAAGACCTTAAGGGCATTTGATCGAGACCAAATTCTGAATCGAATAAGCCATGTCTGTCCGTCCGTCCGTCCGTCCGTCCGTCTGTCACTATGTCACACGTTTTTAGGCCTTAAATTTCAAGTTAGGGAGCTGAAATTTGGTACATAGGTTAAGTGGTATCCGAAGCAGACAAGTGTAAAAGTTTTTCACACGCCCACAATCGTTCTTAATGTGCAACTACCTCCAGAGATTTCAAAACTGCAAGACGTCCTAAAAGGCTTAAATTTCACATTTAGCATCTCCTAATGAATGTAAGATACTAAAAAGAAAAAAGAAATTGGTAAAGCTCCTCCAGTGGGCGTGGCATCTATTTTAAAGGTAAATTTTCAAATGCAGTTTACTCAATATTTTTGCTCTAAATTGAAAATTTTGCTCAATATTTTATGTAGAAAACACTTAGTTCTAAATTTTGTTCATACAAGACTTTGGGCCACGCCCACATTTGTAGGCAGAATTGAAGAAAAATCTAAAATTTTCCAGAAAAACGTAATATCAGGCCAGTCGATTAGCCTAATTTAGGAAAGCATCAAACAAGAAATGTAGCAAGTTAGCTAAGATTTCAGCGCAGATTTGGTTCATATAAAGTTTTTAGCTACGCCACCTTTTAGGGGTCGATTTTTCAAAATTGAGTTTGAAGCAAAAAACTGCATATTTACGTACATTTAAGCGTAACTTGAAAATATCTGTGGAGATATGTCATTTTCGCCCCTTTTCGAAGTTTGTAATACTTATAAAATGCTAAAAAAATAACCATGCCAGCATTTTACAATATGGGATAGGATGGAGTATTCAACGGTCCGTTTTACGGACTGTAACTTCTGCGTACGCACTGAAGCACATAGTCACTGGCTATTTTCTCAAATTGGTTTTAATTTACAGTGTTTTCAATCGGTCTAAATTAGTTTGCGGTTGGCTTTTCTTTGCTGGTTAAGTTATTATTAGTATAAAATTTTAATTATATAAGTTTAATAAGGAAGTTAAATTAAAGGTTATGCAAGGAAGTCGTTCTTGTTTTTCAAGTTTTATTCGGTGTTATATATTTTTAGCGATATGGAGATAAATCGATTAGCGCAGGACGAGATTGCAATGTAGAGGTTTAGAAAGTTGAGGATATGCGCAAGTCGCTGCGTGCGATTAGGGCTGTATACAAGCGGGCTTCATTCGAATCGTGCGAATACCCGTTTCAGTTTGCCGAAGATAGGGTAGCAGTAGAGGGGAAGATGTTAGAAATAAGGAAGCCCTTGGAAATTCAGCCCCATCGGAACTCAACCGAGTTCAAGAATTTTTCAACGAAAATTGTATGGGTGATTTCACGTATAGGCAGATCGTGTCTGAAAGTTCCAGAAGAGGAAGCTATCAAAAAGCAGTTAAAGACAACCCTTGTTGTGCTTCTAGCGGACCTAGAAGGCGACAAAGAAGACGAAGAGGACAAATCAGAACACCAGCGGCAAAAAGAAAACCACACCGTAGTGGTACCACCAAGCCCTTCAACGCCATCGACTTCGGGTAGTGCACTGCTACGGAGTAATGCAGTCGATGGTGAGCCAAGTGATCGCGTATGCATCCCTACTGAGGGATTAGAAAATATCTCAAAGTGGGACTTAAAATTAACGGGGGAACATCGCGGGGCTTAGGTTAATTCTTTTCTAGAAAGGGTTGAGGAACTTAGGAAAGCTAGAGGGATTTCTGAGTCCCAATTATTTAGGTCAGCAGTTGATTTATTCTCAGGGAAGGAACTTATCTGGTTTAGGGCGGTTAGGAGAGCTGTCAGTTCTTGGCAGAAATTAGTAAGGGAGCTAAAATTGGAGTTTTTGCTTCCAAATTATGACGATCTGCTTTTTGAAGAGATCAAACGACGTACCCAAGGGAAGGATGAATCCATCGGTGTGTACGTGACCACCATGGTAAATATGTTCGGTCGGTTGTCGGAACCGCTGTAAGAGCGAATAAGATTGGGAATTGTTCAGCGGAATATCGCACCCTTCAAATAAACCCAATTGGGCTTGGCAGAACCGTCATCGATTAAGATCTTGTTAATTTGGGAAGGAAGTTGGAGATGGTCCGAGCAAATGTGGAATCATTTGCGCCGCCTCCACATCCACCTTCGCGTAACCTGTTTGAACCCGATTTGGCCTACGTGTCAGTTGATGAACCAATTTCACCAATTATTGTCGCCGTTGTTATCAGAGGCCCTCAGCCTGTAAGGAGATTGAGGTGCTTCAATTGTAATAGGGAAGCCCACTTTTCTCGGAAATGTTCCGCTCTTAGGAGATGTTTTGGTTGTAGTCAGTTAGGGGTAAATCGTAGGTGTTCGAATTAAAGGAAACGCACTGTTGGGGACTGCATTTTTATTATCGCTCAATATCATAGCTCGCACAGAAAAGAATTATATTTAAGCTCGCGCACACTACTTCGCCGTTGAATGCCTTTTTGCGAGTGAAGTCACTGCTTGGTGTCGAACAACGAGATGCCTTTTTTCGTCCCGTTGCTTGTGCGCTCGATTCCTCCATTCTCCTTTGCTTCGTTGCGCCGCTCGAAGTGGTATCGGTTGATGGGTCGCTCTGCCGTTGCTCGCTGCTATGTTGTTGTTGCTCTTATTGGCTCTGTGGTTGTCGATCGAGGGTTATAATGATGAATTTCCTCGCGCCGCTGGAGGTTACCGTTGGGTATGCTCTTGTGCATTGGGTTTCTTGTGTATTATTTGAGCTGGCTGAGGTGTTTTTTATACACGGTATGCTCGATGTAGGTACCGCTGGCCGCTGATAACAGTGGCGGCTATAATGCTTCGCCCATTTATTTATGTTTTTGAACATAGGGATTGTAAGACGGGTTCGGGAAACGGGACTCGGTCTCTTGTGTCAGCAGAACAAGAGCTCCGTCGGTTTTAAATAGGTTGCCTGCTGGCAACCAGTCGAACGTTCAGCTAGGTTTCACACTGGAGGAGAAGGATAATGACGTGCGCCCATATTTTGGAGTTGGTCTTTATGGTATTAATCTTGTAGGGTTATTAGATTCAGGAGCTTCGCGAACGATCATCGGTAGGGATGGATGTAAGGTTTTAGAGGAAATAGGCTTAAAATTAGAGAAGACAAAAGTAGGTAGGATAACCTAAGCTGATGGTGCGGGATATGTGTAGAAGGTAGTAAATCTTTACCATTTGTAGTGCAGGATGAGTCAGTATTGCTGGAATGCCTCGTTATTCCAAAACTCCCTCATTTTTGGTGCCGACTTTTGGGCCCGCACGGGAATCGTCCCGGATATACGATCAGGAGAGTGGAGTTTTTCAAATCAAACTGCGGTAGCTTCGATTTAATCTATTTGAGAGAGACCCACTTCGGGGTTCACCGTAGTTAGGTTTGTTCGATACAATGTGTTGCTAGCGAAGTTTTCTGTGCCGAAAAACTTATTAGGTCGTGCTTGTGTCTGGCTAGACAATTCTTAAGTTTTCGTTTTGTTGTGCCTACAAAAACCTCACTGCAGGTTTCGTTGCCTGATCCCTTACATCTTATCGTGTAAACTAAGTTTGAGTGTTTCATTCTTTCCGTTTTCGTTTTAAGTTTGGAGAAAAGTTGTGATAGATTGCTTGTAGTGCTCATAGCAATTCCATAATTTGTGTTGTCCAGAAGGTTCGCCTTTTTAAACCGGTCTGCTGCTTGCTTTACGTATACAATTGATTTGAATATTCTGCTCTGTCTCTCAACTGGTTTCGGTCTGTTCACCTGACTTAACAATGTATAGATTATGTTTTTAGGAAAGCTGTTTTTCTTTGATATTTCTATTATTGCGTCTGTGTTTTTCTTGTGGAGCTCGACGTCACTTATAGATAAAACCCGATTGATGAAATTTCGGGCTGTGTTAAGAATAGTTTCTTTAGGATGCCGCGACCTGAAATTTATAATTCTTCCCGAGGACGTTGGTTTTTGGTGCCAGTCAAATCTAAGTCCGTTTTCTCCTTTGGCCACTTCGATGTCAAGGTAAGGTAGTTTGCCCCGCCGTTCCTGCTCGACGGTAAACTGTGTTTTAGGATGGAAGCTGTTTAAAATCTTCAATGTTTCCTCGATGTCTGATTTCCTCACGATAGCAAATATGACGTCTACGTACTTGGTTAGTCCTCTGGGTTTCCGATCAAGTTTCTCCAAGCTCGCGTTAAGCAGTTCTTCCATAACAATGTCGGCTATGATGAGGAACGCAGGGTTTCCCATGGGCATTCCGTTGCACTGTGGGGTGCCGTGGCGTAGTGGTTAGTGTGTGTGCTTACTACGCCGGAGGCCTGGGTTCGAATCCTGCCATCGTCACCTGAAAAAAAGACTTGTTCTTTTTCACGGTCCCCACCTCCGCGAGGGTCTGACAAGCCCTCCGAGAGTATCATTTGTCTTAAAAAACTTCTCAAAGTGCCGTTCGGATTCGGCAAAAAATTGTAGGTCCCTTTGTATGTAAAAGAAATTAACACACCAGCATACATTGTTGAGAAGTTGGCCCTGGTTCACCTCGAGCTGTTGCGCCACTCTATTTATTTATTTTATTTATTTATTTTTATTCCGTTGCACTGTTGGTACATCTTCCTTCTGTAAGACAGATAATTGTTGTCAATTATACAAAACCTTAAAAGTTCTATGAAAGACTGTCGCTTTATTTGAGTGTGTTCCTTAATGTAGTCCCATTTCTTGTTGATTAGTTCTTAAGCTAGCTTTAAGGGGATGTTAAATAACAGTGACAACATGTTAAAGGAAACCAGAACTTCAATTTCAATTTTTTTTTAACAATTTCAATTTAATTTATTTAACATCTCTTACAATAGATTACAGAAATCTTTAAATTTGTAGAGTTAATACAGAACAAATAAACTTCATAAATAAAATAATAATAATAAAAAAAAAATTCTAACCTAATCTATGTATTGAAAATTTCATGTATTAAAGTTACTTTATTTTAAGTTAAAAGGGTAATGCAAGCGCCAAATTTAAAGAAAAGATAAAAGAAAGAAAGAAAGAAAGAAAGAAAGAAAGAAAGAAAGAAAGAAAGAAAGAAAAACAAGAAGAACAAGTGGGAAAGTGCAACAGTGGGCATGCAAAAGCTTCAATCCATCTACGACGAATTGCAAAATACCCGACCATACCAAAAAGAAAACTGCCACGCCTCCAAATAAAAATATAACTTTTGAATGCTTTTTACTAGGTGGGTGCATACATTTCGGCCTAAAACTCCGCCTTTTTATACCCCATCCCATAGGATAGGAGGTATATTAAGTTTGTCACATAGTTTGTAACACGGTGAAATAATAATGGTAGACCCCCAAGACCTTAAGGGCATATGATCGAGACCGAATTCTGAATCGGATGAGCCATGTCCGTCCGTTCATCCGTCCGTCCGTTCGTCTGTATGTCACATGTTTTTAGGCCTTAAATTTTTAGCTAGGGTGCTGAAACTTCTCAAATCGGCGGCACGTCATGCGAAGCAGTACAAGTGTAAAAATTTTTAAAATCCGCCCAAAGACACGCCCACAATCGGTCTAAATATGTAACTACCTCCAGATTTTTCAAAACTGTAAGAGGTTCTAAAAGGCTGAAATTTGACATTTAGCATCTCTTAGTGAATATAAGACACAAAAAAGACAAATTTGATTGGTAAACCTCTTTTAGTGGGCGTGGCATTTATTTTAAGGGTAAATTTTCAAATGCAGTTTACTCAGTATTTTTGCTCGAAATTGAAAAAAATTTGCTTAATATCTAATGTAGAAAACGCTTAGTTCCACACTTTGTTCATACAAGACTGTGGGCCTTGCCCACATTTGGAGGCAGAATAGAAGCAAAACCTAAAATTTTCCAGAAAAACTTAATTTCAACTGCCCTTGAGCCTAATCTAGGAAAGCATGAAACAAAAAAGATAGCAGGTAAACAATATATCCGTCCAAATTTCGTTCATATAAAGTTTTTAGCCACGTCCCCTTTAAGGGGTCAACTTTTCAAAAATATTGAATTTGACCCAAAAAATTGCATTTTTACGTACAATTAGGTGTAACCTGGAAACATCTGTATAAATATCTTATAATTGATAAATTGTAATAAGGGGCGGTTGGACCACGCCCCTTTTCGAAGTTTGCATTACTTATAAAATGTCAAAAAATAACTATGCCATCAGCATTTTACAATGTGGGATAAGATGGGGTATTCAACGGTCCGTTTTACGGACTGTAACTTCTGCGTACACACTGTAGCACTTACTCACTGGTTAACTAAAAAAAATCAATTTTTTTAACGCCACGCCTACAAAAGTAGGCGAAGGCACATACAATATATACATAAAAGTTAGACAATGCTAGTATCTACACGTTTTTTCATATAATTTTTTGTCAAATTTCATATGTATGTATTGAAAAAACAGTAATTTTAAGCTTTATAATCCCTTAAAAAGTGGGCGTGGTCAATGAAAAATCAAAAATTTGGCTGCCTTAAAGACAATCATAAGGCAAAAAATTAATGCGCTAGCGCCATTGTAACATAGCTAAAATTTGCAAAATGTATTTTTTTAAATTAAAGATGGTCGCACATACAGGCCTGTAGTGGGCGTGCCTGTGGGCGGATTCAGCTTATTTTCAAACTTGAACTGAAGGACTGGACTTGCAACCAACCCACAAAATTTCAGCTCTCTGCCTTAAAATTTAAGGCCTAAAAGTTGTTTACATACGAACGGACGGACATGGCTTAATCGATTCTCCTGTCGGTCCCATTCATATCTCTAAAAGGTCTTAGGGGTCTACGGTGATTATTTCACTGCGTTACAAACTATACATCAAACTTAATATACCCTGTTTCGGGTATAAAGATGCTGTTGTTTCTAATATTCCCTAGCGGCCATGTACTGAAACATTTTATTTTCAAATTTTCTAATGTTGTTTGTATTTCCTAAGCTTGGTGGTAGGGCGTTCCACAATCTAGTGACGCGAACAAAATACTGCATTTCAGTTATACGACATGTAAAGCGTGGATTTATCAGTAAAACCAACCGTGAAGACGTAGCAAATGTTAGGTAACTGTAGAGGTATGCAGGTTCTTTGCTGTGTATAGTTTTATACAATAGCAGGATCGCACGGTAGTTAATGTAAGTATGTATATGACACCCCAATATAGTTTTGGATAAAGCAGTAACATGATCTCGCCACTTTAAACCATATAGATACCTGGTAATTGCATTGGATGCCACGATGAGCTTTCGTCTAGTATCGGCAAATGTGTTGACAAAAAATTTTGCCCAAAAGTTATTAAAGGGATAATAACCGACTTAGCCACTCACTTTTATGTTGGTTGGTGTGTAATGCTTAGATACCGCAAGATTTCTAAGCGTACCAAATATTTTTCCGATAACTTGCTGGACATGATCATCCCATTTAAATGTTTTGGTGAAAACAAGGCCCAAATTTTTACATTTATCGACATACTTGATTGGCACATCTCCAAAAAGAACGGAGGGGAAATAACTTTGGTCTAATTGGCGTTTATAAACAATGAGGCAGTTTGATTTACTCGGATTCAGTGTAAGCTGATTTTTGATCGACCAATTCAATATACTTTGCAGAATAACGTTCAACTTGCTGACAGCGTCCTCAATTAAGCCTAGTTTACAACGGAGATAGAGTTGGTAGTCATCGGCATACATGTGAAGAGCTTCGTCATTGTTAATGTGGTAGTCTTTGATCTTTTGTTTGAATTGAAGCGAATCTTTCACATTGTATTCGGAGCACGTGGTTAAGTTCCTTAAAATTTCAATTAAATATTTCGCCAGGTGGTAGTAAGGAACATTAACTGAAGAGCAAATTGGTCTAAGTGGGATTCCATCCTTGTGAATTTTAGGCAGCCCATAGATCCTTGGTGCCATTGGGTTGTACGTTGTCATCTGTTGTTTCTCTCTTAAGCTGATTATTTTCTCTTCGTATAGCCTTCTAACCAGATTTTTGTTTGTTGCCTGTAGTTTGTTCGTGGGATCTGCTCTAATCGGCCAATACGTGGTTCTATTCCCCATTAGCATCCTCATCCTTGTATCGTAGTCCTCTTTAAACATTGACACAGTAACGTTGCCCTTATCCGCAAGTATAATTATTATTTACTTGTGCTTCTTTCTAAAGAGTTTCGTTTCCAGAAACTTCGTTTCCATTTATTAATTATTAATAAATACTCTCCCTGTTCGAAAATTATGCAATTTCGGAATTACTTGCAATATTTTCAAATCGATAAAAATATATTCGTACTTGGTGGGATCATACAAAGACCTTTTTCATAGCTTTGGGATTGGGCCATAGAACGAATTTAACACCTGTTTAACTTTAGGAAAGAGCTGTTCCTTGGTTTGCAAATGAAGAAAGAATGTTGAAGGATCCTATGTCCAAATTGTTCAAAATTATTGCTGACTAGCAGGTACTGAATAGAAGTTCTTTGTTATTTGGACGCTAAGGAAACTATTGTCGAGTTTTTTTATGTCCCCCTTCTCCACTGCTCCTCCTAAAATTGTCTTTTAGCCACGAATAAGGCATAAACTGAGCAAAAACCGCAACTTAAAGTTAAAACGCAATTTTAAGTAGAGAAATATTAGATCTGACATGCCTCCAAGTTTTAAAGTGGTGAAAAAAACCAACTTTGAAGCAACTATTTTTTGTGAAGTATGTATGTACTCACAAAAAATCAATAGAGTATGTACTGATCACAAAGACTATTGTTAAACAAAAATGTGTAAAAACAAACCCAATTTTACTTCAAGATCGATGATAACGCACGTACCTTCTCTGATGAGAATATACCCCAAACTATCAGTGAATGTATGTTGTGTCATCGTTATTTCGCTTTATTTTTATACCCGACCCAGGGTATATTAAGTCTGATGTATAGTTTGTAACGCAGTGAAATAATCACCGTAGACCCCTAAGACCTTTTATAGATATGAATGGGACCGACAGGAGAATCGATTAAGCCATGTCTGTCCGTCCGTCCGTCCGTATGTAAACAACTTTTAGGCCTTAAATTTTAAGGCAGAGAAATGAAATTTTGTGGGTTGGTTGGAAGTCCAGTCCTTCAGATCAAGTTTCCTTCCGATCAAGTCCTTCAGATCAAGTGAAAATAACCTGAATCCGCCCACAGACACGCCCACTACAGGCCTGTATGTGCCACCATCTCTAATTTAAAAAAATACATTTTGCAAATTTTAGTTGGCGCTAGCGCATCCATTTCCGGTACGTAACATTACCTTATAATTGTCTTTAAGGAAGCCAAAAAATTTTAACTTTTTTATTGGCCGCGCCCACTTTTAAGGGATTTTAGCTTAAAAGAAAACAGAAAAAACAAGAAAAGAAAAACAGTCATTTCAATAAATATATATGAAATTTGACAAAAAATTATGTAACAAAAGCTGTAAATATTAGCATTTTCTAACTTTTATGTATGTATTGTATGTCTCTCCGCCCACTTTTGTGGGCGTGGCGTAAAAAAGTGATTTTTTTAGTTAAGAAGGCGGAGTTTTAGGCCGAAATGTATGCAACCACCTAATATAAAGCATTCAACAGTTATATTTTTATATCCCGCCCACTTTTTGGAGGCGTGGCAGTTTTCTTTTTGGTATGGTCGGGTATTTTGCAATCCGTCGTAGATGGATTGAAGCTTTTGCATACCCACTGTTGCACTTTCCCACTTGTTATTTTTTGCAAAAGGTAAATTATCTTGTGTCTACTTATGGGAAGCAAAGTAGCGGTTTTAGATTCATGAAAACATCTTATGTCAACATAAGATGGTTTGCCTTTTCACACTTTTTCGAAATTTTTCGACGCATTTCATCCTTAGACGACTTAAGAAAAATTTTGCATTCCGTTTGCACGTGGCAAAGTATCTTAACTCAACTTAAGATGTTTAACCTTTTTACAATAATTATGACAATCTACCCAAAGAGAATAATCTTATGTTCTTTAGAATCTGTTGATTCGATTGAGCACAAAGTTTTTTTGGACTTAATTTATTTTACCTTGTGTAACAAAGTGAATTTCCTACATAAGATAATTTTTTGTTTGTTATAAAAAGGAAGAGGAGTAAGATAGAAAAATGCTGATAAGAAGAACTGTGCTCCTCCGAACTGGCAACAAGCTACATTTATAAAAAGCATTTCATATTAAGTCGACTTAAGATGTTTTACCTTTTCCGTCGAGAATTGTTTTGTTTTCACAAAATTTATAAATTTTTTGTGTAAATATGAAGTCCTAAATGTTACGAAACACAAATAAATTATGAATGTTTCCTTCCAATTTTAAATAATAGAACCATACAACTTTTTTTTCTTTAAAACGAGCTCGTTTCTTATTATCTTTCCACCACTGTATGTATATGAAAAAATAAACAAAATAAACCAGAAAAACAATATCAACATACACAGTCTTGGCTACTAATACTCCTAGTCACCGACTAGAAATTTAAGATGCAAGAAAGACAATGACGAAAGCATTTTATGAAAATTTATAATACTGCTGAAATTTTTCAGTCCTTGATCTATATCTATCTCTCTTCAAAACTCAAGCCGGAGTATTTTTTCAATCAGTGAGAAGAAGGAGAATACTAAGATTAAATTGCGCAATATAATGGTATTCAAGTACATTTATTAAGAAACTAGCCGAACGTATCGTTGCTTATATTGCGTATCCGCCCCAATGCCAAAACTTTTCAATATTTACGCCTTTTCAGTCGTTATGTGTGAATAAAAAAATGATCCAGTATGCGTTCTAATTAAAAAATGTCGCTAGTTCTAAAACCAAACCATGTGGCAACCTCACCACACATAAATTTATATCATCCGACACAAAATATGTGTAGGTAGGTATAAAAGCTTCCCAATAATAATTTTACATAATTTCAAAATTTGAATGTGCTTTTTGAAAATTTGGAAAATGTTGGTCATTGAGAACGCTCTTACAGCATCCAAACTAATAAGCCGAAAAACTAATCTAAGGTATGTAGGTACGCTTTTATAGAAATATTAATATTCTTTCTTCACACATAATGGCCTTCCTCGAAAAGTGCACAATTCCTTTCCCTTTGTACAAAAACTTAAAAAAGGTAGACATTCTTATGTAAGATTGGCGATTTTCAGGATAAAGCCATGTCTATACGAAGTAGCAAACTAGAAATTCGGATTCAGCATCCCCAAAACCATGAATAAAAATAAAACTTCTCTACTATTTCCCTGGCACGTCAGAATTGATTTGACAGCAAAAGATATTACATTTCAAAGTGGAATAATCTTACAAGGCTCAACAAAAATAATTGGAATAGTCGTGAGATTTGTCATCATCATCATTTTCGAATGCCGCTCGATCATCGTTCTCGATCCTCCGCCACCAACTCAAGAGACTCCTGCGCAATCCTCAGGCGGGACTCAGAGACGTTCTTTACCTGATCCCACCACCTGTTTCTTGGCCTACCAGGGGGGCGACGCGCTCGCATCTCGGCTAGCATGACCTGTCTAGGAAGCCTGTCAGGGGCATGCGAACAACGTGTCCAAATCATCGAAGAATCGATCGCTCCGCTCGGAGAAGTAGCTGCTCAACATAAAGATTCCCATAGAGTTACTGACGATTCTCACTCTATCCCTTAGAGTAACACCAGCAGCGCACCTCAAGAATCTCATTTCGGCAGCTTGTACCCGCGATCTTATTCTTTCGGTCATTACCCAAATTTCAATTAAAAACTGAGATCTTTGCTTTCACTCCAAGCTCAGCTTTCCTGATGACCGGCCGGCGCAGTTCCTTTACTATTGCCGCAGCTTGGCTAATTCTACAGGACAATTCAGCATCACTCCTCCCATCTTTCGTGAAAAAGACCCCGAGAGACTTAAACTTCTCCACCTGTTTTAATGGAACTCCATTTATGTGCCGGGTACACTGCACAGGATTTCGGGAAACAACCACCACTTCCGATTTGTTGACGTTTACTTTCATCCCAGCGTCACCACAGATGGCTGCAAATCCGCCCAGAGCTCGTTGAGGTTCCTCTTTTGATGATGTAAGGATGGCCAAATCATCTGCTAAAAGCAGATGGATCATCCTGATGCCAGCCAATTCGAAACATTGCCCGCCAAGACTGCGCTTCACCATCCAGTCCATATATGCTATGAAAAGGAGCGGCAACAAAACACAGCCCTGGCGAAGTCCAACGCGCACATCAAAAGGACGGGATTGGACGCCTTTAATCCGTACACAGCTTTTGCAGTTTCCATACATAGACTGGATTGCTCTGAGAAGAGGCCCACTCAGCGCATAGTCCTGCAAAACTCTGCACAGTGTATTCCGAGGGACTCGGTCATACGCCTTTTCCAGATCTGCAAAACACTCATAGACTGGTTTGGCATATTCCCAGGCCTTTTCAAGAATAACCTTCAACTCCAGCAGACTTGCCAACTTTTAGCGATTTAATCGCTTTAGTGACTTCGTCTACTGTGGGACTATTCTCCGCCCTTATCTCGTCAGCAGTTGGAATGCCATCTTAAGTGCCCTGTTGGGGGTTGAGCAACTCCGAAAAGTGCTCTCTCCATCTGCGCAAGGCATCGATTGAAAGAAGTGTTTCATTTGAAAGAAGTGTACCGTCCTTGTATATATTAAACTTCCTTCCTCTGAGCCGGCGAATGGTCTGCCAAAATATCTTGTTTGCAGATCTGTAATCGTGCTCCAACTTCTCGCCGAACTTTTTCCATGACTGTTCCTTGGCTGTTCTGACTGCCAGATTGGAAGTCCTTCGCGCCTCATTGTACCGGGCTCGAAAAGTTGTGTTTCTACATTGGATCCAGGCAATGTAGGCTCTTCTTTTCTCTGATGGCTTCTTGAACTCCAGGCGTTTTAAGCCAAGCAGTTCTTTTCTCACCACCAGCCGTTACCCCAAGCCGCTTCACTTCACAAATATTTCCTGCAGAGGCAATGACTGCCGATAAAAACAGCTGCCATTTGTCCTCTACATTCAAAAGGTCAGTTGGAATTTGTTCAAACTTCCCCGAAACATGCTGTGCAAAGCGCTCTCTGAAATCAGAGTCAGCATCCTGCAACCTTACCCATCGTTTGCGGGTCACCACTCTTGGTTTTCGCCTGGGTGGCAAGGGAATACTGTCACTGAAAAATACACAGCACTAAGTGGTGATCAGTTAACAACTCAGCTCCCCTGAAAACTCGAACATCACAAATCACTCTTTGAACACACTATGGTACAACAAAGAAATCAATCTGAGACCTTTGATTTAAACTGTGCTTGTACCATATGTATTTGTGAATGTCTTTGTGTGGGAAAAAGGTGTTTATGATGGACAAGCCATATGCACAGCAAAAGTCCAACAACTTCCTTCCGTTCCTGTTTTGATCCGGGCCACCGTGCCTCTCGATCATGCTCCTCCAAGTACTGTCGTCCGTACCCACATGTGCATCAGGAGAAAGAAGTCTATTTCTGCCACTCCGTCTAGGGCAGCATCAACTTCTTTCAAGAAGGACTCATACTCTGACTATCGATTTCGTGCATAAACCTGAACCAGAGCCAGAGTCAATCGTGCAAGCTTAAGTTTTAAGATCAGAATCCTTCCCCCTAACGGAATGACATCGAATACATTTTCTGACACCTGGGGGCTTGTGAGTATCCCCACACTCGCCTGTGCAGTCACGTGTTTTGGGCCGCCAGACCAGAAGAGCTTCCACCCATCATCGAAGTCTTTAGTTCCAGAACCCTTCCACTTAGTTGCATCGAGCTGATACATGGGGTGCATTTTATACCTAGCTGCCAGGTTTAAATTTAATCGACAAGTAGCTTACATCCGCGAGCGCATCGTCAGCGCACCTTCCTTATTCGTTCTAACTCGGGAAAAAGTGTAACAACACTGTAGAACTTATTCACTGGCATATTTTTTATACCCCATCTCATAGGAAAGGAGGTATATTAAGTTTGTCAAATAGTTTGTAACACGGTGAAATAATAATGGTAGACCCCCAAGACCTTAAGGGCATATGATCGAGACCGAATTCTAAATCGAATAAGCCATGTCCGTACGTCCGTAGTAAACAAATTTTATACCTTAAATTTTAAGCTAGAGAGCTGAAAATTTGTAAGTGGACTGAAAGTATATTGGACCTGATCAGGTTTGAAAATTAGTTGAATCCGCTTATAGACACGCCCACTACAGGGTCCTATGGGCGACCATCTCCGATTTTAAAAAAAAAAACTTTTTTCACACTTTAGGTATGTAAGAATGGTGCTAGCACAATGATTTTTAGCTTTGTAATTGTCTTTGAGGCAGAAGAAAAAGTTTGGCGTTTACACTGACCGCGTCCACTTTTTACAGAATTTTAAGTTAAAATGACTGTTTTTCAATAAATATACATGAAATTTCATAAAAACTTTTATAACAAAAGTTCTATATATAAGCATTTTCTATATTTTTTGTACATATTGTATATATCTCCGTCCACTTTTGGGGCGTGGCTTAAAAAAAAGTGATTTTTTTTTGTAAAAATGACGGGGTTTCAGTCTAAAATGCATGCAACCACCTAGCGTTAATATTGGTTATATTTTTACATCCCGCCCACTTATTAGAGGCGGGGCAGGTTTCTTTTTGCTAGGGTCGGGTATTTTGCAGTCCGTCGCAAACGGACTGAAGTTTTTGCATACGCACTGTTGCACTTTCCCACATGTTTTGTTTCATGCTTTCCTAAATTAGGCTTAAGGCCAGTCGAAATTACGTTTTTATACCCGACCGAGGGTATATTAATTTTAATGTATACTTTGTAACACAGTGAAATAATCACCGTAGACCCCTTAGACCTTTTAGAGATATGAACGAGACCAACAGGTAAGTCGATTAAGCCATGTCCGTCCGTCCGTCCACCTGTCCGTATGTATGCAGTTTTGAGGTCTTTAGAATTGAGCTAGGAAACTGAAACTTGCACCGTTGCTTGGTTCTCATTTTTACCCCTGCAAGGTCGGAGTTAGAATAGCCTTGAGGTAAGGTATGCCTGTCGTAAGGGCCGACTAAAATCCACCGGAAGAAATATTCTTCAATGATTCAACGGATGCTGTCAGTGCTGCTCCATTTGGGGTAACTTTTGGCAGTAAGGTTTTAACTTATAGATGAATCTGAAGGTTAAATTAAAATCCAGAAGCGTCTGTCACACATTGTGCCGCTCACTGGTTGGCGTCTGTCTCCAAAGGAGCGGCTGTATTTAAAAATGAAAATAGAATTGACTTACCTATTTCTCATAAAAACGACAAGTTAAAAAAAAAATGGCAATGAACAAAACGACAGATTTGATTACCCCAGGTGGCAGCCCAGCTAGGCTGGGCAGGCTCTACGGATTCTGGGGAGAGCCTTTTATTGCTTATAAATCCTTTTGAGAAAAGGACAAAACTAAATCGATCACCACCACCTAGATCGAACATATCCGGAAAAAGCAGTCCACCGGTAAACCAGGACTCTGTGAAAATTAAGAGCTTAGAAAAGGAGAATAATGAACTCCGAGCTAAGCTTACTGAAAGGGAGCGACTCTTCCACGATCTAAAAATGGAAGTTGACTCTCTGCGAAAAGAAAACGAGGATATGAAAAATACTCGTTTAACGAAAGACTGTGAGGAAACGAAAGAGTGTGTAACACCGAACCGACCAGCAGTCGAATACTTCACGGACGAGGACGAACTTGCACTTGAGACCGATTCAGTCTTAAGGAAAAGGTCTAGCAAGAAGCGAAAGGCGAATTCCTCTCCCGAAGTAATACAAAAAGAAGATAAGCCCTCTGGCTCAAACAAGGCTAAACCAGAAGCGAAAATTCGTCCACCTCCCGCAATAAACATCGTCGGGATAGCAGACTTTGGGAGATTTCGCAACCTTCTTGCAAACACGGTGAGAACAGAAAACTATAAGCTTACCTCGCACCGAAATAACGTGTGGAAAGTAAATGTTGACAACGCCGATTCCTATCGCGCACTGTCTCTTAGACTGAATGCAGAAAGAATCGAGTGGTATACTTATCAAAATTAGTACGAAAAACCACTGCGAGTCATTGCAAGGGGGCTCCACCCATCATGCACAAAAGAAGACGTTGTAAAAGACGTAAAAAATAAAGGCCTTAAAATTATTGACGCCGTCAATATCATTAAAAAGGAAAAGCAACGCACGGAAGGAGAATGAGACACTGTGATCAGACGCGGACTTCCAATTTTTATGCTCTCCTTTGAAAGAACTGAGAGCATAAACGATATTTATAAAATCAAAATGATACTTAACATCAGGGTTAAAATCGAACCCATGCGAAAGGGCAATAGACTGATACCACAGTGTAAGCGATGCCAAGAATTCAGGCACACAAGTGGTTACTGCCAAAAAGAACCACGTTGCGTGGAATGTGCCGGAAAACACCTGTCAACAGAGTGCAAAGTTGACATAAAGGCTCCAGCAGTTTGCGCCAATTGCCACGGAAACCACCCCGCGAACTATCGAGGATGCGAAGTAGCCATAGAGCAAAAGGGACAAGAACCTCTTAAGGAAAATACTAGAGGTCAGAATCAAAGCCTAGGACGCCCAAAACCTGCTCAAACTCCTAAGCCAAAGACTCCAAAGACGCCAAAGCCGATCAAAAGTGGAAGATTGGCAAAGGAGGCGTCGACAAAAGGCGTAAAAGCTCCACAAAAGAGCGGCGCCAGTTCAAGTGCAGCGGAGAAACCACCACTGGTCGGACCGAAATCATACGCACAGGTTGCGGCAAACGAAAACAAGGCAAGATCGCTCACAGCAGATGCAGTGTCTCAGATCCTCGCTGTAATCTTATAGAAACTTGAGGATCAGACTAAAATCAACAAAGTTATATTTGACAAACTGAGCAAGCTCGAGTTTAAGCCTCGAAAAAATTACAGGAGAACATGAATACGAAACAGTTATTTAAAATACTAACATGGAATGCAAACGGCCTTCTGAATAAAATAGACGAACTAGAAGCATTTCTACGGAAAAACAATATTGATATTTGCATGATTACGGAAACTCACCTTAAAAACGGGTCTACACAAAAACTTAAAGGTTACAATGACTATTACGCACATCACCCTTCGCAAAATTCGAGAGGAGGATCCTCCCTCTACATTAGGAACTGCATAAAGCACTTCAAGAACACAGAAGTTGAGCTAGACTCTATGCAGATCAGTTCAGTTTCTGTAAAAATTGACTGCTTAGATTATAACATTGCATCTTGTTATTTCCCGCCAGGATATAGACTGGTGGAAGACGATCTTGATCGTATGTATGACTTCATTGGGTCCAATTTTATCATTGGGGGTGACTTTAACGCGAAGCATACTTTTTGGGGCTCACGATGCAATTCAACAAGAGGCAGATTACTGTACAAAAATAGTATGAAGCGTGGGGTGGACTTTTTCTCCACGGGTAAGCCAACATATTGGCCAACCGATAGTAATGAAAAGCCTGACCTTGTCGATTTTTTCATCGCTAAAGGGTACCCCAAATACCTTACGCGAATTAAGGAGTGTTATGATCTTTGCTCAGACCACTCAGGAGTTATCTTGAAGATGGGTGGAAGACTGGCGAAAATAGAAAGAGCTCCTAGATTAGCTAGCAAAAACATGAACTGGGACGCTTTCAGAAAGGACTGTAAGGAGGGTGTTAGCTTGAATGTGCCATTGAAAACTCCTTTCGAGTTAGAAACCGCAGTTGACAAATTCATTGAAGCAATTCAGAGCGCTGCTTGGAACAACAATCCGTCCCAAAAGAACGCAGTTAGCACCGACGGGCATGTACGTAAAACATATCCGCTCGAAATCGAAGAATTGATTCGTGAAAAGAGAAGAGCGCGTAAAAGATGGCAAGGCACGAGGGCTCCCCCAGACAAAACCCTATTGAACCACCTCTCTAACAAACTGAAAGGAGTGTTGCAAGATCGTGAGACCACTGAATACCTTGAAGGCTTGTCGGCGGATAGGAGCTCAAACTCCTCGCTGTGGAAAGCAGTTAAGTCTATCAAGAAACCTATAATCCACTCGGCACCAATAAAAAAAGCTAACGGCGAATGGGCAAGAGAAGACAAAGAGAAAGCGAATTTGTTTGCTGAACATTTAGAAGAAACATTCAAGCCTTTCGATGGTCCGCCGTTGGCTGACGTTCTAAACAACAACGCGGAACCTGATAGTTTTAGAATGAAAAAAGTTTCGCTAATTGAACTCCGACAGACAATTAGCAAACTTAAAAATAACAAGGCCCCGGGTTACTACCTGATCACTGGCGAAATATTGAAAGAGCTACCAAAAAAGGCATTAGTCAAGCTACTTTATATGATAAACGCTTCTCTTAGACTTCTATACGTTCCAAGACAATGGAAAGTTGCTGAAGTCATTATGGTTCCAAAACCGGGGAAATGCGCAAATGATAAAAAATCTTATAGGCCCATATCGCTTCTGCCGATAATATCGAAAGTATTGGAGAAACTTCTGCTGAAGCGATTACAACCAATAATTGCAGAAAGACGCTTGATCCCGGATCATCAATTCGGTTTCAGACCTAACCATTCCACAATAGATCAAGTCTACAGAATAACGCATGAAATTGAAAAAGCCTTAGAAGGGAAAAAAATATGTTCAAGTGCTTTCCTCGACGTATCGCAAGCCTTCGACAAGGTATGGCACGAAGGCTTGAAATATAAGCTACGGCAAAACTTGCCGGAAGACATGTTTAAAATATTGGAAAATTATCTTGAAAGCAGACTCTTTCGTGTTAGGTGTAGAAGTGAATACTCGAGTTTCAAGCAAATTCGGGCTGGCGTACCCCAGGGAAGCGTCCTCGGTCCGACCTTGTTCCTGCTCTACACAAGAACACAAGAGACATACCTCTAGATGACGAGACTGTCGTGGCCACGTTTGCGGACGATACGGCCATCCTGGCAACAGGTGAATCAGTCGAGTCATCAACGAGAAGCCTCTAACGAGCATTGGACAGAATTTGTGTCTGGACGAAGACTTGGCGAATCGCTCTTAACGAGAACAAGTCTACGCATGTGAATTTCACTTACAGAAGGGTTAACAATTTACCTCTGTTCATAAATTCTGCACAAATACCTTATGCAAATGAAGCGAAGTATCTAGGGATGACACTGGACGCTAAACTTAGGTGGAAACCACACGTAAAGAAGAAGCGTGACGAGCTCGAGATTAGGCTCAGGGAAATGTATTGGCTTATCGGAAGATTTTCGAAATTAAGCATATATAACAAACTGCTCTTGTATAGGCAGGTGTTAAAGCCGTCCTGGACATACGGTATACAACTTTGGGGTTGTACCAAGCCAAGCAACATGTCCATGTTGCAGACTTTCCAAAACAAGACACTAAGAGCAATTGTGAATACTGCATGGTATATTAGGAATAGTGATATTCACAGAGATTTAGGAATAGCTACCGTGAGCGAAGAAGTAACAAACTTTGCTCGAAAGCTAAATGCTCGCCTTCATGTTCATTGCAACAATGAAATGATCCATACTCTAAACGAGACTCTTAACGATGTAAACAACGAGCGACGACTACAAAGAATAAGACCCTTCGATCTAGCGACGAAGGTTGAAGCCGCATGAATGAACGGCTTAGTAGGTGCATTGACTGGAAAGCAACCTATCCAATGCGATTAACACTATGGAAGCGTAAACTTCTTGTTAAGTTAACTAAGTTGTAGTCAAGAAGTATTATGAGAGAGCGAAAATCTACTACTATGAAGTGCGTTCTGGCAGTTTCATAGTGTCTCTCATAAATGGGTGGTTTTTTAGCACGTGGAAATCGGGCATAACCAATATCGGCTACTTCGGTATTATATACCTGCTATAGTGGGCGTATTGGTATCTTTGAAAGGTTTTGGAGTTTTAGACTCCCTCCACCCTAGTATTCAACAAAAAAAAAAAAAAAAAATTTGTACAGACAAAGTTTGAATTGAGAAAATCCGTCCACAGCCACGCCCACCATTGGCTTGAATGTCAGACAACCTCAAATTTACATTTTATTTCAAAATGCCTTATGGTCAAGATAGACAAAACATATGAACTAAAATTTTGGTGGAGAGCAGTATCGACCAATATCGGGTTTTTAGAAGTTCGTTATAGACGAACTCTTGCACTTACTTACTTGTTATTGAAAATTTCAGGTTTTTCTTCAATGCCGTGGAATGGACGTACGAAATTTCAGCACCGTGGCTCAATATTTAAGACCTAAAAACATGTGACATACAGACGGACGGACATGGCTTATTCGCTTCAGAATTCGGTCTCGATCATATGCGCTTAAGGTTTTGGGCTCTACCATTATTATTTCACCGTGTTACAAACTATGTGACAAACTTAATATACCTCCTTTCCTATAGGATGTGGTATAAAAATATTAAGGCCCCAGGTTACGACCTAAACACTGGCGAAATATTGATAGAACTGCCGAAAGCACCGCTAGTCAAACTTTATATGATATGTTTATGATGATATACTTTATATGATTAACGCTTCTCTTAGATTTCTATACGTTCCAAGGCAATGTAAAGTTGCTGATATGTACGTAAGCTATCAAGTCGAATGAATAAATTTTTGCCGCGCCCACTTTTGGGGGCGTTTTTAAGCATAAACCAAATTTTTAATGTGAAAATGCAATCAAGACGTGTATATCACTTCTGATAAAAAATGAAAAAAAAAAAAAGATGTAATTGAAAAGAGGTGGATACCACGCCACTTTTTAAGGGAGAAAATTCTTTAACTGAGAAATTCTAAATACAGTTGAAGTTAATAGAAACTGAAATTTAACAATCAAGATTTATGACACAATTCGGAGCTTGAAAGTGCTCAGTTGGGATGGGGTCTCCAACGATTCGCCTAAGCGGATTGTAACCCTCCCACTAGTTTTAATGTCAGGAGTTGGCGTAAAAACGTTGATTCATTTTGTGCTTATACGATGAAGTAAAACATTTTTCAATTCCGAGATACATTCGATACGATCATTGCAATGAAAATTATGCTGCTGTAGGAATAATTGCTTATATTCAAGACAATCTTGTAGTTGAGGGTCATTCAAAACCTGCGCAGATTGTGTGGTAATTAATCTTAAAATCGATAACATTCTTTTTGACCTTGTCTGCATATATCGCTTACAGTTCGTTGATAGTAACATTTTTTTGGGTGACTTTGAGCGAATGCAAAATGGATTAAAAAAATCAAAACGTGTGTACTGTGGGTGATATGAATAGTGACATATTAGACTTTACTCCAAATTGCGACGATTACCTTCATTTTTTATCGTCTCTGGGTTTCGAATCCCTTGTAGATGTGCCAACCAGAGTGACGGAAAGTACAAGCACTTGTATTGATCACATTTTTCTAAGATCCAAAAACCTTGCAAAACATTTCACCGTATGTACTTGAATGGGACGTAACAGACCATTTCGCAACAGGTGTTTGCTTTTCTGAGGGTCTGAAAAGCATTTCAAGTCGAAAGAAAGATGGTTATCCTGCAACAAAAACTAAAATTAACTTTTATAAATTAAAAACCGAGATTGCTATAGAAACCTATCTCCAGGTTTATGCCACGAATTGTCCATCTTCTGCATGTAATAATCTTATTAAGATTTTAAAGCGTCATCAATAATTACAAAACCCAAGTTAGTTAAACTCCAATTATGGCTTTCACATTCAATTTGTAACAAAAATAGGGATAACTAGAGGGAGGATTAAGATCCGCTTAGGCGAATCGTTGGATACCCCATCCCAATTGACCACTTTCAAGCTCCGAATTGTGTCTTAAATCTTGGTTGTTAAATTTCAGTTTTGATTAACTTCAACTGTATTTAGAATTTCTCAGTTAAAGAATCTTCTTCCTTAAAAAGGGGCGTGCCGTGGCGTAGTGGTTAGTGTGTGTGCTTACTACGCCGGAGGCCTGGGTTCGAATCCTGCCATTGTCACCTGAAAAAAAAAGACTAGTTCTTTTTCACGGTCCCCACCTTCGCGAGGGTCTGACAAGCCCTCCGAGAGTATCATTTGTCTTGAAAAACTTCTTAAAAAGCGCCGTTCGGTTTCGGCAAAAAATTGTAGGTCCCTTTGTATGTGAAGAAATTAATACACACAGCATACATTGTTGAGAAGTTGGCCCTGGTTCACCTCGAGCTGTTGCGCCACTCTATTTTATAAAAAGGGGCGTGGCATCCACAATTTTTCAATTACATCGTTTTTTTGTTTACATTTTTTATCAGAAGTGCATTTTCACATTAAACTTAAAAACGTCCCCAAAAGTGGGCGTGGCAAAAATTTTGAGTTGATAGCTTACGTACATATCTGAAGATTTTATGGTCCAATTTTTTTAAGTTTAAAGCAAATCAAATAAAAACCGTTTATAAGAATGCGTATTAAATATGACCACGCCTACAAGGGGGCGGTTTTCGCTTTTTTCTTAAATGCCAATCACAATATACTTAAGCGAGGATAACGCGTACCAAATTTCAGCTTCCTACGACAACTTTGAATTTTCATGCTTGTAAGTAAAGTGGGCGTGTCAGTGGGCGGATTGCAAAAAATCTTATACTTGTACTGCTTCGGGACCTTGAAAGAACAGATATCAAGTTATAAGTTCCTAGCTGAAAATTTAATGCCTAAAAACTACCGACACACGGACGGACGGACATGGCTCATTCGACTAACAATTCGGTCTCGATCATGTGCCCTTAAGGTCTTCGGGGTCTACGGTGATTATTTCTCTATGTTACAAACTATGAATCAAACTTAATATACCTCCTATCCTATGGGATGGGGTAAAAAATCAGGTTCTATTCGGAAAACAAAACAAAAACTCATACTTTACCGACTAAAGCTATTTATCAGAATATGAGGAAAGAATTAAATGTGCTCATAAAAAGACAGAAAAAAGACTACTATCAGAGGAAGTTTATGCAAAACAAGTCAAATGCTAGACAAGAGTGGAAGATAGTTAACGATATTCTAAGTAATCTAAATAATCAATCGTCTGCAATAAAACTAAGACTTCCTGATATCTCCTTTACCACCGATTCAAAAGAAATTGCAGATAACTTAAACTTGTTTTTTAGGAAAGCTGCAGAAATATCCAGACCATAACGCCTGTTTGGATTTCCTATTCTTCTTTTTTTCTTCTTTTGTCCTAGGTATCGTGGATGAAAGTGAAGTTGCTAGAGTTATTTCTTGCCGTAAGCCTAAATCTTCTTGTGTGTCTGATGAAGTAAGTAGCTTGAAAATTAAAAAAGTTAGTGACCATAAGCCCACTAACATATGTCATTAACTTGAGTTTCCAAATTCCTTATTATAAGCCCACTAACATATGCCATCAACTTGAGTTTCCAAACTGGTGCATTTCCTGAATGTTTAAAAACGGCAATAGTTGCTCCAATTTTTAAGAAAGGTGACCCCTGTGATCCTTCAAATTATAGGCCTTTTTGGCTTTTATCCTTTACTTCTACACTCAGCTCAATACGGTTTCAGAAAAGAAAAGTCCACTGAAGACGTCTTAGTTGCTTTTCCCTATGAAATCCATAAAAGCCTAGACGACAACAAAAAAGCTGCCGGCTTATTCCTTGACCTGACCAAAGCTTTTGATCTAGTAGATCATGAAATCACTTTTGAAAAAACTCACTTTTGAAAGGAAGCAGCATGTTCCAAAAAAAAATGTTCATTTCAAGGCATTCGATTATTTTATGGTACCTTGTTCATTGCATTCATATTTTGAAATATCAAATGAATGAATCACTTGGTATTTGGTTGGTGGAGTTAATACTTCACCCATTGTAAACAACATTTAGTTCAGTGTACTCATATGAAACGAGTACACTTCATAGAGTACACCGAATACTTGGTGTGCAGTAGTGCATTTAGAATATACTGAATAGTTTGTGTGCGATTTGTCTTTGCATACGATCACACAGATAGCAAATATACACGTTCATTTTAACTGTGGGTTGAATTTTAAATAGAAAAAACTATAATTAAACTATAATTAATAATTAAACTATAATTAAACTATTATAAACAAATAAATTTATTGCCATTGAACGGTAACATCTGAACGGTAAATCGTAGAAAGATGAAATTTGGTACGCTCATAGAATTTGCGAAAAGGTTGAGAACGCATGCAAGGGCAATTTTCAATTATCCCCCACACATAACGGTTAAATAACAGTTTCAAATTTTATGTAAAAATGGTTGAAGTCTTTTATGATACTTAACTTTAGAAATTTGGCAGCCAGGAATTTAAAAATTCAAACTTGAGCCAAGTATATTTTGAAATTTTGAACCAAAATTAAGGTTTTTGAAAATTTTGAAATTTTTTCGAGAAAAAGTGAATTGAAAATATATACCCTTATGCATTGTGTTTGGAACCATAACTTCATAACCACTCTATATACAAAGCCAATATTTGGCATTCAGAGAATGCAACTAACACCAAACCAAAATATAAAATAATTGTTTTCGAAAACAGTTCTAGAACTGCGATTTTGAAGTATGGCCGAAAAAAAATTTCAAGAATGCATTAAAAAACGTAAGTTCCCCCCTCATATTCGATGCTATTAAAGCAAATGATTTGAAAAAAATCAGGCTTATCAGAAATTATCCAAAAATTAAACGAAAAATATAGCGAAGTTTGAAGATTCAACTTAATTAACTTAATTTAACTTAATTAACTTAACATTAAATTGACTGGCTGAAATTATACTGCTGGAAAAATTACTAGAACTTCTAACCCGCTTATGCACCATACCAAAAAATAAGTCCTACTCGAGGCCAGGTCTCGAAAGAAAATCTGAAAAGTTGGAAATAGTCAAATAAAATAATTATGTAGAATCAAATAAAAAGTGTTTATTAGGCCTCTGTATCTTCATCTAAATCAAGACGAATTTCAGATTTTTTCACATAATATTTTAGGAACATAATTTGATTGACTAAAACTGAGTCGGATCGAATTAGGCTTCGTTTTTCAGAAATCAATTGTCTGGCTGAAGAAAAGACTCGCTCTGACGCAGCACTGCTTGCTGGTGTAGCTAGTATTTTGCAGTTGAAGTTTATAAAGAGTTTATAAAGAATATGAAACTCTACTTGGTGCTGGTGCCTTCACTGCAAAACATTAAAATCCTCGTAAAAGGTTACATTAGTTCTTTCATATTCGTGAAGCTCGTTGTTAACCTTGTCTGCAGAATTTACACCTGCTGGAGGTGGAATAAAGTCCTGGAACAAATCTTTACCGCCCGATAATAAACTATGCAAATCTTCATTTAGCAATTGTTCTAAAGGTTCGACAGTCGGTTCAGATAAATTGTAAGCGTACGTTTGCATTATACGCTTACATTCATCTCTAGCCTTTTGCCTTTCAACTTCATTAAACTGAATAATGCAATTCGTTTTTTTCCTGAAGTATATTTGAAATTTCTTCCCAGTTTTTTTCTATTGACTCAAATAAATAATAAATTGTGGTCCAACGTGTGCATATATTACTTTTTAAAGAGGATTTGAGAGATGAATTTATGCTGGATTTTTTGAAAAATTTTACAAGTTTTGTACAAAGATTACATAAATCAAATATCTGGATGTTTTCCTTGATTGTTTTTCTATTGCGTTGTGTATCAAGTGGTTAATACAAAAATATTGTAATATGACCGAAAAGCGGCGATCATGTTTGCACCTCTGTCTGTACCAATAATTGGCATTTCAAATAGGTCGCACTCAAATTCACTCAACAAGCTACTGACTTTGATTTTTATGTTTTGGCCTAAAATTTAACAACACTTTTATTAAGATCTGAAAAAAAACAATTATCAAGCAATAAGTAACCTGTAGATGATTCGCCTTTTATCGACTTCAGTCCTAAGAGTCTCGTATTCAATTTGCCTTCCTTCACGTAGTGAATAATTAAGGATAAGTACACAGTCCTTAAATAACTATCGGTCTAAATATCCGAAGTTAGTTTTTCCGAATGTACTTATTATCTCCTCTTTTATTTTTTCAAAGTATTTTTTATTTAAGCTTTTTATGTTTCGCAAAACTGTAGTGGGATGCGGTAACAGTTTTTCAGCGTCGACGTTTTGTCCATATTTCGCACCGATTGATATTAAAAACTGGGCGAAGTTTTGAAGACCCGAATTTTCTATAATTTTGAAAGGACGACAATTTTCGATTGTCCACTGTGTAACAACACGCACACTTCATTTTTTGTCATCAATGTCCACTTCTGTTTTTTCGACTGTCTTATAACACTTGAATTTTTTTAACATAATAACACTTATGTTTTACCAGATTCGAAGTGCTTCTCTGGTTATATTTATTCACACAAAAACAACTTCTGCATGTCACTAAATTGTCAATTGGTACACCATTACCGTTTTCAATAACACAAAAAACATCCCAAACCTTGCTTCTGCCTCTTTTACTATTTATTTTAAAATCACCGCTTATTATTTTTGCTTTAATGGCCGAATTGCTTAACAAGCCAGTTGCACTCACCATTGACACATCAGAATCATTTGTTAATTCCTAAGACAAAACTAGTGGGAGGGTTACAATCCTTAGGCGAATCTTTGGATACCCCATCCCAATTGACCACTGTCAAGCTCCGAATTGTGTCATAAATCTTGGTTGTTAAATTTCAGTTAAGAATCTTCTCCCTAAGAAAGGGGCGTGGCATCCACCCCTTCTCAACAACACCGTTTTTTGTTTATTTTTATATCCCATCCCATAGGATAGGAGGTATATTAAGTTTGTCACATAGTTTGTAAGACGGTGAAATAATAATGCTAGACCCCAAAGACCTTAAGGCATATGATCGAGACCGAATGCTGAATCGAATGAGCTATGTCCGTCCGTCCGTCCGTCTGTATGTCTGACCCTCAGCTCAAAATTTAAAATGTTATGTTTTTAATTTTTAAATTTTGAGCTAGGGTGCTGAACCTTCGTACGTAAGGTCCACGTCATGCGAAGCAGTACAAGTGTAAAAATGTTTGAAATCCGCCCAAAGACACGCCCACAATCGGTCTAAATGTGCAACTACCTCCAGAATTTTCAAAACTGTAAGACGTTCTAAAAGGCTGAAATTTAACACTTAGCATCTCCTAATAAATGTAAGACACAAAAAAGAAAAATTTAATTGGCAAACCTCCTCTAGTGGGCGTGGCATCTATTTTAAGGGTAAATTTTCAAATGCAGTTTACTCAATATTTTTGCTCAAAATTGAAAAAAAAGTTCTTAATATTTTATGTAGAAAACGCTTATTTCTACATTTTGTTAATATAAGACTTTGGGCCACGCCCACATTTGGAGGCAGAAATGAAGAAAAAAAACTTAATTTCGACTAGCCTTGAGCCTAATTTAGGATAGCATGAAACAAAAAGAGTAGCAGGTTAGGTAAACGAGACTTCAGTCCAGATTTATTGTTTGTTTGTTGTTTGATGAGTCGTCAAACAACATCTGTGTCGGAATTTAAATATCTCGGGGTTACACTCGATTCAAAATTGAATTGGAAGCTACACATAGCTCATGTAAAGAGGTGTCTACTTGGCCCTTAACAGGATATATCATTTAAGAAAACTGGTACCTTCAACTGTTCTTTAAAGTATTTATTATGCACTCGTTCACTCTCGCTTAGAATATTGGATAACTTGTTGGTTTAGTGCTTACGTGAGTAATTTGGAGCCCATTATGATTGCACAAAAGAAGATTATTAGGACCATGAGATTTTAACATAGATTTGAGCCTTCTTACGCTATATTTGCCGCTGCCAATATATTGCCTCTGCGCCATTTATATATATATAAAGTTTTGAGATTGTTTTACCGACGTAGTGGATATATTAATGGCAGCAGAAGACATGCGTATTCTCTTAGATCAGGGATGGAAATTGCCGTACCTAGAGCCAATAGGCGTTTTGCAACAATGATAGCTCTATTTATTTTTAAAAGACTACCCGCCTCAGTACGTAGTTTGGTGAACAACAGGCGAAGTTTTTTAGAGCACTGACAAACTGGTTGCTTTCTAATTCAGAGGTAGAAACCCTTTTACAAGTTGTTAGCCTATTTTTTTTTTTTTTTTTCATTACTCCCCATATTAATATTATTAGTCTCGTTTCAATCTCACTCCATTTGAACCACTATATTTATTTTAAAAAATTGGTTAGCTCCGCAACTCTTTTCGCTGCTCATTAAAGTACCTACCTGCTCATTTATTCCTCGTATTATTTTTTGAATACTATGTTCGTTTAAGTTTCTTGTTTTTTTTTTTAACATATCTTCGTTGGAAATTTTAACACTTGTCACTGGTACACCCTACCACAAGTGTTGTTTTTTAAGTGTTGCTTCTTTTAATGAATATGTCAGTTAATTCATGAAATTTGCAAATTTGAATTATCATGATGTAAAATACAAGAGTAGGTAATAATGTATAGAATTTGTTTTTGGATCATGTGGCTAGACCTGTAAACAAGCTTATGTATTTATCTGAATTATTGTTAATAAATGAAATGAAATGAAATGAAAATGTTTGGGGCAGATATTACGAAATTGTTGAATTTTAAACAAAAAATTACACTTTTGGCAACGAATTAAAGAGTAATTGTTCAAATGTAACTTATTCAATATTTTTGTTCCAGATCGAAAAAGTTTTATTAAATATGTTATGTAGAAAATACTCTACATTTTGTTCATACAAAGTTTTGGGCCACGCCCACATTTAGAGGCAGAATTCCATAAAAACCTACAACTTTCCAGAATAACATGAATTTTGATTGCTTTTAGCTTAACTAAGGATAGAATAAGAAATAAAATTTAGCACACAAAGTACACCTGATTCTATTTCAGATTTCGTTCATACAAAGTTTTTGGCCATCCTTTGACCCAAAAAATTACAGTTTTGCGTACATTTTAGCCGCAAACTTGGATATTTCTATGCTAATATTGATTTTCGGTTAAAGGGGTTAAAAAAAGTAAAGAAAAGCTTATATGGAATAATTTTTTTTTCTGTTTAAAATGATGCAAATGGTAACGGGACGGGGATGGAAAACAACAAAATAAACGAATGGAAAGGAGAATAGGAATGAAAAGGAGAAAAGGAATGGAAAGAAGAATAGGAATGGAGAGGAGAATAGGAATGGAGAGGAGAATAGGAATGGAAAGGAGAATAAGAATGGAAAGGAGAATAAGAATGGAAAGGAGAATAGGAATGGAAAGGAGAATAGGAATGGAAAGGATAAAGGATAAAGGATAGGGTATACCGCGGTCCGTTACAGACGGACCGAAGCTATTACATACGCACTGTTGCACTTACTCACTGGTTAATTAATCAGGAAATTCTGCTCATCAAATGTTATCGGTTGTCAATATGACGAAATCGATTTTCTATATGACAATTCTAGTTTTCAAATTGATGATTGGCAATTGTTGATGTGAAAAACGCAGTTGTCAACGTGATGAATACTTTCTTCATATTGAAAATTTCGGTTTTCGCTTGAAAATAGCTATTCTTAATTATGAAGATTGCAATTTTCAAATTGAATATTTCATATTGAAAATCGAAATCGTCAATGGGATTATAGCAGTTAAACTATAAACTAAAGTCTTCGGATCAGATACTCCAATTTTCACATCGGCTACTGCCGCGCCGTTATAAATGGAATAAAGGCAAGTCTCAATGCGATGAAAAAAATTTTCAAGTTAAAAATTTGGCTTTCTAAACTTTATTTGGATACAATTTCAAATTGTAAAAATGGATCAAAATTCATTTGATCCCACTGTCTTGTGTAGTTTAGTAGCTTGTAGGTTAGCGTGGTTGACTTTGACGCCGTCGGCTCAGTTTCGAATCCCAAGTTTTAAACGATTTTTCTTTGATGTTTTGTTATTATTTTAAATATTTATATTCTGATTTGCCTTTCTGGGTAGTTATTTCTTATTTATTTTTTTGTAAATAAAAAAAAAATTGTGTGTTTACAATGGCCTGTGCTGCTAGTAATTGTTGTGAAACTAAATCAAATTCTCCACTTTTCACTTGCCATGGCCCTTGTGGGAAACAGTTTCATTCTAAATGCATTGGTGCTACTAATGCATTCTTAGATAAAATTAACTCCCGCGATATTGCTTACTGGTATTGCCACCCTTGTCGTAAGCTCTCCTAATCTCATCTCGCTTTTAAACTGTCAGCTTCTAAATCTGACATTCTAAAGCTATCAAAGGGTTTTAATGAGCTGTTAAGTAATTTTAACTCTGCTGTTTTAAATGTATCGTCATATGCTGATATAGCAGCTTATACAGATGTTTCCACATCTACCTCAGATTTGAATGAGTCGATACTATGCGTTACCTTAAATAATACAGCCGATGAAGTTTTCCGTCTGTTGATAAAGTTGATGCGTCAACCTTGTATTCTCCACTTTCCGAATCCACTGAAGCTTGCAGTGGCCAATTTTCTATGTCCTCATTCCCAGTTCCGTCCGAAATGTCCTCGTCCACTTCCAACTTACGTTTTTTAAACGCTTCTAATAACAACCCTCGTTCTTAGCGTGTTAACTTCTGGCATCAAAAAACCATTAATAACATGAATGCAGCTCTCACTTCTTCGACTGTTATATCCCCAACTACAAGCAATATGTCTACTAGCAACATGTCTAATATGTGGAGTGCCGTGGCGTAGTGGTTAGTGTTTGTGCTTACTACGCCAGAGGTCTGGGTTCGAATCCTGCCATCGTCACCTGAAAAAAAAGACTTGTTCTTTTTCACGGTCCCCACCTCCGCGAGGGCTTGACAAGCCCTCCGGGAGTATTAATTCTCTTGGAAAACTTCTCATTGCCGTTTGGATTCGGCAAAAAATTGTAGGTCCCCTTGTATGTAAGGAAATTAACACACCAGCATACATTGTTGAGAAGTTGGCCCTGGTTCACCTCGAGCTGTTGCGCCACTCTATTTATTTCTTTTAACATGTCTAATATGGCAAATATTGAATCCTGTGCAGCTACCTTGGAATCTGTTCCGAAACCAAAAACTGTTTTTGTTTCAAAAGCTGTGGCCGACTAATACTTTGGTTAAAGAGTTTTTATACCGGTCTTCAAAAAATAAACAAGAAAATAATTTTTCAAAAAACTAAATACTAGACTATGTTTTTTTTACCAAAAGTAGTAAAAAAAACATAGTCTAGTATTTATAGATATATATATAGTCTAGTACTACCGTGGAAGAACTCTTCACCAAAGAGTTTTTTGTACAAGTCAAAAGTTTTTTGTACAAGAAAGGATCGTCATGAAGATGATCTCAAAGCCTTAGGCGGGGGAATCCTAATCGCTGTTCAGGAAAACATCAAATCTTCAAAAATTAAATTTCCCTTTGTTGTAAATGCCGAAGTTGTGTGTGTCAAACTTGAAATCTTACCCAAATTCGTGTATGTTGTTAATGTGTACATTCCCCCGGATAGCCCTGTTGAAATATACTCCGAGCTTACTAAAGTTCTCGAGTTTGTTTTCAATTTAGCGTGTAGTCAAAGCACTGTTTTGCTTTTTGGGGACTTCAACCTCCCCGCTCTTAAATGGGTCTCATCTGTTTCGCAAGTTGTTTCGCATTATGTTCCCCATTTTACTTCCCCGCATACTGCACTTAAAAAGCTTGATAACATAATATCTTTTGACTTACAGCAAGTAAGCTGTATTAAAAACATTAATAATACTCGATTTAATTTTTACATCTGACGCTATTAGTACTGTTGCTTGTAAATCTTCGTGCAACATTACTAAGATATACACTCACTCACCATTCCCAGTTGGATGTTTTTCTTGACTTGAGCTGTCATATACATGAGAATGTCAACTCATTTGATGGTTCATACACTTTTGACTTCCGAAATGCTAGCTTTCGCACATTATCTGACGAACTGAATAGATATTGTATTTCTGATATAGTCGGCTTCACTGACATTGAGCATTCTTTAGTTAAATTCTACTCCATACTCAATACCTGTATCAGTAATACAATACCCATGAAGCTAAATAAGAATTCTAATTTCTGCCATCCATGGTATACCAAGGAACTGAAAGTTTTACGCAATAAGCGCAATAAAGCGTGGAAAACATATATCAAGAGCTTAAATACCATTGACCATGACAATTTCTTGGTACTTTTCAATGAATCTAAGGCTCTATCAGAGCGCTTGTACAATAACTATGTTTCTCTAGCTGGCTTGAATTTTAAAACCAATCCTAAGCAATTTTTGAAGTTTGTAAATTCCAAGAGAAAAACTGATGGCTTTCCATCCTCTCTTAAATATAATGGTTGTTCTTCTAACAATCCTGTCGTTATTTGTAATAATTTCGCTGATCATTTTTCTAAATCGTTTAGGGACGGTCCATTTACTGTTGACTCTAATTATTTCAAGTACCTCAAAGATTTTGCTCAGGTTAGTTTTTGCGATGTACCAATACATTTCGGAACTATTATTGATCTTCTATCTACCCTGAATGATGATTGCTCAACTGCTCCAGACGGAATTCCTCCTATTGTTTTGAAGAATTGTAAGGATTTTCTCGCCTCTCCTCTGCAACATTTATTTAAGCTTTCGCTATCATCCGGCCAGTTCCCATCCATCTGGAAAGTCTGTCTCATTTATTACGCCGGTTTTTAAAAAGGGGGACAAAGGTGATGTTTCCAACTATAGGCCAATTGCCAAACTCTCCACCATCCCGAAATTGTTTGGGCAATTAATTTGCGACAGCCTTATATTTTACTGTCGTAACATAATTTGTAAAGAACAGCATGGCTTTGTTAAAAATAGGTCTACTGTCACAAACCTATTATCGTTTCATAGTATATGTTCTAATGCTGTTGAGAATGGCTTCGAGTTGGATTGCGTTTATACCGACTTTTCTAAGGCTTTCGATTTAATTTCGCATGAAATAATTGTCTATAAACTTACTTCTCTTGGTTTTCCTCCAAATTTTATGTGTTGGATTACGTCCTATCTTAACTCAAGATCATATAAAGTTAAGTTTTGAGGGTTTTTTTCAGATCCCTTTCTTGCACTATCCGGTGTTCCCCAGGGAAGTCACCTTGGTCAACTCTTATTTATTCTTGCTATAAACAATGCACTTTATAGTGTTATTTATAGTAAAATACTGTCTTATGCAGACGATATAAAAATATAAAAAACTATTAAGAACTTGAATGACCATGTCCTTCTTCAGTCCGATCTAAATCGTTTTGATACTTTGTGTAACAAAAACGGACTCTTCCTAAACCCTGCTAAGTGTCAAGTAATCACTTTTTTTAAAAAGCGTAGAGCCACTTAATTTTCTTACTGCATCAATGAACATGCTCTGTGCCGTGTTCAACATTTGAAGGATCTTGGTGTTATCTTTAGTCAAAATCTTGACCTTACAAAACACAGTCATATCGTAAATAAATCCAACTGCATGCTTGGTTTTATTAAAAGATGGTCTAAGGAGTTTAATGATCCTTACATCACTCTTTCCCTTTATAATAGTTTTGTTCGTACACACCTTGAATACGCATCGCAAGTTTGGACTCCATCTCAACTTTGCCATACCAACAGGATCGAAGCGATCCAGCGTAGATTTGTTCGTTTTGCACTCAGGGGTCTTCCTTGAGATGATCCTATTTGTCTACCTCCATATACTGATCGTCTTAAATTACTTAATATGCAAAGTCTTCTTCAAAGACGTGTCAATAATGACTTAATCTTTATTCAGCAATTAATACAAGGTCTTATAGATAGATGCACCTGACCTTCTGTCTGCTATTAACTTTAGATTTCGTGGAGGCTCTCATAAACTCCGAAATATCAGACTGTAACACATCCCACGGCATCGAACTAACTATGGGAAACACGAGCCTATAAGCCGCATGTGTTTAATTTATAACGACCACAGCAGTATGTAAGACTTCAATGTGGACAAAGCCAAGCTAAAGAGGCTGCTTTTGTTTTATTTTGTTTTATTTTCATTTGTTTTATTTTTATTTTTCACTCTTGTAACCACTGTTTGAAAATATACTTGTCTTAATTTGTTTAGTGTTTGGTGTTAGTTCATGTTTATTTTTTCCACTAACACTTGCACTAATTGATGAGCCCGTGGTAGCAGCTTCTGCTTGGCAAATTTCTGCTGCAGATATTGTTTGTAATACACAAGCTGCATTCACAGATCTGATAGTGCAAATAATATTCTTTTGCCTTCTCCTTCTTGCGATTTCTTTCAGCCCAAATAATCTCTGAAAATGAGTAAACACTAAAAAATCAAGCATTACCAAACCACTTTGACATATTTTTCTCTTCATTTTTTTGCTATTAATACAATATGAAAAATAACTTAAAATCAAAAAGAAAATTTATAAAATCTGAAAGGAAAAAACAAAAATAAAATTTGAAAAAAAAAATCGGAAAAGAAAAAAAATATGTTAGTTTACGTATTTTTTATTAATTGCTATTAATTAAATCTAGAAAGGAAGAAAGAAAAATAAAAAGGAAAAAAACCAAAACTGAAAATAAACAAGTAAGTAAGTGCAAGAGTTCTAAATACCCGACCCTATTTACCCATTAACACCAAATTTAAATTTTTTTGGTCTGTTTCATATACTGAATGTCAATTATTTGTATTAGCCACGCCCCTTAAAAAGGGCGAAGTCTAAAAATTAAAATCAATTAACTCTAATTTCGCTGGAATCACGAGAAAATGCGTTAAAAGCGAATATTAATACTTCTAAAAACAGTTTTTTCCTAAAAACGCCACCTAAAAGTGGGCGGAGCTCAATGCTTTGTATGCAACAAACTTAGCAAATGGTAATATCTTTAATATTTGTCATAAAATTTTTTTCAATTTAGAATTTAATATCTGAAATCTTTAGTTTTCAAAGATTTCAGATATTAAAAGTGGGCATGGTCAAGAGTGGGCGGCCCAATTTTTGTCTAATTAAAGGCTTCTGGTCGATATTGCACTCCACCAAAATTTGAGCTAATATTTTTTGTCTATCTTGACCAAAAGGCATTTTGAAATAAAATGTTAATTTGAGGTTGTCTGACATTCAAGCCAATTGTGGGCGTGGCTTTAGGCGGATCACTTCAATTTTCATACTTTGTCTGTACAAAATGAGAACCAAGCAACGCTGCAAGTTTCAGTTACCTTGCTCAATTTTAAAGACCTCAAAACTGCATACTTACGGACAGACGGACGGACATGGCTTAATCGACTTACCTGTTTGCCTCGATCATATCTCTAAAAGGTCTTAAGGGTCTACGGTGATTATTTCACTGTGTTACAAACTATGCATTAAAGTTAATATACCCTCAGTCGGGTATAAAAACAAGTGGGAAAGTGCAACAGTGCGTATGCAAAAGCTTCAATCCATCTACGGCGGATTACAAGATACCCGACCATACCAAAAAGAAAACTGCCACGCCTCCAAAAGTGGGTAAGATATAAAAATATAACTGTTGAATGCTTTATACTAAATGGTTGCATACATTTCGGCCTAAAACTCCGCCTTTTTAACTAAAAAAATCATTTTTTTAACGCCACGCCCACAAAAGTGGGCGGAGGCACATACAATATATACATAAGAGTTAGAAAATGCTAGTATCTACAGCTTTTGTCATACAATTTTTTGTCAAATTTCATATATACTTATTGAAAAACAGTCATTTTAAGCTAAAATCCCTTCAAAAGTGGGCCTGGTCAATGAAAAAGCTAAAATTTTTTGGCTACCTTAAAGACAATTATAAGGCAATACCAAAAATGAATGCGCTAGCGCCATTGTAACATAGCTAAAATTTGCAAAATGCATTTTTTTAAATTAGAGTTGGTCACACATACAGGCCTGTAGTGGGCGTGTCTGTGGGCGGATTCAGCTTATTTTTAAACTTGATCTGAAGGACTGGACTTCCAACCAACCCACAAACCAACCCCATTTTAGCTCTCTGCCTTAAAATTTAAGGCCTAAAAGTTGTTTACATACGGACGGACGGACGGACGGACATGGCTTAATCAATTCTCCTGTCGGTCCCATTCATATCTCTAAAAGGTCTTAGGGGTCTACGATGATTATTTCACTGCGTTACAAACTATACATCAAACTTAATATAGGTACCCTGGGTCGGGTATAATAATAACTGAGGTGAGGCTAGGCAAAAATATTTTTGAACTAATATTTTTTTAATGTCAACATACATATCAAACAGACATCTGTGTAAAAAATACAAAGAACACTACATAAAAATAAACTGAAAATAAGAAAAAAAAAACAGAAAAGCTAAACTATAAAATAGTATTATGCATACAGGTATTAATATAAATGCATACATATTTATTAAAGGATACTTACAACAAGTTACGCCATTAATTCAAAGTTGCTCTCGCAATACTATTAATAACGCCCGATACGAGCACTTTCACGAACGTCGCAGAACTAAAATGAAATTATGCTCAATCATGATGAGCTTAAACAGGGCTATACCAACAATTTTCATATTGACAAAAAAAAATATTGACAAAAAAGAAAATTAAAGCAAGTTTTTCACATTGACAACTGCAATTGTCAACATAACAACTAGGTCTTCCAATCAGATGTTTTGAAAAAATAAAGATTTTCTATTTTCACGTTAACGTTTCTTTTTATGACTTATTCAGAAAGATTTTCACATTGATAACTGCGGTTGTCAATATAACAACCGCATCAATGTGACGATCAGAAACACAGCATTTATTATGCTTTGCAGTATACCGCTTATTTTTATGACACATTCATGCGAGTATTCATATTGACAATCGAGATATTCAATTCGACGAACTTAGTAGTCACATTGACTATTGAGATTGTTAATATTACAATTAAGTTCTTCAATTGCAATTCTTCTCACGACTTGAAAATTTCGTCGTCAATATGATGAACTCTTGTTGTCATATTGAAAACCAAAAATTGACAATCGGACAGTTGTTATATTGACTATTTGGTTGTTAAACGTGTTCAAGCCATCGAGCATTTTGCGATATATTGACAATTTTGTTCGTGAGTTTGACAATTTCCGGTTAACAACCGGCGATTGTCAATATGACAACCAATAATTTTTTCAGTGTTTAAAAACAATTTTTAGTATGAACACCCTGCAACCATATTTTGAATGCGAATGACTTCGATAAGTGTACTCACGTTTACAGAGTTTTATTTAGTAATAAGAAGTGGATTGATTGAAGGTTCGTCAAAGACTAAACTTTAGTTTTCAATTTATTAATCGTCTGGCATGCATGCCGCTGCAAGAAATGCATAGTTTCATTTCTGCGGTGACATGCATCCAGCATAAATATTTTAATGTAACTTTATCTTATACGTATTAGGAGTGCATGCAGCTGCAAGAAATGCAAAGCTGCATTTCTGCAGTGGCATTCATATTCCCAGGCGTGGGTTGCTTTTACATTTACATGCAACTCCCCCCTTAAACTTTTGCAGTCCCTGCAAAAGAATCTAGATGAGGTAGAACTCTTACATTATCTTTGAGTTCCACCTCAATTTCTATGTCATTATCTTTTGACTTATCATTTCTTTCAAGATTTGTCTTTTTATGCTTTATTTTATTAATTTTCTTTGTAGCCATTATTGCAAAAGTTACAATAAATAAAGAATATCCCGTTTGTCGGCATAATGAGGCATTAAGCAGCGGGATATTTTTTGCCAACTCAGGGCAGTGTTGTACGACGCGAGGGCGATATCCGCGCGATTTCAGCGGATGACGCTCAAAATACCATAGTATTTTGGGGCACCCCATATTTGTTTATAAGTTGATTGATATACTCAGCCAGAGCTTGGTTTTGACTATTTTTAGGAGGGGGGGGGGGGATTCGGGGGTAAAACGTTAGGAGGAGACCCAAGTAGCACACTCTGGAACCATAAGCATTGGTTTTTGAACATTAGACTTATAAGACACTCAAAATGCTCTCTAGTAGCACAAATGGTTTTGCAAGGTTTCGTTATCGTACCATTGGTGCGCAGCTTATTTACTTATAAAATTGGTCATAGAAACGTATACAGCACCAAAATTATAAAACTAAAAGTGCTAGCACCAAAGGTTCCGTAAACGTGGTGCTATAAACGTTCCTTGCGTTCAAGTTATAAGGAAAGTTATAAAGGAAAGTTAGTTATAAGGAAAGTTATAAGGAAATAAGTGCTGAGGGGTTAAGTTTTATAGCGCAAGTTCTGTAGACCTTTCTAGCACCTGTTTTCTAACACTATAGGTTTGACACATCCGAAGTACTACTTTGCACTCTTTTATAGCACTTCGGGGTTGCCATAAGTCATACAATAGAAAACAATGTAATTGACAGAAATTATTGTGAGAACATTTCAAGCAAACATCTAAATATAAGAAACTTACATTTTTTATAGAATGATATAAATTTTAACTAGATTACATACTAGGCTGGAGAAGTATATCATACACAAAAATTTGATTTCAAGAGATAATTCATGCTTTTATGCTGTTTTTCTATGAACATTTATCAAAAAGCTGACACAGCGTATCGTTGCTTATATTGGGGCCAGTCATGACTATGATATATATAGTATGATATAGTGTGATATATATAGTGTGATATATATAGTATTCTATAATGCTTGTAGAATTGTAGATTGTTGAAATTTTTCACTTTTCTGTCTTCTAACTGGTCAAATAAGTAAGGTTTAGGCTTTCTTGATCCAGCACTTCAAGTATTTTATTTTCACTGACATGCTAGCTCTTAAGGTAGAAGTTTAACAGGCATCCTCCTTGGGGTTTGAAACTGTTAAGGTATAAACTACATTCATGGATAAGATAAAAACAGCCTGTAAAATATATATTTCAATTAACGTCTGCCATGTCAATAATTTCAAGTAGTCAAACCAACGTATATCCTAAAAGAAAAGAGAGTGATGGCAACCCTTAATAAATTAGCGCCATGTTTGACAGAAAACAAAAAAACCTTATAATAGTTCTACATGAAGCTAGACAGTGCTACATAGAACCCAAAGTTTCTAAAAGGCATCGCAGAACACCTTAAGTGTTACAACGGTGCTATGTGGGCTCTACATAAAACCTTACACTCTCTATTTTATGTTATATTTAATATTTCAAGAAAAGCATTTCTTCTTTTCGTCCTGTTTTAATAAATCATTTGAAGAAACGAGATGCGCACCTTGTTTTCTGCTAATTAAATGCACTCAGTTTGCTCATTAATTTCATCACCATTTAATATGAACGAAGTTATTTGTGCAAAAGCATCAACACTTTCAAAGAAAAAGATAGAAATGTGTGTATACCTAACTACAATAAAAACAACACCATGACAGTAAAAGGTAAACGCCTCGAAGTGTGTGTGCCTAAAATGTATTGACTGTCAAAAAAGTTATATAAGAGCCCGAATTAGAGCCCTTTCTGCACCCAAAATTAAGTTCTATGAAGTGTCAAATCATCCTTATAGGGGTTTTGTAAGAGGCCCCGTTACTTGTATAAAACCAACTTCAAGAACCTAAGGTTTTATGATGTGCTGCTGAAAACGTAACGGTGGCCAAAGCAAGAGCTTCTGTGTTACTTGGGGAGCTGCGACTACCTAAGACACTTGGTCTTAGTAGACTTCCGTTGTTATTTTCGTTCACCATTTTTTATCGGTAACTTTTCTTGGAGTAAAATAAAATTAAGAGCGCACTGGTTTAATAGACGACTTACTTTTTCAATGATTTAAAATCAAAAATTACCAGTGAGTACAGTGTGTTCGCAGAAGTTACAGTTCGTAAAACCCATCCTATTTGAATACCCCATCCTATCCCACATTGTAAAATTATGATGGCATAGTTATATTTTTGACATTTTATAAGTTCAAAAAGGGGCGTGGTCCAACCGCCCCTAATTACAAACTATTAATTATAAGATATATCCACAGATATTTCCAAGTTACAGTTAAATGTACGTAAAAATGCAATTTTTGGTTCAAACTCAATGTTTACCCAACCTTCTACTTTTTTTGCTTGATGCTTTCCTAAATTAAGCTCAAGAACAGTCGAAATTAAGTTTTTCTGGAAAATTTTAGGTTTTTCTTCAATGCTGCCTATAAATGTAGGCGTGGCTCAAAGTCTTGTATGAACAAAATGTGTAACTAAGCGTTTTCTACATTAAGTACTAAGCAAATTTTTTTTAATTTCGAGCAAAAATATTGAGTGAACTGCATTTGATAATTTACCCTTAAAATAGATGCCTACTGGTGATGTTTACCAAATAAATTTGTCTTTTTTGTGTCTAACATTCGTTAGGAGATGCTAAATGTCAAATTTCGGCCTCTTGGTACGTCTTATAGTTTTGAAAACTCTGGAGGTAGTTGCACATTTAAACCGATTGTGGGCGTGTCTTTGGGCGGGTTTAAAAAAAATTTAATCTTGTACTGCTTCGCATGACGTGGACCTTACATACGAAGCTTCAGTACCCTAGCTAAAAACTTAAGGCCTAAAAACACAGACGGACGGGCATGGCTCATTCGATTCAGAATTCGGTATCGATCATATGCCCCTTAGGTCTTGGGGGCTTACCATTATTATTTCACCGTGTTACAAACTATGTGACAAACTTAATATAAAAATTATTCTAAATAGCTTACATTTATAATAATCATCTTATTCCAGTGACGACGGCGATTTTTCTCCGGTGAGCGGGCTGACTCCGCTTTATCCAACACGAGTTGTTAGCTGCAACGGTGACCCCGGTACCCTTAGATACTCCACACGTTGAGAAAATCTTTTGAGTATGTGCGCGACACTTTTTCTGCCCCAAAGTGGCACTTCACCGGCTTTATAAGGGCGGTTGGACTCGGCAATACGTTTAAGTGTTTTGCCTTTTTCTCTGCTTTATTATACCGATTTACACCGAAGCCTGAATCTAGATTCTGAGCAATTCGATTTCAAAATCGAATTGAACCTTTCATACTGCTAAATAAATCTAGATTTTTTTGAGTTTTTGATCAATTTATTGAACACCAACCGTCGTTTTTTTTCACAGTTGTCACAAGTTTAACAGCATTAAAAAACAATTGTAAATAACGAAAGAAGCACTGAAAAATACTCAAAAATCATCAAAAAAAAAAAACGAAAATATTTCTCCTTCTTATACCCCATCCCATAGGATAGGAGGTATGTTAAGTTTTTCACATAGTTTGCAACACGGTGAAATAATAATGGTAGAACCCCAAGACCTTAAGGGCATACGATCGAGACCGAACTCTGAATCGAATGAGCCATGTCCATCCGTCCGTTTGTAAGTCACATGTTTTTAGGCCTTTAATTTTGAGCTAGAGTGCTGAAACTTCGTACGTAAGGTCCACGTCATGCGAAACAGTACAAGTGTAAAAACTTTGAAATCCGCCCAAAGGCACGCCCACAATCGGTCCAAATGTGCAAGTACCTCTAGAGTTTTCAAAACTGTACGACGTTCTAAAAGGTTGAAACTTAACTTTTAGCAACTGCTGATGAATGTTAGATACAAAAAAGACAAATTTAATTGGTAAACCTTCTGTAGTGGGCATGGCATCTATTTTAAGGGTACATTTTCAAATGCCGTTTACTCAATATTTTTGCTCGAAATTGAAAAAAATTTGCCTAATTATACCCCATCCCATAGGATAGGAGGTATATTAAGTTTTTCACATAGTTTGTAACACGGTGAAATAATAATGGTAGACCCCCAAGACCTTAAGGGCATATGATCGAGACCGAATTCTGAATCGAATGAGCCATGTCCGTCCGTCCGTCCGTCCGTCCGTCTGTATGTCACATGTTTTTAGGCTTTAAATTTTGAGATAGGGTGCTGAAAATTGGTACGTCAGGTGCACGTCATGCGAAGCAGTACAAGTGTAAACATTCTTGAAATCCGCCCAAAAGACACGCCCACAATCGGTCTAAATATGCAACTACCTCCAGAGTTTTCAAAACTGTAAGACGTTCTAAAAGGCTGAAATTTGACATTTAGCATCTCTTAGTGAATATAAGACACAGAAAAGACAAATTTAATTGGTAAACCTCCTCTAGTGGGCGTGGCATCTATTTTAAGGGTAAATTTTCAAATGCAGTTTACTCAGTATTTTTGCTCGAAATTGAAAAAAATTTGCTTAATATTTTATGCAGAAAACGCTCAGTTTCACATTTTGTTTATACAAAACTTTGAGGCCCGCCCACATTTGGAGGCAGAATTGAAGAAAAACCAAAAAATTTCCAGAAAAACCTAATTTCGACTGCCCTTGAGCTTAAATTAGGAAAGCATGAAACAAAAAAGTAGCAGGTTAGGTAAACAATACTTCCGTCCAGATTTCGTTCATATAAAGTTCTTAGCCACGCCCCCTTTTAGGGGTCGATTTTTTAAAAATATTGAATTTAAACCAAAAAAAAGCATTTTTACGTACAATTAGGTGTAACTTGGAAATATCTGTGGAAATATCTTATAATTAATTGTTTGTAATTAGGCGCGGTTGGCCCACGCCCCTTTTCGAAGTTTGCATTACTTATAAAATGTCAAAAAATAACTATGCCATCAGCATTTTACAATGTGGGATAAGATGAGGTATTCAACGGTCCGTTTTACGGACTGTAACTTCTGCGTACACACTGTAGCACTTACTCACTGGTTTTTTTTATGTAGAAACGCTTAGCCTCACATTTTGTTAATATAAGACTTTGGGCCACGCCCACATTTGGAGGCAGAATTCAAGAAAAACCGAAAATTTTCCAGAAAAATTTAATTTGGACTGGCCTTGAGCCTAATTTAGGAAAGCATGAAACAAAAAAAGTAGCATGTTAGGTGAACGAGACTTCGTTCCAGATTTTGTTCATATAAACATATAAGCCACGCCCCCTTTTAGGAGTCGATTTTTCAAAAATATTGAATTTGAAGCAAAAAATTGCATTTTTACGTACATTTAAGTGTAACTTAAAAGTATCTGACGAAATATCTTATAATTAATAGTTTCTAATTAGGGGCGGTTGGACCGCACCCTTTTTGAAGTTTTCATTACTTATAAAATGTCAAAAAATAACTATGCCATCAGCATTTTACATTTTACGGACTGTAACTTTTGCGTATACACTGTAGCACTTACTCACTGGTTATAAGTAAAGCTAACATGCATTGACTTAGTCTCGTTAAGGACGACTCGCCAGTCGCCAGTGACTCACTAGGATGTTCGTCCAATTGTATATTTTGTCTAAACGCGCTGAAGTTTCCCTGTTGATAGCGAGAATAGCAGTGTCGTCAGCGAACGTAGCTAAAACTGTTCCTTCATCGGGGGTATGTCTCTTGTATAAAGCAAAAATAATATTGGGCCGAGAACGCTTCCTTGCGAGACACCGGCATTTATCTCTTTGAATTCCGAGTACTCACTTTCGTACCTTAGGCGAAAGATTCTGTCTTCAGGGTAAGACTCTAAGATTCTATAGAGTTTTTCTGGTAAGCTAAGCCTTAACTTGTACTTCAGGCCTTCGTGCCACACCTTGTCGAAGGCTTGCGCTAGTACATATCTTTTCCGCTTCCAGAGCTTTTTCGATTTCGTTTGTTATTCGATAGACCTGGTCGATTGTTGAATGCTATTTCCTAAATCTGAATTGGTGTTCCGGAATCAATCGTCTTTTTTCAATGATTGGTTGCAACCTTTTAAGCAACAGTTTCTCGAATACTTTAGATATTATCGGCAGTAGCGAAATAGGTCTGTATGACTTTTTGTCGTTCGGACATTTTCCTGGTTTCGGAACCATTATGATCACGGCCAATTTCCAGTGCCTTGGAACGTATGAAATTCTCATGGAGGCGTTAAAGATATAGAGTAACTTGACCAAAGCTTTTTTTGGTAGCTTCTTTAGAATTTCGCTAGTAATTAAGTCGTTACCAGGGGCTTTGTTGTTTTTCAGATTATTTATCGTTTGACGAAGTTCAGCCAATGACACGGTTTTTATTCTATTATTATCTTGAATCGCATACGGATTGAGCTCCTCGACCAACGGTTTTCCGTCAAACGGTTTGAATGTTTTTCTTGGTATTCTGCAAATAAATCCGCTTTTTCTTTGTATTCTCTTGCCCATTCGCTGTTGGCTTTTCTTAATGGCGCAGAGTGTGCTATAGGCTACTTAACGGACTTGACTGCTTTCCAAAGAGACTAGTTCGAACCTTTATCGGCAGTCAACCTTTCGAGGTAAGCAGGAGTCTCGCGACTATTAAAATTTTGAAGTTCGTGCTTCAGTTTGTTAGAAAGGTGGTTCAAGGTGGTCTTATCTGGGGGTGGTCATGAACGTTGCCATCTATTGCGCGCTCTCCTCTTTTCGCATATTAGCTCTTCTAATTCTCGCGGATATATTGTTCCGCTATTCGATAATTCGGACCTCCGAAAAAAGTGTTATTCCACGCAGCTCTCTGAATAACTCTCACGAGTTTATCTAATTCGTCTTTTATTTCAAGTGGCGTTTTGAGCGTTACATCTAAAGCTATATTTTCTTTGCAGTATTTTCTAAAGCCGTCCCAGTCGGTGTTGTTGTTAGTTAATCTAGGCGCTCTTTTTTTTTCGCTAGGCTTCCGCCGATTTTCAAAAGAACTGCCGAGTGATCTGATGGTAATATGATGAATCTCATGAAGGTAACGAGGTACCCCCTTGGCGATAAAGAAGTTGAGAAAATCAGGTATTTTATTTCTGTCGGTTGGCCAATATGTTGGCTTCCCGTCGATAAGAAAACAACGCCGCGTTTTGTACTTGCTTTAAAGAGGACTCTGCCTCTTTTTGAATTGCACCGTGAGCCCCAAAATGTATTTTTCGCGTTCAAGTCCCCGCCGATGATAAAATTTGACCCAAGTAAATCAAAGAGCAGAGCAAGATCTTCATCTGCCAGCCGATACTGTGGAGGAAAATAGCTCGTCTGAGATAGTATAGTACAAAAATAGCTTTTACTGAGACTGAGATTATTTGCATAGAGTCAAGCTCTATTTCTTCGTTTTTGGAGGGCTTAATGCAGTCTTTAATGTAGAGAGAGGATTCACCCCTCGAATTTTCTGAAGGATGATGCGCGTGATAGTCGATGTAACCTTTTATTTTGCGTGCCGAACCCTTTTTCAAGTGGGTTTCCGAAATCAAGCATACGTCTACATTATTCTTCCGTAGGAATACTTCTAGTTTGTCAATTTTTTGCAAAAGACCGTTTGCATTCCATGTGATTATTTTGATTGACTTTCCCATATTCCTGATTTTTTATTAAATGCTTTTCTAGGTTTAAACTCGAGCTCGCTCAATTTGTTCAATATTACTTGATCAAGTTTCAACTGTTGCTCAAGCTTTTCTAAAATAATGCCTAGAATTTGAGAGACCGAATCTGATGCGGCCGATTGTGGCTTACTTTCACGTGACGCGACTTGAGCGTACGATCTTGGACCAACAAGTGTGGATTCGCCCTTTTGACTCCTTAGCTCAAAATTTAAGGCCTAAGAGCATGTGACATACAGACGGACGGACGGACAGACATGGCTCATTCGATTCAAAATTCGGTCTCGATCAAATGCCCTTGAGGTCTTGAAGGTCTACCATTATTATTTCACCGTGTTACAAACTATCCTATGGGATGGGGTATAAAAATACTCTTTCCAAATTTTAACTTTGTTACAATGGCGCTAGCGCATTCATTTTTGGTATGTAACATTGCCCTGTAATTGTCTTTGAAAAAGCCAAAATTTTTTAGCCTTTTCATTAACCACGCCCACGTTTTAAGGGATCTTAGCTTAAAATGACTGTTTTTTAATAAATATACAGGGTGTTTCCAAATTCGATGCAAATATTTTGACACAAGATTCTTGGGTATATTTGAAGAAAAAAATTGTTCTACAGTATGGGCCTATCTCAAATTTTGATACCACTTATTGGGAATTTAAGAAAACACCTACTTTGAGGTACCTTGACCCATACTAACACAAATATCTCCGCTAACACTTACAACAGGTACTTCATTTAGGACTTACATTTTAGAAGAAATAGTACTTCTTTTAACTGCATTAAAATAAAATTGATGACTTTTTTAACTTTCGAGATATTTGCTTTTAAGTCGGATCCTTTTTCCCTGCCCATGACATTTTTTTGACTTTCAAGACACATTTCTGCGAAAAATGCGTAATAAATATATCGGTAATTTTTTTGTCTAGTGCACCTAACAATACTTAATAAAAATTGCTAAGAGAAGTTACCCGAAAAACCCACAGATTTTATGATACTTGGGAAATTCCATAGCAGGTAAAATTATGAAAAACTCTTTTCACGAAGCCGCGACAGGTTGTTACCTACTTTTATAGCCGCGATTGACAACAAGAACGATTTTTTGACTATGTATTAATAATTTACATAGGTTTTAGAGCATGCTTTTTTATTAGACTACCTGATAAAAAGGTAATTTCCCTATCATTTTTCTGTTAAATCCCAAAAAGGATTGAGTTTGAGGTTGGAAAATTTACCTAATGTAAATTGTATAAAAGGTTAGAAAACAAAATTAAATCCATCAAAGTCATTTTTGAAGCCGAGGTGACACAACAGTTGTTAAGAAACCCTACTTGAAATGGCATCTTTTACAAACGAAGAATACGCCGATATTATCTACGTTTATGGGATGTGCAACGGAAGTTCTATTAGAGCACAACAAAGATACCATCAGCTTTATCCTAACCGAAGAGTACCTAATCCCCGCGTATTTACAAATTCGTTTCGAAGACTTCGGGAAACGGGATCTGTTTCAACAAGACGACCTAACGCAGGAGCTTCACCAGGAAGAATTGCAGTTGGTGAAAGAATACTGGAAGCGGTTGCAAATGATCCATCAATCAGCATCAGGCGCTTATCCTTGCGATTTAATGTTTCAACACATAAAATTGTTCGTCTCCTGCATACGGAAAACTTGTATCCATACCACCATACACCTGTGCAGGAACTGCTTCCGAGTGATTTGGAGCCGAGACTTGAGTTTTGCAACTGGTTGTTAGAGCGGAACTTGGATGACAACGGTTTTATAAGCTGAATCCTGAGAACTTGTAATATCAACTCTAAATGATTTAGAAGATCGCATTCTCCAAGCCTCGACACAAGTGAGGCAGGAGTTATCCTCAATAAACGTTTACAGCGCAATCCAAAAACGGGCTCTAGCATGCATACAAAATGGAGGAGGAAACTTTGAACACCTTATTTGATTGTAAAGTTAACTTAATGAAATAAAAAAAAAACATAAACCAAACACAAGCATTTTTATTCAGAATAATAGGAATTGAACACTATGAATCGAGTTTTTCATAATTTTAGCTGCTATGGAATTTCCCAAGTATCATAAAATCTGTGGGTTTTTCGGGTAACTTGTGTTGGCAAATTTTTATTAAGTATTATTAGGTGCACTAGAAAAAAAAATTACCGATATGTTTATTACGCATTTTTCGCAGAAATGTGTCTTGAAAGTCAAAAAAATGTCATGGGCAGGGAAAAAGGATCCGACTTAAAAGCAAATATCTCGAAAGTTAAAAAAGTCATCAACTTTATTTTAATGCAGTTAAAAGAAGTACTATTTCTTCTAAAATTTAAGTCCTAAATGAAGTACCTGTTGTAAGCTAACAGCGGAGATATTTGTTTTAGTATGGGTCAAGGTACCTCAAAGTAGGTGTTTTCTTAAATTCCCTATAAGTGGTATCAAAATTTGAGATAGGCCCATACTGTAGAACAATTTTTTTCTTCAAATATACCCAAGAATCTTGTGTCAAAATATTTGCATCGAATTTGGAAACACCCTGTATATGAAATTTGACAAAATATTATATGACGATATCTAAAGTTGTAGATATTGGCATTTTCTAACTTTTACTTATATATTATGTATGCCTCGCCCACTTTTGTGGGAGTGGCGTTAAAAAAATGATTTTTTTTAGTAAAAACGGCGGAGTCTTAGGCTGAAATGTATGCAACCAGCTAGGATAAAGCATTCAACAGTTATATTTTTGTATCCCGCACACTTTTTGGGGCCTGGCAGTTTTCTTTTTGGTATGGTAGGGTATTTTGCAATTCGTCGTAGATGGAGTGAAGCTTTTGCATACCGACTGTTGCACTTTCCCACTTGTTTCTTTAGAAATTCGTTAAATAGTTATTCGCTTTATCACGGCACTAAACTATTTCACTTTTTATAAAGTCGTGCACTGCTACTACTTTGACCGTCGTCCCTGCTCGGGCACCAATTAACAAAAACAGACCGGGTTCTATTAAAAAAAATGAACTTTATTTGTCAAGGGAAAAATTAAGACTAACTGAACAATTGTAAACAATTGTGAAAACACTCAAATATTCTAGACTAGACATTTACATTTAAGTGTAACTTAAAAATATCTGACGAAATATCTTATAATTAATAGTTTGTAATTAGGGGCGGTTGGACCGCACCCCTTTTTGAAGTTTTCATTACTTATAAAATGTCAAAAAATAACTATGCCATCAGCATTTTACAATGTGGTATAGGATGGGGAATTCAACGGTCCATTTTACGGACTGTAACTTTTGCGTACACACTGTAGAACTTACTCACTGGTTATAAGTAAAGCTAACATGCATTGACTTAGTCTCGTTAAGGACGACTCGCCAGTCGCCAGTGACTCGCCAGGATGTTCGTTCAATTGTATATTTTGTCTAAAAGCGCTGAAGTTTCCCTGTTGATAGCGAGAATAGCAGTGTCGTCAGCGAACGTAGCTAAAATTGTTCCCCCATCGGGAGTATGTCTCTTGTATAAAGCAAAAATAATATTGGGCCGAGAACGCTTCCTTGCGAGACACCGGCATTTATCTCTTTGAATTCCGAGTACTCACTTTCGTACCTTAGGCGAAAGATTCTGTCTTCAGGGTAAGACTCTAAGATTCTATAGAGTTTTTCTGGTAAGCTAAGCCTTAACTTGTACTTCAGGCCTTCGTGCCACACCTTGTCGAAGGCTTGCGCTAGTACATATCTTTTCCGCTTCCAGAGCTTTTTCGATTTCGTTTGTTATTCGATAGACCTGGTCGATTGTTGAATGCTATTTCCTAAATCTGAATTGGTGTTCCGGAATCAATCGTCTTTTTTCAATGATTGGTTGCAACCTTTTAAGCAACAGTTTCTCGAATACTTTAGATATTATCGGCAGCAGCGAAATAGGTCTGTATGACTTTTTGTCGTTCGGACATTTTCCTGGTTTCGGAACCATTATGATCTCGGCCAATTTCCAGTGCCTTGGAACGTATGAAATTCTCATGGAGGCGTTAAAGATATAGAGTTACTTGACCAAAGCTTTTTTTGGTAGCTTCTTTAGAATTTCGCTAGTAATTAAGTCGTTACCAGGGGCTTTGTTGTTTTTCAGATTATTTATCGTTTGACGAAGTTCAGCCAATGACACGGTTCTTATTCTATTATTATCTTGAATCGCATACGGATTGAGCTCCTCGACCAACGGTTCTCCGTCAAACGGTTTAAATGTTTTTCTTGGTATTCTGCAAATAAATCCGCTTTTTCTTTGTATTCTCTTGCCCATTCGCTGTTGGCTTTTCTTAATGGCGCAGAGTGTGCTATAGGCTACTTAACGGACTTGACTGCTTTCCAAAGAGACTAGTTCGAACCTTTATCGGAAGTCAACCTTTCGAGGTAAGCAGGAGTCTCGCGACTATTAAAATTTTGAAGTTCGTGCTTCAGTTTGTTAGAAAGGTGGTTCAAGGTGGTCTTATCTGGGGGTGGTCATGAACGTTGCCATCTATTGCGCGCTCTCCTCTTTTCGCATATTAGCTCTTCTAATTCTCGCGGATATATTGTTCCGCTGTTCGAAAAAAGTGTTATTCCACGCAGCTCTCTGAATAACTCTCACGAGTTTATCTAATTCGTCTTTTATTTCAAGTGGCGTTTTGAGCGTTACATCTAAAGCTATATTTTCTTTGCAGTATTTTCTAAAGCCGTCCCAGTCGGTGTTGTTGTTAGTTAATCTAGGCGCTCTTTTCTTTTTCGCTAGGCTTCCGCCGATTTTCAAAAGAACTGCCGAGTGATCTGATGGTAATATGATGAATCTCATGAAGGTAACGAGGTACCCCCTTGGCGATAAAGAAGTTGAGAAAATAAGGTATTTTATTTCTGTTGGGCTTCCCGTCGATAAGAAAACAACGCCGCGTTTTGTACTTGCTTTAAAGAGGACTCTGCCTCTTTTTGAATTGCACCGTGAGCCCCAAAATGTATTTTTCGCGTTCAAGTCCCCGCCGATGATAAAATTTGACCCAAGTAAATCAAAGAGCAGAGCAAGATCTTCATCTGCCAGCCGATACTGTGGAGGAAAATAGCTCGTCTGAGATAGTATAGTACAAAAATAGCTTTTACTGAGACTGAGGTTATTTGTATAGAGTCAAGCTCTATTTCTTCGTTTTTGGAGTGCTTAATGCAGTCTTTAATGTAGAGAGAGGATTCACCCCTCGAATTTTCTGAAGGATGATGCGCGTGATAGTCGATGTAACCTTTTATTTTGCGTGCCGAGCCCTTTTTCAAGTGGGTTTCCGAAATCAAGCATACGTCTACATTATTCTTCCGTAGGAATACTTCTAGTTTGTCAATTTTTTGCAAAAGACCGTTTGCATTCCATGTGATTATTTTGATTGACTTTCCCATATTCCTGATTTTTTATTAATTGCTTTTCGAGGTTTAAACTCGAGCTCGCTCAATTTGTTCAATATTACTTGATTAAGTTTCGCCTGTTGCTCAAGCTTTTCTAAAATAATGCCTAGAATTTGAGAGACCGAATCTGATGCGGCCGATTGTGGCTTACTTTCACGTGACGCGACTTGAGCGTACGATCTTGGACCAACAAGTGTGGATTCGCCCTTTTGACTCCGGTGGGAACTAGGACCAGCGACGTTTTCTTGTGCATTTTGAATTTTGCCTTTAATCAAACCCTTACCCCTTGTCGACTTAGCGGTTTTTGGCTTATCTTCTTTAGGAGGTTTTAGGCTTGGGCCCTTATTTTCACTATTTTTCTTTGGTACTTCATGTTGTTTTTTAACTCAATGGCAATTTCGCAACCTCGGTAGCTCACTGGGTGACTTCCCCTGCAATTGGCGCAAACCGCGGGGGTCTGACTGCTGACATTCCAATCTGTGAGAGACGTTCGGCGGCGCATTTTACTCATCGCGGGTTTTTCTGTTTGTACGCTTGCGTGTGTCGGAAACCTTGGCATCGCTTACATTGGGGAACTAGCCTGTTGCCCTTCCGCTTTGGCTCGATTCTTACCCTGATGCTAAGGATTGATTTAATTTTGTAGCTTTCGTTAATATTCTCAGTTCTATCAAAGGAAAGCATAAAAATTTGCAGGCCGCGTCAGATAACAGCGGAATCTTTGCCTTCGTCCGTACGTTGCTTCCCTTTCTTTATTATGTTCACGGCGTCAAGAATTTTAAAGCCTTGGGCTTTAACGTCTTGTATTATTTCGTCCTTGGTACAGGATGGGTGTAGTCCCCTCGCGATAACTCGCAGTGGCTTTTCGAGGTGATTTTCATAAGTTAACCATTGGATTTTTCTCTAGATTCAACTTTTGTGGCAGTGACCGATAGGCATCAGAGTCATCGACGATAGCTTTCCATACGTTGTTCCCAAGTGATGTTATGTTATATTTTGTCCCAAGAATATTTTTAAGGATGTTTCGAAACTTTCCGTAGTCCGCGATCCCAACGACATTTATTGCAGGTGGTCGGCGGTTCTTTTTTTGCGGTTTTCCTGTCACTTTTTTTGATACGACTGGTGTTTCTTCTTTTTGTGCACGGTTTCTACTTTGGGTGAAGAACCGGCCTTTCGGTTCTTGGTAAGCCTTTTCCTAAAGACCGGGTTCGTTTCGCGTGCAAGCTCTTCCTCGTTCGTCTGGTATTCATATTGACGTTTCGGCATTTCCTCGCATTCTATAGTACCACGGGGGTTCCTTAAGGCTTCGTTTTCTTTACGTTACGATTCTACTTCGCTTTTAAGCTCGTGTTAAGCTTAAGCTTAGTACGGAGTTCGTTGTTTTCCACTTCAAAGCATTTAATTTTCGCTGAGTCCTGATTAACCGGTGGACTTCCTTTTTGGAGACCTTCGATCCAGCTGCAACAGAGACCTTCGATCCAGCAATAAATGGCTCTCCCCAGAATCCGTAGAGCCTACCTCCGAAGAGGGTGGATTTGTCAGTGAAACTGGATTGGTACCTGGGGTAATATTTTTTTTTTTGTTTTGTCCATTGCATAGTCTGTATGCGCTACGCGCTCGGCATGCGGAAGGTGGATTTAAGTCGCCTCTTACGACAGGCATGCCTCGGGTATATTCTAACCGAAGGGGTAGGGGTAAGAATTAAAAATGTGTGTTTGCTTTTATTGTCGTATCAATTCCGCAAACTCGAATTTAATCTATTACATTTGTATTCGATTTTGTGGGAATCTAGATTCTGAGCTCCATTCTGAATTCCACAAATGTATGGGAGATCTTATGGATTTTTATTAGATTTGGGACTTTTTTACTCTTAATCTAGATTCTGGCTCGGTGTGAAAACGGTATAACTCGCCTTTCCACAGCACTTTCACAATAGCACTCAAAATAGTTATTCGCTTTATCAAGTCACTAAACTATTTTATAATACCCGACCCAGGGTATATTTAGTTTGATGCAGAGTTTCTAACGCAGTGAAATAATCACCGCTAACCCCTTAGACCTTTTAGAGATATGAATGGGACCAACAGGAAAATCGATTAAGACATGGCCGTCCGTCCGTCCGTCAGTATGTAAACATTTTTTAGGCCTTGAATTTTAAGGTAGAGAGCTGAAATTTGGTGGGTTGGCTGAAAGTCCAGTCCTTCAGAATAAGTTTGAAAATTAGCTGAAGCCGCAAACAGACACGTCCACAGCAGACCTATATGTGCGACCATCTCTAATTTAAAACCTATGTGCTATAGTGTGTAGGCAGAAGTTACAGTCCGTAAAACGGACGTTGAATACCCCATCCTATTCCACATTGTAAAATTATTATTCCACAAAAAAATTGTTAAATGGCATAGCTTTTTTTGACGTTTTACAAGTAATGCAAACTTCGAAAAGGGGCGTGGTCCAACCGCTCCTAATTACAGACCATTAATTATAATATATTTCCACAGATATTTCCAAGTAACACTGTACGTAAGAATGCATTTTTATACCCGACACAGGGTATATTAAGTTTGATGTATAGTTTGTAACGCAGTGAAATAATCACCGTAGACCCAGACCTTTTAGAAATATGAATGGGACGGACCGGAGAATCGATTAAGCCATGTCCGTCCATCCGTCCGTATGTAAACAACTTTAAGGGCTTAAATTTTAAGGCAGAGAGCTAAGATTGATTTTGTGGGTTGGTTGGAAGTCCGGTCCTTCAGATCAAGTTTGCAAATAAGCTGAATCCGCCCACAGACACGCCCACTACAGGCCTGTATGTGTGACCATCTCTAATTTAAAAAAATACATTTTGCAAATTTTAGCTACGTTACAATGGCGCTAGCGCATCAATTTTTGGTACGTAACATTGCCTTTGTCTTCAAGGTAGCTAAAAAATTTTAGCTTTTTTATTGGCCACGCCCACTTTTTAAGGGATTTTAGCTTAAAATGACTGTTTTTCAATAAATATATATGAAATTTGACAAAAGCTGTAGATATTAGCATTTACTAACTTTTATGTATGTATTGTATGTGCCTCCGCCCACTTTTGTGGGCATGGCGTTAAAAAAACTGATTTTTTTAGTTAAAAAGGCAGAGTTTTAGGTCGTAATGTATGCAACCACCTAGTATAAAGCATTCAACAGTTATATTTTTATACCCCGCCCACTTTTTGGAGGCTTGGCAGTTTTCTTTTTGGTATGGTCGGGTATTTTGCAATCCGTCGTAGATGGATTGAAGCTTTTGCATACCCACTGTTGCACTTTCCCACTTGTTTTGGTTCAAATTCAAGCTAAAAACTGTATATGAACGAAGTCTGGACTGAGGTCTCGTTTACCTAACCTTCTACTTTTTTTGTTTGATGCTTTCCTTAATTAGGCTCAAGGCCAGACGAAATTAGGTTCTTCTGGGAAATTTAAGGTTTTTCTTCAATTCTGCCTCCAAATGTCTGCGTAGCCCAAAGTCTCTCTGGAGGAAGTTGCACATTTAGACCGATTTTGGGCGCGTCTTTTGGCGGATTTCAAAAATTTTTACATTTTTACTACTCCGCATAACGTGAACCTTACGTACGATGTTTTAGCGCCCTAGCTCAAAATTTAAGGCCTTAGAGCATGTGACATACAGACGGACGGACGGACGGACGGACAGACGTGGCTCATTCGATTCAAAATTCGGTCTCGATCATATGCCCTTGAGGTCTTGAAGGTCTACCATTATTATTTCACCGTGTTACAAACTATGTGACAAGCTTAATATAAATCCTATCCTATGGGATCTGGTATAAAAATACTCTTTCCAAATTTTAACTTTGTTACAATGGCGCTAGCGCATTCATTTTTGGTATGTAACATTGCCCTGTAATTGTCTTTGAAAAAGCCAAAATTTTTAAGCCTTTTCATTAACCACGCCCACGTTTTAAGGGCTCTTAGCTTAAAATGACTGTTTTTTAATAAATATATATGAAATTTGACAAAATATTATATGACGATATCTAAAGTTGTAGATATTGGCATTTTCTAACTTTTACTTATATATTATATATGCCTCGCCCACTTTTGTGGGAGTGGCGGTGAAAAAATGATTTTTTTTTGTAAAAACGGCGGAGTTTTAGGCTGAAATGTATGCAACCAGCTAGGATAAAGCATTCAACAGTTATATTTTTGTATCCCGCACACTTTTTGGGGGCGTGGCAGTTTTCTTTTTGGTATGGTACCAATTAACAAAAACAGACCGGGTTCTATTAAAAAAAATGAACTTTATTTGTCAAGGGAAAAATTAAGACTAACTGAACAATTGTAAACAATTGTGAAAACACTCAAATTTTCTATATTCAATATTCTACCTATACCCAAATTTCTATGCCGAAATCGTGGGAGCTGTGCTACTGGTGTGTTTCCAGAGATGTTGCTGATTACGCAAACGTAACATGATGCTGGATCGGGTTATGTCCGGAATGTTGCTATTGGTGCTGCGACGAATGTAACATGATACTGCTTCGGGTTACTTTTCCAATGTTGCTCTCTCAGAACACGTGTTCTGTGAGATAACTAATATATCAAATAAAAAGCGTTTATTAGAATGCATATTAAATATGACCACGTCTACAACTGCTAAATGCCAAACACAATACACTTAAGCGAGGATATCGTATACCAAATTTAAGTTTCCTGTGGCAACTTTGATTTTGCATACTAATAAGTAAAGTGGGCGTTTCAGTGGGCGGATTTAAAAAAAATTTTACACTTGTACTGCTCTGGGACCTAGAAAGAACAGATATCAAGTTTAAAGTTCCTAGCTCAAAACTTAAGGCCTAAGAACTATCGGTCTCAAAATTCGGTCTCTATCATTATGCCCTTAAATTCTTGGACCTTTAAGAGTTATGATCGAGACCGACAGGTGAATCGATTAAGCTATGTCCGTCCGTCAGTCCGTCTAGGTCTTTCAAATTGAGCTAGGACGCTCAAACTTGAAGTTTATATTGGTTCTTATTTTGTACAAAGTGAAAAAATTAGTTAAATCCGCCGATGGCCACGCCCATTACTGGGTTCAATGTAAGACAACCTCTATTTCAAATTTTCTTTTGAAATGCCTTTTGGCCAAGCTAGACTAGACGGCCAAGTAGGATCTCAAATTTTGGTAAAGAGCAATAATGGCCCACAATATCGACCTTGCCCATTTTTAATATGTTAGATCTTTAAAAAACCGATTTCTCGGAAAGTTTACTCCAAATTGAAAAAAAAATTGTGTAACAAATATTAAAGATATTACTATTTGCTAGGTTTGTGTTAAGGGGCTAAAGGAAAAGGCTGTTTATGAAAAAACTGTTTTTTTCGAAATAATTTAATAATAAGCGAAATCATTTTTGCTTTTACGTATTTTCTAATGATTGACGAAATTACATTTAATTGATTTTTATTTTAAGCCCATCCCAACTTTTGGGGCGTGGCCTTTATAAATTGTATATGAATTCGGGCCAAAAAACTTTAAGATTTGGTGTTACATGGTATGTAGGGTCGGGTATATAAAAGTTTGTCAGAGACAAACTCTTGCACTTACTCACTTGTTTCTCTTCTTTTCCTGAACAATAGTCTGATCAGTGATAATTACTGCTAAGAACTGTTCCAGTAAATTTCGCTTGCAAATCGGAGGAAAAATTTTCAATGGAGTTTATAAGGAAACTATTGCTGGGAGTTTGCATTCGCTAAGTTGGCTTGATGCATAAATAACTGAATTACTATATATTCCACTGGCGTCTCTTTTGCCCTCTTGCCCTTCAAAGCTTTTATAAAGCTTAAAATTTCCGTGCTGGTTAATACAAGATTAGTTAGTTAAAAGATGCAAAAACCAGTGAACCAGTGTGTAACCAGTGAGCAAGTGCTACAGTGTATACAGTCCGTAATCCGGACCGTTGAATACCTCATCCTATCCCACATTGTAAAATGCTGATGTTATTGTTATTTTTTGACATTTTATAAGAAGTGCAAATTTTGAAAAGGTCCAACCGCCCCTAATTACAGACTATCGATTATCGCGCAGATATTTCCAAGTTACGCTTAAATGAACGTTAAAATGCAATCTTTTGGTTCAAATTAAATTTATTTTTTTTTAATCCACCCCTTAAAAGGGGCGTGGCTAAAAACCTTGTATGAACGAAATCTTGAATAAAGTTTTGTTTATATAACCTGCTTATTTTTTTTTATTCTTTCCTAAATTAGGCTTAAGGCCAGTCGAAATTACGTTTTTCTGGAAAGTTTAAGATTTTTCTTCAATTCTGCCTCCAAATGTGGGCGTGGCCTTATGTATTGTATGAACAAAATGTAGAACTATGTGTTTTCTACATAATATAGTAAGTAAATTTTTTTCGATTTGGAACAAAAATATTGAATAAAATGCTTTTGAAAAATTGACCTTAAAATTAATGCCACACCCAGTAGGGAAGGTAAAGCTATGATTTTTTTATTTTGTATATGTTACAATAAACAGGATATAATAAATACCAAATTTTAGACTTTTAAGACGTTTTACAGCTTTGGAAGCTTTGGAGGCAGTTGCACAATTGCACCGATTGTGGGCGGATTTGAAAATTTTTACACTTGAACTTAAAAGAACAGAAATCCAGGAGCGTTTGTTTCGGGACGAGCGGCCTCCTGGTCAGCGTCTATTGTCCGGGTAAGGATGGGCCGAATTTAAACCTGGCAGCTAGGTATAAAATGCACCCCCCCCCCCTTTACCATGAAAAGTAAACGAGCGCACCCTTTGGAGCTATCCCTGAGGGGTGTCAGCATGCGAGCGCTTGGTGGTCGGAAGGTCCCGCTTGGCATCCGACCGGGTTTAATCCGGGGAAGTTATGAGCAGCCCGTCAATGGTGCCGTTATCCATTACGGGGGGCGGAGGGGGACAGCGCCAAGTCAAAATGAGGGCTTAGGTGGAAACTCTACAAATCGACAACGGCACCAACTCAAAATTGGCACGTGGAATGTCTCGCCGCTACCGAGGAAGGAACTTGAACTGGTTGAGGAGGCCAAAATGTATCAGCTCGATGCAACTGGCATCTCCTCAACTAAGTGGAGGATTCTTGAACCAAAGACTTCAATATGACTCTTCTGATCTGCCGTCTCAAATCACATGGCTGCACAGGCGGGTGTGGGCATACTCAAAAGTCCCCGGTTGTCAGAAAAAGTATTCGATGTCATTCCGTTAGGCGGAAGGATTCTGATCTTAAAGCTTAAGCTTGAACGACCGACTCTGGCTCTGGTTCAGGTTTATGCACCAAATCGAGAGTCAGAGTATGAATCCTTTTTGAACGAAGTAGATGCTGCCCTGGACAGAGTGGCAGAAATAGACTTCTTTCTCCTGATGCACATGTGGGTACGGACGACAGTACTTGGAGGAGTGTGATCGAGAGGCACGGTGGCCCGGATCAAAACAGGAACGGAGGGAAGTTGTTGGACTTTTGCTGTGCATATGGCTTGTCCATCATAAACACCTTTTTCCCACACAAAGACATTCACAAATACATATGGTAAAAGCACAGTTTAAATCAAAGGTCTCTGATTGATTTCTTTGTTGTACCATAGTGTGTTCAAAGAATGATTTGTGATGTTCGAGTTTTCAGGGGAGCTGAGTTGTCAACTGATCACCACTTGGTGCTGTGTGTTTTTCAGTGACAGTATTCCTTTGCCACCCAGGCGAAAACCAAGAGTGTTGACCCGCATACGGTGGGTAAGGTTGCAGGGTGCTGACTCTGATTTCAGAGAGCGCTTTGCACAGCATGTTTCGGGGAAGTTTGAACAAATTCCAACTGACCTTTTGAATGTAGAGGACAAATGGCAGCTGTTTTCATCGGCAATCATTGCCTCTGCAGGAAATGTTTGTGGAGTGAAGCGGCTTGGGGTAACGGCTGGTGGTGGGAAAAGAACTGCTTGGTTTAAAACGCCTGGAGTTCAAGAAGCCATCAGAGAAAAGAAGAGCCTACATTGCCTGGATCCAATGTAGAAACACAACTTTTCGAGCCCGGTACAATGAGGCGCGAAGGACTTCCAATCTGGCAGTCAGAACAGCCAAGGAAAAGTCATGGAAAAAGTTCGGCGAGAAGTTGGAGCACGATTACAGTTCTGCAAACAAGATATTTTGGCAGACTATTCGCCGGCTCAGAGGAAGGAAGTTGAATATTATTCAAGGAGTTAAATCCAAGGACGGTACACTTCTTTCAAATGAGTGCGATGTCTTGCGCAGATAGAGAGAGCACTTTTCGGAGTTGCTCAACCCCCAACAGGGCACTGAAGATGGCATTCCCACTGCTGACGAGATAAGGGCGGAGAATAGTCCCACAGTGGCCGAAGTCACTAAAGCGATTAAATCGCTAAAAGTTGGCAAGTCTGCTGGAGTTGATGAAATCTGGCCAGAAATGCTCAAGGTAAGGTGGCCTGGAAGAGGCACAACCGACCAGATTTTTACTCTGAAGGTTATTCTTGAGAAGGCCTGGGAATATGCCAAACCAGTCTATGTGTGTTTAATAGACCTGGAAAAGGCGTATGAACGAGTCCCTCGGGATATACTGTGAAGAGTTTTGCATGAGTATGCGCTGAGTGGGCCTCTTCTGAGAGCCATCCAGTCTTTGTATGGAAACTGCAGAAGCTGTGTACGGATAAATGGCGTCAAATCCCGTCCTTTTCATTTGCGCGTTGGACTTTGCCAGGGCTGTGTTCTGTTGCCGCTCCTTTTCGTAGCATATATGGACTGGATGGTGAAGCGCAGTCTTGGCGAGCAATGTTTCGAATTGGCTGGCATAAGGATGAGCGGCCATCATCCAAAGAGGAACTTCAGCGAGCACTGGGTAGGTTTGCTGTCTGTGGTGATGCTGGGATTAAAGTAAACAGCAATTTTAAAATTTTATTAGGACCAATTTATAATTAAGATTTGATTTAAGGGTTAAAACCAGTGAGTAAGTGCTAGAGTGTGTACGCAGTAGTAACAGTCCGTAAAACGGACCGTTGAATACCCCATCCTATCCCACATTGTAAAATGCTGATGGCATGGTTATTTTTTGACATTTTATAAGTAATGCAAACTTCGAAAAGGGGCCTGGTCCGCCCCTAATTACAAACTATTAATTTTAAGATATTTCCACAGATATGTCCAAGTTACACTATATATAATATATATATATATATTATATGTACGTTCAAATGAAATTTTTTGGTTCAAATTCTGGAAATCTGGAATGAAGTCTCGTTTACTTAACCTGCTACTTTTATTGTTTCATGCTTTCCTAAATTAGCCTCAAGGCCAGTCGAAATTAAGTTTTCTGGAAAATTCTAGGTTTTTCTTCAATTCTGCCTCCAAATGTGGGCGTGGCCCAAAGTCTTGTATAAACCAGTGAGTAAGTGCTACAGTGTGTACGCAGAAGTTACAGTCCGCAAAACGGACCGTTGAATACCCCATCCTATCACACATTGTAAAATGCTGAGAACATAGTTATTTTTTGACATTTTATAAGTAATGCAAAAATCGAAAAGGGGCGTGGTCCAACCGCCTTTAATTAGAAACCACAGATATTTCCAAGTTACACTTAAATGTACGTTAAATGCAATTTTTCGGTTCAAATTCAATATTTTTGAAAAATCGAGCCCTAAAAGGGGGCGTGGCTAAAAACTTTATATGAACGAAATCTGGACTGAAGTCTCGTTTACCTAACCTGCTAATCGAAATTAAGTTTTTCAGGAAAATTGTAGGTTTTTCTTTAATGCTGCCTCCAAAGGTAGGCGTGGCCCAAAGTCTTGTATGAACGAAATGTGGAACTAAGCGTATTCTACATAAAATATTAAGCCAATTTTTTTTTTAATTTTGAGCAAAAATATTGAGTAAACTGTATTTGAAAATTTACCCTTAAAATAGATGCCACGCCCACTAGAGGAGGTTTACCAATTAAATTTGTCGTTTTTGTGTCTTACATTTATTATGAGATGCTAATTGTCAAATTTCAACCTTTTAGAACGTCTTACTGATTTAAAAACTCTGGAGGTAGTTGCACATTTAGACCGATTGCGGGCGTGTCTTTTGGAGGATTTAAAAAATGTTTACACTTGTACTACTTCGCATACACTTGTACTGCTTCGGGTGCTGTTTCAGCACCCTAGCTCAAAATTTAAGGCCTAAACACATGTGACATACAGGCGGACGGACAGACGGACATGGCTTATTCGATTCAGAATTCGGTCTCGATCATATGCCATTAAGGTCTTGGGGGTCTACCATTATTATTTCACCGTGTTGCAAACTATGTGACAAACTTAATATACCTCCTGATCTATGGGATGGGACGTTTGATTAACTTTTTAATATACTTTAATAAACTTTTCGTTTGATGTTGTGCTTAAGTTTATAAATAAAAAAAATATTTGACAGGCCTTACTCCGCGGGGCTCTTTCCCAGCAAAGCGCTGTCATTTTGGTGTGTATGGCAGTAGACAGATATGTGTGCGCATTGCATCCAAGACGATATTACCAGCATTCGAGTAAAAAGGTAAGCCATATGATTTTGTCTTTATTGTGCTAACATAACAAAAATACTGTGATGTTGCTACAAGATGTAAAAATTTATGCAAGTCACTGAATTTGCCCGTACTATATACTAACCTAACACATCCAACTGGTAATTTCAGTAACCTTACAGTATATTGACATTCGATATTTGACTATCAAAAACGAAAATAAAAAAATACCAAAAGCGACATTTCGATAACTTGGTGAATTTGTATGCATTCGCGGATGGAACGATCGGGTGATTAAATTGAAATAAAGTGATAATTTCAAAGTGACGAAGATGAATAAATTGTGATTTGAGCTTGTTGTTATGTTTGATAAATTCAGTATTTCGTTACGTACCTAATTATAAAAGTTAAATTGTGCGTTATTTTAAACCGAAACCCGAAACCGATTTTTTTTCGCTCCTAATAATCGTTTTTATACCCGACACAGGGTATATTAATTTAAATACATAGCTCGTAACACAGCACAATAATCACCGTAGTCCTAAGACCTAAATAATCTAAGACCTTTTAGAGATATGATCGAGACCAAAAGATGAATTGATTAAGCTGTGTCCGTCCGTCCGTCCATCTGTCCGTCTGTCCGAATGTGTGAAGTCTTTAGGTCTTTAAAATTAAGCTAGGGCGCTGAAGCTTGGAGTTTGTCTTTGGTCTTATTTTGTTCAGACGAAGTGTAAAAATTGATTAAATCTACTAACGGCCACGCCCACTACTGGCTTCAATGTGTGACAACTTCTATTTCAAACTATCTTTCAAAATGTCTTTTGATATTTTGATAAAGAGCAATAATGGCACAAAACCTCTAAGAAGGCAAAAGCTGGACCGCCCAAAATATCGTCCATGTCTACTATTTAGATGTTATATCTTTAAGAATCCGATTTTTCGGAAAAAAATTTATGACAAACATTAAAGATATTACTATTTGCTTAGTTTGTTGTACAAAGTTTGAAGCTCCACCCACGTTTAAGGGCCGTTCTTAGAAAAAAACTGTTTTTTTCCGAAATAATTTTCAGTTCTAACGCATTTGTTCATGATTCTAACGAAATTTCAATTGATCGATTTAAATTTTTAGCAAATACCCACTTTCAGGGGGTGGCCTTTACAATTAATATATGAATTCGGGACAAAGAATTGTAAGATGCGGTGTTAAACGTTATAATAGGGTCGGATATGTCGAAGCTTGTCACAGCCGAACTCTTGCACTTAATCACTTGTTATACCCCATCCCATAGGATAGGAGGTTTATCAAAATTGATTCATAGTTTGTAATATAGAGAAATAATCACAGTAGACCCCCAAGACCTTAAGGGCATATGATCGAGACCGAATTGTAAGTCGAATGAGCCATGTCCATCCGTCTGTCTGTCGGTAGTTTATAGGTCTTAAATTTTGAGCTAGGAGTTTGAGACTTGATATCTGTTCTTTCTAGGTCCCGAAGCAGTACAAGTGTACTATTTTTTTAAATCTGCCCACTGACACACCCACTTTACTATTAAGCATGAAAAGTCAAAATTGTCGTTGAAAGCTGAAATTTGGTATGCGTTATCCTCGCTTAAATGTTTTGTGATTGGGATTTAAAAAAAGGAGCGAAAACAGCCCCTTGTTGGCGTGGTCATATTTAATATGCCTTTGAATAAATTGTTTTTATTTGATTTGATATATTTGCTTCCAAATCCAAAAACATCCAAAAAAAGTTGCACTATAAAATGTTCAGATATGTGCTTAAGCTATCAACTCAAGTGAATTAATTTTTGCGACGCCCACATTTGGGCGCGTTTTTAAGTAAGAAAGTTTTTTTCAATATAAAATTGCGATCAACACGTGTATACCACATGTATACCAAGATAAAAAAACATAATGAAACTAGTGGAAGGGTAACAATCCGCTTAGGCGAATCGTTGGATACCCCATCCCAATTGACCACTTTCAAGCTCCGAATTGTATCATAAATCTGGGTTGTTAAATTTCAGTTTCTATCAACTTCAAATGTATTAAGAATTTCTCAGTTAAAGAATCTTCTTCCTTAAAAAGGGGTTTTCGCATCCACCCCTTTTCAATAACATCATTTTTTTGTTTATATTTTTTATCAGAAGTGGTACACACGTGTTGATTGCATTTTCATATTAAAAATTTGGTTTATACCTTAAAACGTCCCCAAAAGGGCGGGGCATTTTTTTAAAATGCCAATCACAATACACTTCAGCGAGGATAACGCGTACCAAATTTCAGCTTCTTTCGACAACTTTGAATTTTCATGCTAACAAGTAAAGTGGGCGTGTCAGTGAGCGGATTTAAGAATTTTTTACACTTGTACTGCTTCGGGACCTTGAAAGAACAGAAACGAGATTTACGACGCATTTTGGAGCTTGACAGTGGTCAATTGGGATTGGGTATCCAACGATTCGCCTAGGCGGATTGTAACCCTCCCACTAGTTTTTTTCGTTTTTATACCCGATCCCATAGGATAGGAGCTATTTCAAATTTGTCATATAGTTAAATAATAATGGCAGACCCCCAAGACCTTAAGGGCATATGAACAAGACCAAATTCTGAATTCAATAAGCCATGTCCGTCCGTTCGTCTCTCTGTCTGTATGTCATATGTTTTTAGGGCTAAGATATTGAGCTAGAGATCTAAAATCTTGTACATGGCCTGCTTGGCATCCTATGCAGTACAAGTGTTCAAAACTTTCAAATCCGCCCACAGCCACGCTCACAATCGTTTTATACGTGTAACTTCCTCCATTGCTCTCAAAACCTTAGGACGTCGTAAAAGGCTAAGATTTGACGCGTGTCATCTCTTAACGAATGTAATAAATAACCAGTGCGTAAGTGCTACAGTGTGTGCGCAGAAATTACAGTCCGTAAACGAACCGTTGAATAACCCATCTTATCCGACATTGTAAAATGCTGATGTTATTTTTATGTTTCGACATTTTATATGATCGCTTCTTTATCGCCAAGGGGGTACCTCGTTACCGTTACCTTACGAACGTAGAAGAACGCTTTGATCTCTGTTCAGATCACTCGGCAGTTCTTTTGAAAATCGGCGGAAGCCTAGCGAAAAAGAATAGAGCACCTAGATAAACTAACAACAACACCGACTGGGACGGCTTTAGAAAATACTGCAAAGAAAACATAGCTTTAAATGTACCGCTCAAAACGCCACTTGAAATAGAAGACGAATTAGATAAACTCGTGTGTTGTGTCCAACATTTGATGACGCCGAACAATTCGCAGTTCCCAGCAATGCATGAGAATTATCTCAAAACGCAAAGTTATTTCTATCATTCCCATGCGTTCAATTATTATGTCACAATTATTGTAATTGAACCTCATGATAACAAAATGTGTAGAGAGTGTAAATAAACCTTAGAATAAGAAATTGTAAAGTAAGCATTATTTTAGTATATATAGGGCATTAGAATAGAATAAAGTTTTTATGTTCACATTGGACATCCAGCAATACGGTCATTTTATTTAGTTTCCCCCTCCAGCGGTTAGAACTACAATAAATCTTTATTGCTGCTTAAACACTGGTCCTTCGAGCCGGATGAGATAATTCTCATGCATTGCTGGGAACTGCGAATTGTTCGGCGTCATCAAATGTTGGACACAACATGCTGGGGCTTCTTCACACGGACGATATGCAGAGGTCGGCGTCATCAAGCGTTGGTTGTAGTGGTGGCGTGATTGATTTTTTGGTTTCATACAGGTTTTGAACTCTCGGGGATTGACCTCCTCTTTTTCGCAAGATGATAATGGCTATGACGATAACGACCATCAGAATAATTGCACTTGAACCAACAAGTGAATACTGATGAATTCTATGTTTGCGTATTTCTTCCAGAATGTGTTCCTGATTCTTTTGCAAATTAATTGCCTTTTCAATATTGGAAAGGGCTTGTTTGTTGCGATTTCCTTGAATGTTTGCTGGCAGTTCATTTACTGTTGACATGTTACGTGTCGGTAAATGGAGGGTCAAGTTGTGTGGTGGCAGAAACGAAGACACAATTCTGCTGGTTATTGTCTGCCGGCCGACTATGATCATGGTTTGATCTTGAATCATGCAGTGTGAAGGCAACTTTATTATCCCGCTTTTTTCCTAGACTACTGGTGTTGGCTGCAAATCACAGATGATGTTGATCGTTGTCTGCTGCGGCATGCTGAATATCCATGTATTTATGTGGTGCATCTCTATCCAGTATGCCTTTGCTGGGATATTTCTCAAAACGCACGATGTTGACAATTTTTGGTTGTATCGCAACATGTTCATTTCACAAGAACTGACCTCTGATCCATACATCAATAATGGATATTGCAAGTTGCACCAATATCTATCAGTTGACCTTTGTTGGCATGACATGAATTCATCTTTGTTGATCGGGTAAAAGTGATCTCCTTGATGATTGACTAATAAATAATCCGAGGACGGAACAATGCATGTAAAATTTTCAGTGGTCCATGTGGGAACTGGAAGCAACTTGTAAATCTTGAAGTCTTCATTGTAGAGAAGTGGAAGTGAAATCTTTATTATAATGTTGCTGCTTGTAACCCTTCCTCTCGGGCGAAGATTCTTGTAGAGTTGAAGAATTGACTCGTGATGCCGTTCTCCAGGTATCATCATTGATCGGGGAATGTTGTCGTGAATTCTCGTAAGCTCTTACTTCAACTGTTTCACCGATAGGATGAGAGGATGGATTCTTCCATTGTGTGTTGACAGGATGACATCTAACAGCACATTCTGAGTATTCTGATAGTTTATCATCATGAGAAGTGCGTTAAGAGCTGTTGAGCTAAGCATTTTGTACGTGTTGTACTTGTCGACTTCATTACTTAGACGGCTTATGATGTTACTAAGTGACTTGAGCTGTTTTTCAGTTTCTAACTTATCTTGTTTGAAAATGTTAACCGTAGATTCGATTATAGTTGTTTGGTTTCTCATGAGTTCTATAAGATGATTTTCATTCAGTCGCACATGTTCTATAGTCTCTTCATAACCCTGGGCGAATCGTTGGTCCAGTACTCCAAATAACTCATTTGCGACAGTTCCAATAAAGTCAAACGGAGAGCGTTTCGATCGGTGTATTTTATCGTTGTTTGCATGTAGAAGCACATCGTTATTCAGTTCGATTTGTTGAAGCTGGCGTATGAACTGACTTAAAGTGCCTTCACAAAGCAAATCTTTAACGTCTGTCAAATTCGTAAGTAGACATAGGTTTTTCATTTCTGTTACGCTGTTTTTGTATGCGTACAACTCTGACCAGTAGTTGCTCATGTTGAAAAACACTATCGTTTTCCACGAGCTTGCGATCAAATTTGCACTGCTCGAATCTTCGAAGTAGATGCCAGGTTGACTTCTAAACTGGGTAATTTCGAATTCCTGTTTCATTGGCATCGCGATTGAGGAGTTCAGAAGTGCTGACAAACACCAAATCCATAGAAAAGGGTTTATATTTCTGTTTTTGTGAAGGTTTCGTTCCATTCTATGAAGACTTGCTGGCTTCTGGATATCTTCCGAAGTCACTGCAACGTTAACTTTCTGAGAAGATGCCCTGGGTGCTGTTGAGGAGCTAGCATCTTCTGAAGTTTCTGTTTCTTTCTCCGTTTCGATCGGTAAGGGACACAACCTTGTAATAGGTCTCTTAACATATTTTTTGTTGCAAAAAACAGTTGCAGCTCAAACTCCATGATCTTTGCCCGGGTGAACTTCAGAGACTCTGCCCATCATCCAAGCTGTTGGTGGAAGTCGATCCTCCTTTATCAACACGATGTCCCCGACTTCTATGTTGTCTTCCCTCTGTTTCCACTTTGTTCGTTGTTGGAGTTGGGAAAGATACTCCGAGGACCAAATTTTCCAAAAATCGTGACACATTTTTTGTGTAAGTACCCAACGGGAGTGATAGCTTTTGGATTCTCTCACGATTGGTCCAGGAAGTGCATTGAGTGAATCTCCAATGAGGAAGTGGCCAGATGTGATTGCTGGTGATTTGCCGATGTCGTTACTGATTGCAACTAACGGCCGAGAGTTCAGACATGCTTCGATTTGGGCCAGCAATGTGGAAAGTTCTTCAAAGGTGAGAGAGGCATCACCAATAACTCGTTTTAAATGGTATTTCATTGACTTCACCGCTGCCTCCCATATCCCTCCAAAGTGCGGTGCCGCTGGTGGTATGAAATGCCATTCGGTTCCATCCACGATGAGGTTTTTCGAGACATCTATTTCTGATTATTTTATGGCATTGCGCAGAAGGATTTGAATTTCCTTGTTCGCTCCAACAAAGGTGGTCCCATTGTCGCTGTAGAAATGCGAACAAATTCCTCTTCTTGATGTAATGCGCCGTACAGCTGCTAAAAACGCAGCAGAGCTCAGATCGCTCACTAGTTCAATGTGAATAGCCTTGGTTGCCAGGCATATGAAAATCGCAATGTAACCCTTTGTGGTACGGTGTCCTCTACCCTTTGATATAAGGACTTGAACAGGTATGGCATAATCAACTCCAGTATGTGTGAATGGCCTTGATGGAGTTACTCTTGAGTCTGGTAGAATTCCCATAAGTTGGGTTTTTCCTTGTGCTCTAAACCGATGACAACGCACACAGTTGTGTATAATCTGCCGCACCACACGTTTTGCTTGAAGGATCCAGTATGATTTGCGCAACGTCGATAGTGTTAATCGAATGCCTCCATGAAGGGTGCGCTGATGTACGTTTTCAACCAATAATTTAGTAAATCTGTCATTGGGTGGTAGAATGTAAGGATGTTTCTCGATTTGCGATAAGTTTGCGTTTTCCAATCGACCTCCTACGACTAACAGATCTTCTTCATCCAAGTATGGGTTAAGCGATAAAAGTTTACTTTTACAATTTAAGCTTTTTCCTTCTTGGAGGTGTTTGATTTTTTCTGGGAACGTCTTTTTTTGAACTGCTCGTATGATGAGTTATTTGGAGTACTGGACCAACGATTCGCCCAGGGTTATGAAGAGACTATAGAACATGTGCGACTGAATGAAAATCATCTTATAGAACTCATGAGAAACCAAACAACTATAATCGAATCTACGGTTAACATTTTCAAACAAGATAAGTTAGAAACTGAAAAACAGCTCAAGTCGCTTAGTAACATCATAAGCCGTCTAAGTTATGAAGTCGACAAGTACAACACGTACAAAATGCTTAGCTCAACAGCTCTTAACGCACTTCTCATGATGATAAACTATCAGAATACTCAGAATGTGCTGTTAGATGTCATCCTGTCAACACACAATGGAAGAATCCATCCTCTCATCCTATCGGTGAAACAGTTGAAGGAAGAGCTTACGAGAATTCACGACAACATTCCCCGATCAATGATGATACCTGGAGAACGGCATCACGAGTCAATTCTTCAACTCTACAAGAATCTTCGCCCGAGAGGAAGGGTTACAAGCAGCAACAATATAATAGAGATTTCACTTCCACTTCTCTACAATGAAGACTTCAAGATTTACAAGTTGCTTCCAGTTCCCACATGGACCACTGAAAATTTTACATGCATTGTTCCGTCCTCGGATTATTTATTAGTCAATCATCAAGGAGATCACTTTTACCCGATCAACAAAGATGAATTCATGTCATGCCAACAAAGGTCAACTGATAGATATTGGTGCAACTTGCAACATCCATTATTGATGTATGGATCAGAGGTCAGTTCTTGTGAAATGAACATGTTGCGATACAACCAAAAATTGTCAACATCGTGCGTTTTGAGAAATATCCCAGCAAAGGCATACTGGATAGAGATGCACCACATAAATACATGGATATTCAGCATGCCGCAGCAGACAACGATCAACATCATCTGTGATTTGCACCCAACACCAGTAGTCTTGGAAAAAAGCGGGATAATAAAGTTGCCTTCACACTGCATGATTCAAGATCAAACCATGATCAAAATCGGCCGGCAGACAATAACCAGCAGAATTGTGTCTTCGTTTCTGCCATCACACAACTTGACCCTCCATTTACCGACACGTAATATGTCAACAGTAAATGAACTGCCAGCAAACGTTCGAGGAAATGGCAACAAACAAGCCCTTTCCAATATTGAAAAGGCAATTAATTTGCAAAAGAATCAGGAACACATTCTGGAAGAAATACGCACACATAGGATTCATCAGTATTCACTTGTTGGTTCATTTTGATTTGAGCTTGTTGTTATGTTTGATAAATTCAGTATTTCGTTACGTACCTTATAACTTACTTACTTACTTACTTAAGGTGGCGCTACAGTCCGGGGTGGACCTGGGCCTCAGCCAACAAGCTTCGCCAGCCAGCTCTGTCTCTAGCTAGCCGTCTCCAGTTTCGCACGCAAAGTTGGCTGAGGTCCCCTTCCACTTGCGTGCGCCACCTGAGTCTCGGTGCTCCTCTACCGCGTCGTCCCTGCGGTGTGGATTCGAAGATTTTCCGGGCCGGGGCGTTGGTGTCCATCCGCTCTAGATGACCCAGCCATCGTAGACGTTGTGTTTTGACTCTTTTGGCTAGGTCGGTATCGCTGTACAGCCCGTACAGTTCGATGTTATATCTCCTCCTCCACTCTCCGTCTATGCAGACGGGACCGTAAATAGTCCGAAGAATTTTCCTCTCGAAGCAGCCTAAAGTGTTTTCATCCGCCTTTGACGGGGTCCATGCTTCTGCACCGTAAAGCAGGACTGGGATGATGAGGGTCTTATACATGGACACTTTAGTTGCAACAAGAAACAGCGATTGGCAAGAGTTATCCTTTGTTTGATTTCAGCGCTGGTGTCATTGTCTGAATTGATAGCGGAACCCAGGTAGACAAAGTCCCTAACTACCTCAAAGTTATAGCTGTCGATGGTGATGTTTTGTCCAAGACGTAGGTGTTGGGTGTCTTTTCTTGATGACAGCATATACTTGGCAGCATATACTTCGTACCTAATTATAAAAGTTAAATTGTGCGTTATTTTAAACCGAAACCGATTTTTTTTCGCTCCTAATAATCGTTTTTATACCCGACACAGGGTATATTAATTTAAATACATAGCTCGTAACACAGTACAATAATCACCGTAGTCCTAAGACCTAAATAATCTAAGACCTTTTAGAGATATGATCGAGACCAAAAGATGAATTGATTAAGCTGTGTCCGTCCGTCCGTCCATCTGTCCGTCTGTCCGTATGTGTGAAGTCTTTAAAATTAAGCTAGGACGCTGAAGCTTGGAGTTTGTCTTTGGTCTTATTTTGTTCAGACGAAGTGTAAAAATTGATTAAATCTACTAACGGCCACGCCCACTACTGGCTTCAATGTGTGACAACTTCTATTTCAAACTATCTTTCAAAATGTCTTGATATTTTGATAAAGAGCAATAATGGCACAAAACCTCTAAGAAGGCAAAAGCTGGACCGCCCAAAATATCGCCCATGTCTACTACTTAGATGTTATATCTTTAAGAATCCGATTTTTCGGAAAAAATTTTATGACAAAAATTAAAGATATTACTATTTGCTAAGTTTGTTGTACAATGTTTGGAGCTCCACCCACGTTTAAGGGCCGTTCTTAGAAAAAAACTGTTTTTTTCCGAAATAATTTTCAGTTCTAACGCATTTTTTCATGACTCTAACGAAATTTCAATTGATCGATTTAAATTTTTAGCAAATACCCACTTTCAGGGGGTGGCCTTTACAATTAATATATGAATTCGGGACAAAGAATTGTAAGATGCGGTGTTAAACGTTATAATAGGGTCGGATATGTCGAAGTTTGTCACAGACGAACTCTTGCCCTTAATCACTTGTTATACCCCATCCCATAGGATAGGAGGTTTATCAAAATTGATTCATAGTTTGTAATATAGAGAAATAATCACAGTAGACCCCCAAGACCTGTCGGTAGTTTATAGGACTTAAATTTTGAGCTAGGAGTTTGAGACTTGATATCTGTTCTTTCTAGGTCCCGAAGCAGTACAAGTGTAAAACTTTTTTAAATCCGCCCACTGACACACCCACTTTACTATTAAGCATGAAAAGTCAAAATTGTCGTTGAAAGCTGAAATTTGGTATGCGTTATCCTCGCTTAAATGTATTGTGATTGGGATTTAAAAAAAGAAGCGAAAACAGCCCCTTGTTGGCGTGGTCATATTTAATATGCCTTTGAATAAATGGTTTTTATTTGATTTGATATATTTGCTTCCAAATCCAAAAACATCCAAAAAAAGTTGCACTATAAAATGTTAAGATATGTGCTTAAGCTATCAACTCAAGTGAATTAATTTTTGCGTCGCTCACATTTGGGCGCGTTTTTAAGTAAGAAAGTTTTTTTCAATATAAAATTGCGATCAACGCGTGTATACCACATGTATACCAAGATAAAAAACACAATGAAACTAGTGGAAGGGTTACAATCCGCTTAGGCGAATCGTTGGATACCCCATCCCAATTGACCACTTTCAAGCTCCGAATTGTATCATAAATCTGGGTTGTTAAATTTCAGTTTCTATCAACTTCAAATGTATTAAGAATTTCTCAGTTAAAGAATCTTCTGCCTTAAAAAGGGGTTTGGCATCCACCCCTTTTCAATAACACCTTTTTTTTGTTTATATTTTTTATCAGAAGTGGTAAACACGTGTTGATTGCATTTTCATATTAAAAATTTGGTTTATACCTTAAAACGTCCCCAAAAGGGCGGGGCATATTTTTAAAATGCCAATCACAATACACTTCAGCGAGGATAACGCGTACCAAATTTCAGCTTCTTTCGACAACTTTGAATTTTCATGCTAACAAGTAAAGTGGGCGTGTCAGTGGGCGGATTTAAAAATTTTTTACACTTGTACTGCTTCGGGACCTTGAAAGAACAGAAACGAAATTTACGACGCATTTTGGAGCTTGACAGTGGTCAATTGGGATTGGGTATCCAACGATTCGCCTAGGCGGATTGTAACCCTCCCACTAGTTGTTTTCGTTTTTATACCCGATCCCATAGGATAGGAGCTATTTCAAATTTATCATATAGTTAAATAATAATGGCAGACCCTCAAGACCTTAAGGGCATATGATCAAGACCAAATTCTGAATTCAATAAGCCATGTCCGTCCGTTCGTCTCTCTGTCTGTATGTCATATGTTTTTAGGGCTAAGATTTTAAGCTAGAGATCTAAAATCTTGTACATGGCCTGCTTGGCATCCTATGCAGTACAAGTGTTCAAAACTTTCAAATCCGCCCACAGCCACGCTCACAATCGTTTTATACGTGTAACTTCCTCCATTGCTCTCAAAACCTTAGGACGTCGTAAAAGGCTAAGATTTGACGCGTGTCATCTCTTAACGAATGTAATAAATAACCAGTGCGTAAGTGCTACAGTGTGTGCGCAGAAATTACAGTCCGTAAAACGAACCGTTGAATAACCCATCTTATCCGACATTGTAAAATGCTGATGTTATTTTTATGTTTCGACATTTTATATGATCGCTTCTTTATCGCCAAGGGGGTACCTCGTTACCGTTACCTTACGAACGTAGAAGAACGCTTTGATCTCTGTTCAGATCACTCGGCAGTTCTTTTGAAAATCGGCGGAAGCCTAGCGAAAAAGAATAGAGCACCTAGATAAACTAACAACAACACCGACTGGGACGGCTTTAGAAAATACTGCAAAGAAAACATAGCTTTAAATGTACCGCTCAAAACGCCAATTGAAATAGAAGACGAATTAGATAAACTCGTGAGAGTTATTCAGAGCGCTGCGTGGAATAACACTTCTTTTCGGAGGTCCGAATTATCGAACAGCGGAACAATATATCGGCGAGAAATAGAAGAGCTAATATGCGAAAAGAGGAGAGCGCGCAAGAGATGGCAACGTTCGCGAGCACCCCCGGATAAGACCATCCTGAACCACCTTTCTAACAATCTGAAGCACGAACTCTCTTTGGAAAGCAGTCAAGTCCGTTAAGAAGCCTATAGCACACTCTGCACCATTAAGAAAAGCCAACGGCGAATGGGCAAGAGAAGACAAAGAAAAAGCGGATTTTTTTGCAGATTACCTATTACCTAGAAGAAACATTCAAACCGTTTGACGGGGAACCGTTGGTCGAGGAGCTCAATCCTTATGCGGTACAAGATAATTATAGAATAAAAACCGAGTCATTGGCTGAACTTCGTCAAACGATAAATAATCTGAAAAACAACAAGGCCCCTGGCTACGACTTAATTACTAGCGAAATTCTAAAGGAGCTACCGAAAAAAGCTTTGGTCAAGCTACTCTATATCATTAACGCTTCCATGAGAGTTTTATACGTTCCAAGGCAATGGAAAGTGGCCGAGGTCATAATGGTTCCAAAACCAGGAAAATGTCCAAACGACAAAAAGTCATACAGACCTATTTCGCTACTGCCGATAATATCTAAGGTATTCGAGAAACTGTTGCTTAAAAGGTTGCAACCAATCATTGAAGAAAGACGATTGTTTCCGGATCACCAATTCGGATTTAGGAAAAAGCATTCAACAATCGACCAGGTCTATCGAATAACAAACGAAATCGAAAAAGCTCTGGAAGCGAAAAAGATATGTACTAGCGCTTTTCTCGACGTATCGCAAGCCTTCGACAAGGTGTGGCACAAAGGCCTGAAGTACAAGTTAAGGCTTAGCTTACCAGAAAAACTCTATAGAATCTTAGAGTCTTACCTTAAAGACAGAATCTTTCGCGTAAGGTACGAAAATGAGTGCTCGGAAATCAAAGAGATAAATGCCGGTGTCCCGCAAGGAAGCGTTCTCGGCCCAATATTATTTTTGCTTTATACAAGAGACATTTTTTGAGACTTTATACAAAAGACACTGCTATTCTCGCTATTGATACAGTTGAATTAACAACAGGGAAACTCATTATCAACAGGGATACAGTTGAATTATCAACAGGGAAACTCCAGCGCGCTTTAGACAAAATATGCGACTGGACGAAGAGCTGGCGAGTTGTCCTTAACGAGACTAAGTCAACGCATGTTAACAATACTTATAAAAAGATAAACAACAAACCTTTTTTCATTAACTCCGTACAAATCCCGTACTCAAATGAAGCGAAATATCTAGGAATGACTCTAGACGCAAAACTTAAATGGAAGCCGCACGTTAAAAAGAAACGTGACGAGCTCGAAATCAAGTTAAGGGAAATGAATTGGCTTATCGGAAGATTTTCGAAACTAAGCATATATAACAAACTGCTTTTGTATAAGCAAGTGCTAAAACCATCTTGGACGTACGGTATACAACTCTGGGGTTGTACTAAACCAAGCAATATATCTATTTTAGAAACTTTTCAAAATAAGACACTCAGAGCAATCGTTAATGCTCCATGGTACATTAGAAATAGCCATCTACACCGAGATCTAGGAATCGCAACCGTGTCTGACAAGGTAAGAAACTTTGCTCGCAAACTAAGTACTCGTCTTCGCGGACACTGCAACAATGAAATTATCCGAACTTTGGATCAGACAAATCTTACGCGCCGAATAGAACGAATGGGACCGTTAGATCTAGCAGCATAAGATTAAACCGCATAAAATGACGGTATTGTAGGTGCCTTCGTTGGAAGGCAGCCTGCCACACGCGATTACTACAGAAGCTTGAACTACTTGTTCAGGAAACTTAGTCGTAGTCTGACGGAAAATGGGAGGTTTTTTAGTGAGTAAGAATCTCACACTACTATGAGCCCGGGCGGCCGGTCCTCGTAGTGCCTATGAAGGTTTTTCCTACCCACAGGTGAAGGTTTTTCCTGTTCCCACAGAGCGGAGAGGTGAGGACAACCGAATCGGTATGAGCCCTTACCAGGCCGGTCCTGTTGGGGAAAACTTGGGGGATGTGTTAGTGGGTATATTTCGTGCTCCACTGAAAGGTGTTGGCTCGCCTGTAGAGTTTCCATGTGTAGAAGGGATGGGTTTTGTGATACACCCTTATGCGTTTAGCCAGTTTGACCCGGAGATAAAGTTCATTATCTTCCTTAGATCGAGTCGCGCTAGATCATTTAGGTCATCAAAGAAGTATTCGCCTAAAGTTTTCCTTCTCAGTGCTGATAGGGCGGGACAGTTGCACAGAAGATGAACCATGGTCTCTTCTTCCTCTTCATCCCTGCAACTTCTGCAGAAATCGTTGAAGGGAGCACCAAGTCTTCTGGCATGTTGGCCTGCCAGACAGTGGCCTGTGAGGGCCCCAATTATCATTCTAAGATTCAGCCTATTGAAGGAGATAAATCTCTTTGTTTTCCTACGATCGAGCTCTGGCCAGATTTGTTTGGAGGAGAGACATGTGCTGATGTTATTCCACCTATTCTTTGCCATTGTTATGGCTTCGACAACCAGGCGGAACTTTATCGAGTTTATGGGTGCTACCGGTTCCGTTGTATGAGTCGGGTTGGCATTAGCACCTTCTCTAGCTAGTTCGTCGGCTCTGCAGTTGCCTGGAATATCCCTATGGCCAGGAACCCAGCACATGGATACGTCGCACCTGACAGCAATCTCGTTGAGAGATTCGCGGCAATGCTTTACCAACTTGGATCGTATCGTTGGCGATTCCAAGGCTTTTATTGCAGCTTTACTGTCTATATAGAAAACAATAAAAAAACCAGGCCGCGGCTTCACGAACGGCTGTGATTTCTGCTTAAAACACACTGGAGTGATCTGGCAGGCGCTTGGAGATACATAGGTCTAGAGTACTGGAAAAGACTCCTGATCCTACTCCAAGTGCTGTTTTCGATCCGTCAGTGTAGATTTCTATTCCAGATGCATTTAAGACCTCACAAGACTCCCAGGCGGCTCTGCTTGAAAATTTGGTCTTGAATTTGACATTGAAGTCGAGGTATGGGACAAAGTTGCGAGGGATGGTGACGTGGCCATTCAGGATGCTAGCATGTCCCATGTTGTCACGAGTCAGTTGCGAGGATTCCCTAAGCCTAAGTGCTGCTTTCGCTGCCATCCCTTTACCGAAGATGTCAACGGGAAGAAGATGGAGCATTGTGTCGAGCGCAGCCGAGGGAGTTGTTCTAAGAGCACCTGTGATGTAAATACAGGATAGTCTTTGAACTTTCTCTAATATAGCAATGTTGCTACTATTGTCTAGTACCTTCCAGAAGACTAATACTCCGTACATAAGTATGGATATGCACAATCCTGGGTTGGAGTCCCCAGTTTGGGCCTAGGATTTTCCTGCAGGAATACAGGCCTATCTTGCACGGTCTTGTATATTCAGTTTCCAACTTAGTTTCTTATCTAAAATAACTCCCAGGTATCTAGCGTGATCTGCAAGTGACAGTTCAACGCCTTTCAGTGATGGTGGAATTATGGGAGGTATTTTATACTTTCTTGTGAACAGTACTAGTTCAGTCTTTGCCGGGTTTACTCAGAGACCGACAATATCTGTCCACCTAGCTAATTTGTTTAGGGCAAATTGCATTATGTCCCTTATAGTGGGGAGGAACTTGCATGTTACCGCTATCGAAATATCGTCAGCATAATCTATAACTTTGAGGCCGTTTTCCTCTAGGATCAAGAGTAGTTCGTTAACTACGAGGAGCCATAGTAGTGGTGATAATACCCCAACCTGTGGGGTTCCTCTGCACACGGACCTGTCAGCTAGGCAACTCCCCAGCTCGGCATGGACGAGCCTGCTTTTAAGCATTTCCTCGATACAATTGCAGAGATAATTGTCAACCTTCAGCTTAAGGAGTGCAGCTGTAATATCTTCTGTTCTGACATTGTTGAAGGTTCCTTCAATGTCAAGGAATGATACTAGAGTGAAATCCCTGCTCTCAAAGAATTTCTCAATGATGCTAACCAACGAGTGTAGGGCCGTCTCTATCGATTTTCCCTTGCGGTAGGCATGTTGGCAAGGCTTAGGCAACTCCTAAAAATAGTGTGGAGCCAAGGACTCAGTAGTCCGAGACCTTGTTGGAGTTCCACTGGTAGTATGCCATCGAATCCAGGTGATTTGTACGGAAGGAAGCTGTGCACTGCCCACTGTATCTTCTTGGGTGTGCCAACATCTTCGGGTACAGGGTATTGAACTCTATCGTGGCTTATTTCAGAGTATATTGTCTCTGATTCGCTGCCAGGAAAGTGGGTGTCCATGAGAAGGTCCAACGTTTCCTTGCTGGACATTGTCCAGTTTCCATCTGGCTTTTTAATGTAGCTAGGAGTGACTGGGGATTCGGATAGAATTTTCCTAATCCGGGATGAATCACTGGTTTTCTCTATGTTTTCATAGAAGGGATGCCAAGAGGAATGTTGTGATTTCCTTATCTCCGTCTTAAATTTCCTCGTACTGCTTTTATACAGGTCCCAGTCGACTGGGTCCATGGAGCGTTTTGCTTGATTAAAGAGTTTCCTACTCTCTCTTCGAAACCTACTAATTTCAGCGTTCCACCATGGGGGCTTGCCCCCATTTCTATGTCTACTGATAGGGCAGGATTTGTGGAGAGCTAGGTTCATTGCCTCCGTAAGCCTACCCACCATCAGGTCTCACAGTTCCGACGGTGATTGCGGCTGAGTGGGAGTAAGATTTGTAAGATAACTTTTCAACTTTGTGTTGTAGGTTTCCCAGTCAGTTCTTCTGGAAGAGGAACTTTTCGGGAGGTTTAACACATCAGGTCAAATCAATGACTTCCTGCCTGTTTCTGGTGATGAAGGTGGGATCTGATCCCTTGTTACAAATAATGAGGTTAGTAGCTATTATATAATCAAAAAGGCACTCACCCCGATCGTTTTTGTCGCTGCTGCCCCAAGCAATATGGTGCGCATTGGTATCACAGCCTATCACCAGAGGATATCTTTCCCTTTCGGCTCGGCTTATAGTGTTTCGGATGATTTCCGCTGGTCTGGGTCCTGTCGCATCGTAGGGTATGCATGCCGATGCTACCCAGATGGGTTTCTCTTTCCCGCGTTCTATGCTGACGCAAACAAAGTCCGCATCACTGAAATTGGGTAGAAGAAAAATCTTAAGGCTTTTCTTTGCAAGAATAAGAGCCTTGGTTTTACCTGGTGCTTTTGCATAGAAAGGCTCATAATCTCTTGCCCTCAGTCCAGCAACTGTGTGCTCATCAAGAACCCAGGGCTCCTGGATGAGGGCGGACTCGCAATCGCTCGCACTCCAGTTAGCTTCTCCCTTTTTCAGGAGACGCTTAAGGGTGAACTCCGCAGACCTACTGTTTTTGTAAAACTGAGCACTGGGGCTCGCGAAGTATTAGTCGTCGTCGTTGTCGTAGTGTTGGTCGTCTCAGTGAACGTAGCCGTTGCGCCCGCTAGGCCTGGGTGAGGGCAAGCCTCAGTGGTATTTTTGTTTGATTTTTTGTTTGAATTGTTCATATTTGGTCCCACGAGTAGGCCGGTAGGGAAAACGTCCATCCGTAACAGAGCCGGTTTTGTTGGGATAAGGCACTAATACGACAAGCCTTGCCAAGGGCATATGAAGGAGCTCGTTCGTGGCTGATTAAGCCCTCAGCCTTGCATCCTTCGGCACGGTTTGCTGTATGCTCACACCACCACTGGAATCAGGCTGGGCAGAGCTTATTTCGTCGCACCTCTCAGCCGACTGAAGCCGGTTGAGTCGATGCAACTTAAGCCTCCACACCGGCGTCATTGGAAATGACGCGCTCGTCAAGGTGTCTGCCGAAAACGGAGGAGCCGCCCCTTATTACAAGCTATTAATTATAAGATATTTCCACAGATATTTCCAAGTTAAGGGCAGTATGCAGCTGAAGTGAAACTAAAAATCCCATACAAAAATTACCCAACGAAACTATAAACGAAAACGTTCGCCCTGCTTTTCGTTTTGCAGCACGCTGTTCAACAGCGAAATCATACTAACTGACATTACTGTACTCAAATTCTCTCCACCTCTTTTCGTTCACGATTTATTGTCCCGGACATTATGCTGGAATCGCAATGTTGCGTTGCTGCGTGCGTACGTTAATGGCCTTTGCCATGCGTTGCCAAAACTTTACGATAATTTACGTCAAACTACGCACGCAGCAAATTTGCAAAACGAAATGCCGCTTTGCGTTTTGGGGTAGGAAATTGTAAAGTATCAAACACATTCAATTTCTGTTGAAAGATATTTGCAAAAGAACGAGCAGAAAAGATGCTTTTTAAAAACGAACCAAGTTGCCCTGCAATGAAAATTAAATTTTTTCTGTTTATTCCATCACAAATATATCCAAGGTTGTGCACTCGTGTCTTTGTGCATGCTAAAACCCAAAAACTTGCGAGCTATCGCGACAAACTGAAATAATACCGAAAAACATCACATTCTCTACTCAAACCTCTCTTCTCTACGCAAATCTGTTTTTTTTATTCTGACAAGAAACAGAAACAACGCTTTTTCGTTCCCACAACCTACTGACGACAAGAGAACTATACTCACTCACCACACAATGAATGAGCATGAGGTTGTTCAACGGACGCAAAAGTAAAAAGTAGATCTACGTTTGCGTTGTAGATGCGTCTACGATATTTACGGTCAAACGTGGAGTGAAGTTTTGAAGTAACATTTCGTTTTGCCCCATATGCGCCCGTTGTTTCTACTCTGCTTGTCATCGAACGCACGCAGCAACGCAACATTGCGTTTTGGACTTTAATTATCCTGCGAAATTTTGGCAGTCTTAGCTCTGTGTTCATTGGGGTGTTAAAAATTTCCTCCTTCAAAAAGATAGGTATAACTTGTGCAAACTGCAATTGAGTAATAACGAACTAATCAATTTAAGAGTTCTCTATTGAACACCAGCAAATCGGACATATTTATATGCAAGTGGCAAGCTAGGTTCTGGTTCCACAAAAATGGCGTGTATGCCAGGGACACACGGCGACAGAAAAACGTGCAAAGAATTGCAATCCGACTGCACAAGCGTTAAAATATAAGACATCCCACGATTGCGTCCACGAAAACTAGTCGCGAGATTCGATTTGCGACAAATTTCCAAATTGCGACTCTTGAGCCGCGCGACAAAAATTGATTTATTTATCGATAAAAATGACGGTTTCCACGACAATTCACTGGATCCGCCCAGCCATCGATTGTTTGTGTGCTGAGTTTACCACAAGGACTTTGCAAACTCTTTTGTTTTTTACTTTTAATGAACGAAATCTGGACTGAAGTCTCGCTTACCTAACCTGCTACATTTTTTGATTTTAGGTTTTTCTTCAATTCTGCCTCCAAATGTGGGAGTGGCCCAAAGTCTTGTACGAACAAAATGTAGAACTAAGCGTTTTCTCTATAATTTTTTTTTTCAATTTTGAGCAAAAATATTGAGTAAATTGCATTTGAAAATTTACTTTTAAAATAGATGCCACGCCCATTAGAGAAGGTTTACCAATTAAGTTTTCCTTTTTTGTGTCTTACATTTATTACGAGATGCTAAATGTTAAATTTCAGCCTTTTAGAACGTCTTACAGTTTTGATGTAGAAAACCTACAGAAATACCTAAAAAAAGTAGGTAGTTACACATTAAAACCGATTGTAGGCGTGTCTTTGGGCGGATTTCAAAAATTTTTACACTTGTACTGCTTCGCATGACGTGGACCTTACGTACGAAGTTTCAGCACCCTAGCTCAATTTTAGGCCTAAAAACATGTGACATACAGACGGACGGACAGACGGACGGTTTCCATATTATATCTACAAAAATGTGTAATAGTCTTAAGGTTAACCAGTGAGTTAGTGCTAGAGTGCGTACGCAGAAGTTACAGTCCGTAAAACGGACCGTTGAATACCCCATCCTATCCCACATTGTAAAATGCTGATGGCATAGTTATATTTTGATATTTTATAAGTAATGCAAACTTCGAAAAGGGGCGTGGTCCAACCGCCCCTAATAACAAACTATTAATTATAAGATATTTCCACAGATATTTCCAAGCTACACCTAATTGTACATAAAAATGCAATTTTTTGGTTTAAATTCAATATTTTTGAAAGATCGACCCCTAAAAGGGGGCGTGGCTAAAAACTTCATATGAACGAAATCTGAACGGAAGTATTGTTAACCTAACCTGCTACTTTTTTTGTTTCATGCTTTCCTAATTTAAGGTCTAAGGCAGTCGAAATTAAATTTTTCTGGAAAATTTTAGGTTTTTTTCAATTCTGCCTTCAAATGTGGGCGGGGCCCAAAGTCTTGTATAAACAAAATGTGGAACTTAGCGTTTTCTACATAAAATATTAAGCAAATTTTTTTCAATTTCGAGCAAAAATACTGAGTAAACTGCATTTGAAAATGTACCCTTAAATAGATGCCACGCCCACTAGAGGAGGTTTAGCAATTAAATTTGTCTTTTTTGTATATTACATTCATTAGGAGATACTAAGTGTCAAATTTCAGCCTTTATGAACGTCTTACAGTTTTGAAAATTCTGGAGGTAGTTGCACATTTAGACCGATTGTGTGCGTGTCTGTGGGCGGATGTAAAAATTTTTACACTTGTACTGCTTCGCATGACGTGCACCTGACGTACCAATTTTCAGCACCCTATCTCAAAATTTAAAGCCTAAAAACATGTGACATACAGACGGACGGACGGACGGACGGACGGACATGGCTCATTCGATTCAGAATTCGGTCTCGATCATATGCCGTTAAGGTCTTGGGGGTCTACCATTATTATTTCACCGTGTTACAAACTATGTGAAAAACTTAATATACCTCCTATCCTATGGGATGGGGTATAATTAGGCAAATTTTTTTCAATTTCGAGCAAAAATATTGAGTAAACGGCATTTGAAAATGTACCCTTAAAATAGATGCCATGCCCACTACAGAAGGTTTACCAATTAAATTTGTCTTTTTTGTATCTAACATTCATCAGCAGTTGCTAAAAGTTAAGTTTCAACCTTTTAGAACGTCGTACAGTTTTGAAAACTCTAGAGGTACTTGCACATTTGGACCGATTGTGGGCGTGTCTGTGGGCGGATGTAAAAATTTTTACACTTGTACTGCTTCGCATGACGTAGACCTCACGTACGAAGTTTCAGTACCCTACCTCAAAATTTAAAGCCTAAAAACATGTGACTTACAGACGGACGGACGGATGGACGGACATGGCTCATTCGATTCAGAATTCGGTCTCGATCATATGCCCTTAAGGTCTTGGGGGTCTACCATTATTATTTCACCGTGTTACAAACTATGTGACAAACTTAATATACATCCTATCCTATGGAATGGGGTATAAAAATTAAAGTGCTTACAGTAAGAAAAGAACCAGGGCTTTCGGTTCTGAGATAATTATACACGACCGAGGATATATTAATTTTAATGCATAGTTTGTAACTCAGTGAAATAATAACCGTAGACCCTTAAGACCTTTTAGAGATATGAACGAGACCGACAGGTAAGTTGATTAAGCCATGTCCGTCCGTCTGTCCGTATATATGCATTTTTGAGGTCTTTAAAATTGAGCTAGGAAACTGAAACTTGCAGCGTTGCTTGGTTCTCATTTTGTACAGACAAAGTATGAAAACTGACAAGATTCGCCCACAGCCAAGCCCACAATTGGCTTGAATGTCAGACAACCTCGAATTTACATTTTATTTCAAAATGCCTTTTGGTCAAGATAGACAAAACATATGAACACAAATTTTGGTGGAGAGCAATATCGACCAGAAGCCTTTAATAATACAAAAATTGGACCGCCCACTCTATTGACCATGCCCACTTTTAACATCTGAAATCTTTGAAAACCTGATTTCTCGAGTAATTCATTCTAAACTGAATAAAAAATTGTATGACAAATATTAAAGATACAACCGTTTGCTTAGTTTGTTGCATACAAAGCATAGCTTCACCCACTTTTAGGGGGTGTTTTGGGGAAAAAACTGTTTTTTAAGTATTAATATTCGCTTTTAACGCATTTTCTCGTGATTCAAACGAAATAAGAGTTAATTGATTTTAATTTTCAGCCTACGCCCTATTTTAGGCGCGTGGCCAATACAAATAATTGACTATCAGTATATGAAACAGACCAAAAAATTTTAAATTTGGTGTATGGGTAAAGAGGGTCGGGTATTTAGAAGTTCGTTACAGACGAACTCTTGCACTTACTAACTTGTGCAAGAATTCGTCTGTTACCGTCATCATTTTCAGCCTACTACCTTTTTTAGGGGCGTGGCCAATACAAATAATTGACAATCAGTATATAAAACAGACCAAAAAGTTTTAAATTTGGTGTTAATGGGTAAAGAGGGTCGGGTATTTAGAAGTTCGTTACAGACGAACTCTTGCACTTGTTTAAATTTAGTTTTAACTTACAGATAATTTTGAGTAATCTTCAATATACAATGTTAATATAGGAGAAATAAATTAAGTTGCAATGTTATTTATTAAAACAAATGATTGGATTTTCTGTATATTTACATGGCTAGGATATTCCAGGGCTTTATAAATAGATGTTAAGTTTTGGCAAGTAGTTCTAGGTGGGACAGTTGTTTAAAAGGTGGTAAATGTCGATGCTACTCATACAAGTTTTGCATGTAGGTGGACTTTCCTTGCGAAGAAGGTATTGATGAGTGGTAATATTATAATCTAGACGAAGTCTTATGAAGCACGTATTCATATGTTTTGAGGTGGTGGTAGGAAATATAGGTCGCCTTTTTTTGTGATTGATTGTAGAGTCGTGATCACGATATACGCTCCAAGCCAGTTGGTTTTTTAATTTCAGCTTATGATTCATTTCGCGCAGAAGATCATACTTGGTGTCAATTTCAAAACTGTAGATCGTTGTATTTTGAGCTTGTACGGCAGCATAATCGGCTAGTTCATTTCCCTTTATACCCATGTGGCTCGGTACCTACATCAGTTTTAGTTTTTTTGGCTTGCTGATAAGGAGATCACGGATTAAACAAACAATTACACTGCTGTGATCAGGAATTTGGACAGCTTTAATTATTGCAAGACTGTTCGTAGCTACAACGTTTTTTCCAGCTTTCTTAGGGGATGATGTTATCTAGAAGACCTACGCATAAGAGTGAGCCTTTTTCTGTAAGCGATGCAAAAGATGTACTTTGCGAAGTCTTAGAACCATCTCAAAAAACGAATCCCCATCCTTCAATTTTTGGTGCTTAGGAAGTACTTAAGAAAACTTGGTGAAAAATTTAGCTGGAGGTGTTGGTTTTGTTATACCTTGATAGGCTTATTATAAATTATTGTTGTTGTACACACCATGGTGGTTAACGTGGGCTGCATTTGGCGATTTTCTCTATATGAACGCCCAATTCTTTAGCCAAGGTTATTGAAGAGGATATAGCTGACATTATACGCTTTGTAGTTTTGTGCTTCATTGCACTAGCAACGTCCTTTTCCAGTATCGATCCATTAGAAAAGGCTAGCTTTATGTAGAGATTGGCTTTGAACGACTCGATTCTTTCTTTTCTGGGTAGACCTTCTCCAACCAGTAGATTTTTGATAGTGCTTGTAGGAAAGGCGTTCAAGCTTCTGCAAGCGCTTTGGTGGAAAAGTGGTTTAATAATGTATTTAATGCATGGAATAGCCCGTAGTTGATCCTACTTAAAATTAGTGATTTTGTTCCGCCAACGTTTCTAACTTTTTTTTTATACCCCATTTCATAGGATAAAAGGTATATTAAGTTTGTCACATAGTTTGTAACACGGTGAAATAATAATGGTAGACCCCCAAGACCTTAAGGGCATATGATCGAGACCGAATTCTGAATCGAATAAGCCATGTGCGTCCGTCCGTCCGTCTGTATGTCACATGACTTTAGGCCTTTAATTTTGAGCTAGGGTGGCTTCGTAAGGTCCACGTTATGCGAAGCAGTACAAGTGTAAACATTCTTGAAATCCGCCTAAAGAAATGCCCACAATCAGATTTCAAAACTGTAAGACGTTATAAATGGCTGAAATATGGAACGAATATGGTTGTGTATACGCTTGAAAAACGCTGGGAAATATTGCGACATTACTTTGAAAGTAGGCCTGCGATCGACTTAGAGAAGAAGCTGATTTTGCTAAAAAAAAATCATCTTTTCAGATGAAGCTCATTTTGATCTTGGTGGGTATGTAAAGAAGCAAAAATGTCGCATTTGGGGCACAGAAAACACGCACGCATACATTGAAAAGCCGATACACCCAAAACGTTACTGTTTGGTGCGGATTTTGGTCCAGAGGCATAATTGGGTCATTTTTTTCGAAAATGAACAAGGAGTGGCCGTAATGTGAATGGCGGTCAATATTGGGCCATGTTGAACTAATTTTTGTTCACAAAAATTGAAGAGAAAATATTCGCAACATTTGGTTTCAACAGGATGGCGCTTCGTGCCACACAGCCGAAGCTACACTCGATGTTTTGCGCCCTGTTTTTGAAGATCGCATTATCAGCCGCAGAGCTTGGCCACCTCGGAGCTGCGATTTGACACCGTTGAGCTCTTATTTGTGGGGTGCCGTAAGAGACAAGTGCAACGCCGACAATTGACGCTTTAAAGGACAATATTCGTGATGCCAATGGTGAAATACAGCTGCACACAATGGATAATGTGCGTAAAAATTGCATCGAACGTGAAATTATTTACCATAATAAACCGGAAGGATTGTACTTTCAAATAAAAAAAGAAATTTGAGAAAATATTCAGTAGTTTTTTTTATAGCATTTTCAAAAAAAAAACAAGTGGGAAAGTGCAACAGTGGGTATGCAAAAGCTTCAATCCATCTACGACGGATTGCGAAATACCCGACCATACCAAAAAGAAAACTGCCAAGCCTCCAAAAAGTAGGCGGGATATAAAAATATAACTGTTCAATGCTTTATACTAGGTGGTTGCCTACATAACGGCCTAAAACTCCGCCTTTTTAACTAAAAAAATCACTTTTTTTAACGCCCACAAAAGTGGGCGGAGGCACATACAATATATACATAAAAGTAAGAAAATGCTAGTATCTACAACTTTTTTATAGAATTTTTTGTCAAATTTCATATGTATTTATTGAAAAAACAGTAATTTTAAGCTAAAATCCCTTAATAAGTGGGCGTGCTCAATGAAAAATCTAAAATTTTTTGGCTATCTTAAAGACAATCATAAGGCCGTACATAGCATAACATAGCTAAAATTTGCAAAATGTATTTTTTTTAAATTAGAGATGGTCGCACATACAGGCCTGTAGTGGGCGTGTTTGTGGGCGGATTCAGCTTATTTTCAAACTTGATCTGAAGGACTGCACTTCCAACCAACCCAAATTTCAGCTCTCTGCCTTAAAATTTAAGGCCTTAAAGTTGTTTATATACGGACGGATGGACGGACGGACATGGCTTAATCGATTCTCCTGCCGGTCCCATTCATATCACTTAAAGTTCTTAGGGGTCTACTGTGATTATTTCACTGCGTTACAAGCTATACATCAAACTTAATATACCCTGGGTCGGGTATAAAAAGTTTTTTGGCGGACACTATATTACTAAGGGTATTTACATTCACGTTACATTTATTACTACTGAAATAACTTATAATATTTGCTCTTTTAGAAAGATTTTTTTTTAACACCAAGCAATGATTTTCCAGTTATATCTAATGTTGAATGCTAGACCTGAAATATTTAAATTATCGACATCGTTTATGTTAATATTGTTAAGAAAAAGTTGAGTTTTGATACAGTTTTTTTACGACTGATATGAAGAGTTTTACACCAAGCTAGTACATCATTTAGGACATTTGTAAGTTGTAACTGTATAGTTAAGGGGTCCTTGTGTTTGCAGAAGATGTAAAAATCATCAGCATATGCCATTATGATCTATTTGCTTATGATTTGCGATGATACTTTTTAAGTCTTTAAAGGCTATGATGAAAAGTAGGTACCATAGATAATGGAGATATTTGTGGAATTTCGTTCGCAAATGTATAATAAAAAGCGGAAAAACTATTGTTAATTTTCTCACAGATTTTTCAGTTGGTAAGGAAGGCCTTAACATAGTGTTTTGTGGTGAAAAGAAATAAAAGACATGCAGGAGTCGCTAAATGCATCCATCGATTCACTTTATGAACACACTCGCTCGATTCACTAAACGAACACACCCAACTGTCATTCCAGTCAGCTGACATATTCCAAGTTCGAATTTCGATTTCCCCTCCATGGAATTCAGCGGAAGAGTACCAATGGAAAATTACCAAAGGGGAAGTATGGAACGTATTAGAAGGTGCTTAATTTTGTATAAATACACGGGTGGCAGGCTCGTACGGGACAGTTAGCTATATTTTAAAGGTTGACTTGTGAAAATCGGTCACAAAGTAAAAAGTGATTGAATTGAAATAAAGTGTTGAATTCTAAGTGGTAAAGTTGGAAAACAGTTTGATTTGAATTTAAATACATTCGTTTGAAAAATAAAGTGTTTCATTGTGAAATTATAAAAGTAAAAATGGAGTTTTTTTCGACGAACCCCAGGCAAAAACAGTAGATTGGGAGGTACTAAAAAACCTCCCATTTTCCGTCAGACTACGACTAAGTTTCCATAATAAGAAGTTCAAGCTTCTGTAATAATCGCGTGTGATAGGCTGCCTTCCAACGAAAGCACCTACTATACCGTCAATTTATGCGGCTCATCTTATGCTCCTAGATCCAACGGTCTCATTCGTTGTAAGTCAGCGCGTACGATTCGTCTGATCTAAAGTTCGAATAATTTCATTGTTGCAATGTCCGCGAAGTCGAGTACTAAGTTTGCGAGCAAAGTTTGTTACCTCATCAGTCACGGTGGCGGCTCCTAGATCTTGGTGTAGATCGCTTTTTCTTATGTACCATGGAGCATTAACGATTGCCCTGAGTGTCTTATTTTGAAAAGTTTGTAAAATAGATATATTGCTTGGTTTAGTACAACCCTGTAGTTGTATACCGTATGTCCAATATGGTTAAAGCAGTTTGTTATATATGCTTAATTTCAAAAATCTTCCGATAAGCCAATTCATTTCTCTTAACTTAATTTCAAGCTCGACGTGTTTCTTTTTAACGTGCGGCTCCCATTTAAGTGTTGCGTCTAGAGTCATTCCTAGATATTTCGCTTTATTTGAGTACGGGATTCGTATCGAGTTAATGAATAAAGGTTTATTGTTTATCTTTTTATAAGTAAAGTTAGCATGTGTTATTCTCGTTAAGGACGATTCGCCAGCCCTTCGTCCAGTAGCATATTTTGTCTAAAGCACGCTGAAGTTTTCCTGTTGATAATTCAATTATCGTATCAATAGCGAGAACAGCAGTATCATCAGCGAACGTAGCTAAAATTGTTCCTTCATCGTGGGGTATGTCTCTAGCATAAAGCAAAAATAATATTGGTCCGACATGGCTTCCTTGCGGAATAGCTGCATTTATTTCTTCGAATTCCGAGTACTTATTTGCGTACCTTTGTAAACAGAAAGCGCGAGAATGTTTGCCCGACGGTCCACGACGCAAAGAAATACAGCCGCCTGTTTTCGATGGCCAAACATCGTGGCCGATTTATAAGAGACAATTCGAAGCTGCAGCGTTGACACACAACTAGGACAACGAAGATAAATCGATTGCTCTCACGCTTGTGCTCAGAGGAACAGCTGCAGAATTGCTGCAGACCATCCCTGAAGAAAAACAAAAGGACTATGATGCCATGGTAAAGTCCATCGAGATGAGGTTTGGGGACGACCACATGCAGCAAGTTTACTGGGTCCAGTTGCGCCGAACAGTTCAGACAAGGGGTGAGACGCTTCAACAGTTGCAAGTCGACATCGAGCGATTGGCGAATTTGTTCTATCCCAGCACCAGCAGGGAAATAATGAACGAGTTGGCAACTGATGCGTTTACTTATGCCATTGCGGATGGAAAGCTACAAATGGCTGTAAGAATGTGCAGATAGAAAGACTCTTGCTGAAGCACCAGCTAGACAAGCAAGCTGCCCACATTGCGCTAGAAATGAAGAAACATCTGACAGGGACAACGTTCACCCTGGTGGAGAAGCTTCGGAGCAACAGCAGTCGGGAAACGCCTAAGAACCAACTTCGCGGGGCAGAAGTTTTTGATGGAATCGACGCCCTCAGGACCTCACCCAAGTTTCGAAAACAAAACGCTGCAACAAGAGTCTGACAGTGGAGGCAATCATCGCCAACAGAAAATGTGTGGCCACTATCGACACCGTGGCGGCCTCCATCATCCGAAGAGATCTTGTTCAGACGTCCTGGCTACATAACACCAGCTGTTACAGTCTGAAGGCAGCTACAGGAGAAGCCCTCAAAGCATACGGGGAGGTTGTGCCACAAATACAGCTAGAGGGATTGACCTTCTCACATGCATTCTTGGTAGCCGACATATGCGATGAATGCATTATTGGAGTGGACTTCATGAAGGCACACGAGGTAATTCTAGACCTTCGAATACAGGTGCTAAAGTATCGAACTTTCGTAGTCCCTATGGTATACGGAAATTGCAACGCAGTGAATCTTGGGGTCGTGATTAGAAGCGATGAAGTTCTGCGGCCCTCTACAGAGACAATACTTTGGACACGTTTGGAGGTTGTTCTTGGGAACCACCGATTCTATCTCGTCGAGCCAGATAATGAAAGGGAATTTAAAAGTTACTTCGTGGGAAAAATACTTGCAGAGCCAAAGAACACCATGGTGCAAGTAAGACTGATGAACCCAAATAAGCGCACCGTTAAGCTCAGAAAGGAAAGGTGATAGGAAGATGTGTACCCGTTGCAGCCATTTCAACAATAGCTAAGAGTGAGACTGCGAGTCCTGTCTCGTCATCAAAATTGACCGCGGTATGTAAGACTATACTCCGAGACTGTGAGCTAAATCAGGAGCAGCAAACCATAGCGGAACTCATTGGCGAGTTTGCTGATATATTTGCTGAAAACACTTAGTACAACACCGCATAGACACCGGAGATGCTAGACCAATCCGCCATCCTGCTAGACGACTTCCGTTGGTGAAACAGGATGAGGCCGCCGAAATGATATCGACCATGGAAAAAGAAGGTTTGATCGAAAGATCGAAAAGTCCGTGGGCGTCGCCGGTTGCACTGGTGAAAAAGAAGGATGGCAGCATTCGATGCTGCGTGGATTAACGGAGGCTTGACGATGTTACAAAGAAGGACAGCTCCCCTTTGCCTCGAATAGATGACATATTGGATACACTTTCTGGAGCAAAATGGTTTTCCACCCTCGACCTGAAAAGTGGCTACTGGCAGGTACAGATCCATCCAAAAGACAAAGAGAAGACCATTTTCACAACTGGCAATGGACTATGGCAGTTAGCAGTGATATCGCATGTGATATCGACGGATGGAGTGAAGACGGATCCAGAGAAAATCGAAGCTGTGAAAAGTTGGCCAGTTCCCAAAGACAGTATTAGCCAAAGACAGTACTAGCTTACCCCATACCCAGCAAGACATTTATTGTAGACGCAGACGCTAGCAATGTGTGTGTTGGCGCAGTATTGTCGCAGTTGCACGATGGGCATGAGAAAATCGTAGCATACTTCAGAAAAGTGCTTACCCGACCAGAGAGAAATTTTTGTGAGAGTTCAGGCGAGAACTCCTTGCTCTAATACTGGTGTCGAAACATTGCCAGAAGTACCTGAGCGGCCAGAATTTCATTTTGTGTACAAACCACGCCGCTCTCAAATGGTTACTTCAGTTACAAAATCCTGAGGGCCAAGTCGCAAGATGGTTCGAGCGATTGCAGGCTTATGACTTCGAGATACAACATCGCAAAGGAAGACTGCACGGCAACGCGGACGCACTATCCCGGAGACCATGTGAGCCCAATTGTAGGCATTGCGTGCGCCAAGAGGAAAAGGACGAATGTTCTGTCCAGAGAGTAAGAGCTGAACCTCCAGAAAGCTGGAGAACTGAGGAACTTCGTAATGCGCAATAAGAAAATCCTGACATCGAGCCAATCCTTGCATGGAAGGAATCTATGGAGAAGCCGAATGCAAGAGAAATCTTTGACCGAAGTCTTACCCTAAAGGCACACTGGGCGCAGTGAGACTCTCTGCAAGTGCTGGGAAATGCTAAACGGAAAATCCTTTAAGATGCAACTTGTGGTACCACGGTCAAAAGTCCAGGAGATTCTAAGGGAAATGCACGATGGAGTATCTGGTGGGCATTTGGGAATCAACAAGACACTGGAAAAGGTACGGGAACGCTTTTATTGGCTTAGTGCAAGAAACGATGTCGAAAGCTAGTGTCGGAAGTGTACCACGTGCGCTGCTATTAAGGGACCCAAAGTCAAGACCAGAGGTAAATTGTACCAGTATAATGTATGTGCTCCCTTTGAAGGGATCGCCGTCAACATAGCAGATCCGTTTCCGGAAACTGAAAACGGTAATCGTTACCTCCTTGTAATTGCCTATTACTTCAGCAAGTGCCCCGAGGCATTTGCGATCCCAAGTCAAGAAGCGAAAACCGTTGTCGATAAGATGGTGGACCACTGGGTGTGCAAGTTCGGAGTGCCAATGGAATTACATTCCGACCAAGAAAGAAACTCCGAGTCGAAGATATTCCAGGAAGTATGCGCATCAATCGGACTACAGAAGACAAGGACCACACCCATTTACCAACAATCAGATGGAATGGTGGAACGATTCAACTTTACACTAAAGGAACATCTTTCGAAAGTAGTGGACGAGAATAAACGATATTGGGATCGGCGAATAGCTTTATTCCTTATGGCTTACCGAGATGCTATTCGTAGTACAACGGGATACACTCCATCTGAAGTTTTATTTGGACGAACTGCCCGGCTACCCAGTAAGCTCAAGTTCGGATTTCTCATTGAAGATCCTACCAAGGACTACGTGGTGGACCTTAGAGAAGGGATTAATGACATACACCAGAGGACCAGAAGCAATATAAAAGTTGCAATCGACCGCATGAAGACCAGGTACGATGCGCGAGCAACAGCAACTGAGTTCAACGAGGGAGATCTGGTATGGCTCTACAACCCACATCGTAAAAAGGGAAGATCGCCAAAGCAGGACTTGGAACGTCCCTACCGAGTTGTGACGCGAATAAATGATGTCGTCTTCCGAGTCCATCAAGGACCAAGAGCGAAGATAAAAGTTATTCATGTTGATCGCCTACGTCGCTACCACGGAAGCAATGATGACGTACTTTATCAGGACGAACAAAACTAAGAGGGGGGCAATGTGATGTGGTGAAAAGAAGTAAAAGTCATGCAGGTATCGTTGAATGCACCCGTCGATTAACTTTATGAACACACTCGCTCGATTCACTAAACGAACACACCCAACTGTCTTTCCAGTCAGCTGACATATTTCAAGCTCGAAATTCGATTTCCCCTACATGGAATTCAGGGGAAGAGTACCAATGGAAAATTACCAAAGGGGTAGTATGGAACGTACTAGAAGGTGCTTAATTTTGTATAAATATACGGGTGGCAGGCTCGTGCGGGACAGTAAGCTATATTTTAAGCGTTGACTTGTGAAAATAGGTAATAAAGTAAAAAGTGATTGAATTGAAATAAAGTGTTGAATTCTAAGTAGTAAAAGTGAATAACTAAGGTTGAATTAAAATAAGTTTGTTTGATAAATAAAGTGTTTCATTGCAAAGTTAGAAAAGTGAAATCGAGTTTTATTCGACGAACCCCAGGCAAAAACAGTACAATAGCTTAGATTTTTGGGCCTATGCCCCATGATTTCAATTTATTGATTACGACATGAATTCCAACCCTGTCAAAAACTTTCTCAAAATTAAAATCAAAATTAATTATGTAGAAAACATATAGTTCTACATCTCTTTCATACAAGACATTGGTTCTCGCCCACATTTAGAGGCAGAATTGAAGAAAAACCTAAAAATTTCCGAAAAAACGTAGTTTTCACTGGAAAAAAATAGAAAAAAACAAGTGAGTAAGTGCAAGAGTTCGCCTGTGTCAAACTTCTATATCCTTTAGGATACCACGTAAATTTAGATACATAAAAGACCACGTGGGGGACCTTGGGTCCCCAAATAAAAATCAGCTTTATTTAGAGTGTTAGTACATGAATCCATTAAATTTTCGAAGTATATTTTACAATTTTTTTTCAAAACATAAATTAAAAATTATGGATATAAAATAAACATACTCGTGTAAGCGCTCTTAGAGCTTTGGTACAAAAAAAAGTTCGCATTTTTTTTAAATATGCAAATACATAAAAAAAATAGCTTCAATTACAAACTTTTACTTCAATCTGAACGAGAATTAAAAACAACCAGTGAGTAAGTGCTACAGTGTGTACGCAGAAGTTACAGTCCGTTAAACGGACCGTTGATCACCCCATCCTATCCCACATTGTAAAATGCTGATGTTATTGTTAGCTTTTGACATTTTATAAGTAGTGCAATCCTAGTAAGTAGTGACTTCCTAATGACAAACTAAAGTTACGCTTATTTCTTTTTTTGTTTTTTTTTTAAATTTCCTGACTCGCCTATTGCGAACTAAGGCACCTCGACCTGAATAGATCTTTTGTGCCGCGAAACATCAGGCTAGTTAGGCTAGTAGGTCATTCACCTTTCGTGCGAAATGAATAACACTACTAGCAGAGGAGGTCTTTATGTCTTCCGAACTCAGTTGTTTTCTGAAGAAAAAGGTCCGTCTAATACCATTTAGGGCTGGACATTCACATAGGATGTGTTCAGCGCTTTCATCTTCCTCAAGACAAAGTCGGCATTCAGAGGAGTCAACTATTTTGATTTTAAAGAGGTGATACCTAAACCTGTGGTGCCCAGTTAGGTATCCTACTAGGTTTTTAAAATCATGCCTGTTTAGATTGAGGCAACTCTTGGCATTGTTTGTGACCGGCTGAATGGCCCGTTTGGCCTGTCTTAGGCCTGGGGTGTCCACCCAATATGAGATACATCTAGTATGCTCCCAGTGTTTTATAACTTAACTTCGTTAATTGCCGATTTGGGGGGCAGAAAGGTTCAGGTCCCATAAAGGGGGTTTCCGAACCTTTTCTGGCTAATTCGTCGTCTTTCTCGTTACCATCAATACCTTCGTGACCAGGAACCCACCACAGTTTGGTTTTGTTTCTTGAACTAAGTTTCTGTAGGGTATTGAAGCAGTGCATGACTGATTTGGAGTCAATGATGTGCGAGCTAAGGGCATTTATAGCTGCTTGACTGTCCGTGTATATATGGATGCTTGCACCTGTGATACCAGAGTTGTATACGTGGCTGGCGCATTCTTGAATGGCGTGGAGTTCTGCCTGGAATACACTGGGACATTTTCCCATCGCAATACTGTATTTCAGGTTCGGCCTGTAAACGCCAGCTCCCACTCCCGACCCCATTTTAGAACCATCCGTGTACCACTTAAGGCCGTTTTGGCTATTTGGTAAGTTATTGCTAACCCATACTTCTCTAGTAGGGATCTCCGTGGAGAACATTCTGAAGAAGCATAAAGTTTTTTGTATGCCGTCTGTAACCGTGCAGTGCATTTCAAGTTCCGGGAGTTCAGAGAAAAGTGAAAGCAGGTCCGGATGATCGCTAAGACTTAACTCATTAACTTGTAGTTCACTTGCCATGCTGCGTATTGCCATTTTTTGTACAAAAATGTGCAGGGGTGTAAGCCCAATTATAGCTTCTATAGCAGCTGTGGGGCACGTCCGCATAGCTCCTGATATACCCAGGCACGCAAGACGCTGTACCTTTTTGAGTTTTAGGATGGCGGTCTGCTGGGTGGTCTTAGGCCACCATACTATGGAAGCATAAGTTATGATGGGCCTGACCATCATAGTGTACATCCAATGAGCAATCTTTGGAGAGATTACCATGTGGTGCCATACATACGTCGACAAGCCCATAAAGCGTTGGAAGCTTAAGTGATTTTGGTGTTTAGATGTGAGTCCCTTGTCTAGAATAATTCCCAGATACTTGACTTTATTGGAGAACTCAACGATTTTGTCGTTAATTGAAATTGAACCTAAGTTGATATTTCTTCTTTTTGTGAAAGGAACTATGACAGCCTTACTAGGGTTTATTGAAAGGTTTTCTCTAGAGCACCAGTCAAGGACTGTCTTAAGGGTGTTTTGCATACGTGATGTTACTTCGCTTGCTTCTTCACCCCTAATGATGATGACTAGGTCATCGGCGTAACCAATTATGCTTAAGCCTAAATTACTTAATTTGTGAAGTAGGTCGTCGATGACCAGAGACCACAGGAGGGGTGACAGTACGCCTCCCTGTTGGCAGCCTCTTGCGGCTAAAACTGATACCGATGTCAGTCCCGACTTTCGAGCATCGCTTTGATCCAGTCAATTGTAGCTTGGAGGGCTGGAAAAATGCCGTCTTTACCTGGTGCCTTGTATGGTTTAAATGAGTTAATGGCCTATTTAACCTTGTCCGGGCTGAAGAGTTTCCCCGACAGACTGTTAATTCTACGGAGGTTTCTCGGTGGTGAAACCTCTATGGCCTGCTCGTGTGAGCTGTCTGTAATTAGTGGCCCTGGAAAGGTCAGTGGCCCTTTCTTTCCGGTCGCATGTGATTGTTCCGTCGGGTTTCTTTAACAAAGTCATGCATTTTGAACGATCGTTTGAGAGAGCTCTTTGAAGTCGTGCTACAGCGGGGAGTTTTTCAAGCTTCTCGCAGTTTGCACGCCAAGAAGCTCTTTTCGATCTGCGTAACTCTAGGTTATATGTGGTTAATTGGGATTTGTATTGTTAATATTTCCCGGTGCGTTTGGCTTTATTGAAAAGTTTCCTCACCCTTTTCCGAATAGTTTCTAGGTTTTCATTCCACCATGGTACGCACCTTTTTGTAGTGACTTACCTCTTTTGTTGGCATGTCGGCTGCCCCAAATTGTGTTGTGTGCATTGGCGTCGCAACCAATGATAAGGTGTACCCGCATCTTGTCGCAGTACTGGACCAGTTCCTGTACTACTGTGGGAGGTGCTTCTTCCATGTCTCCTGCGAAGTACGCTGACGCGCATAAAACTTGTGTAGCGCCCGGCCGTCGTAGCGTTCAATTTGAACCGCCACCAGGTCCCTGCTTAAAAAACCTGGAATTGGAGAGAAATTTTTATCTTTCGAAATAGAAAAAGCTGCCCTGTCTAACTTCACCCTTGGCATAAATTAGCTCTCTGGTTTTACTTTCTAAACCAAAAATCTTACTAATCTTAGCCCCTGGTTCTTGTATAAGACCAATAGCGATGCTCTCTTCAGCGCATCGCTGGCTAAAGGTGTCCGAGGCACCACCTGCAGTACGCTTAGAAGCGATGTCATTTACGTGCGTACTCAGGGTTTCGTACTCTATAGGGCTTATTATCGAATCTACGTCGCACGACACCCTGTTGAGAGGCACCGCTTCTGTTGCCCCTTGGTCCCCTGTCTGCACGAGGACCACTTTCTTTCCTACCTCCAGCCCGATCCGCATTCAGTTTTGGCCTGAAGCGATTCGGGTTGGGGGTAGTGCCAACTCCAGCTTTGGTGTTCTGCTGGAACGACGATTTTGCGGTAACGGGCGCATCTGCAGCGCTGGTTGTTTCCGCTTCCTTCTCCGTTTCCTTCAATTTGCCGCTTACCACCCCCGTTGGCGTAGAAGCTTCGCTTTGGGGGCGGTATTGGCGCTCTGTGACGCTGCTTTGTCTGAGCTTTTGAGGATGAGCTTAGTTGATCCAAAACGGTATTCTACAATGCCCTTCACCTCAATGAGCCGCTTCATAGCGCTTTCATTAATAGCTAGGACCAGATGGGCGGTGTCGTCTACATCCTCTGCAGAACTCTCCATGTTCTAGTGTTAAGGTCTTTGTTCTGGCCATCGAGTATTGCCAGAATTCTATCGCTAGCTATCCCGGTACTTTGTGGGAAGAAACCTCTGATGATATGAGGTTTCGGAAAATCTTCCTCACCTACTAGCATCACTTCCAACCCACATTTCTCCTTTAGCTAGGCGAAGTTAGTTTTGATCCACTCTGCAGTAGATGCGTCCGCGCAGACTAACATTAGCCATCCGGCTTAGAAAGTTGCACCGCGGAACGCTGTCTTTGCTTCTCCATCACGCAACTCAATCGTGATGTCTAAAATTCTCTCTTAAATTCAGACCATTTGTCCGTTTGAGAGAGAATTGCGATCGAGATCGGTCGGTACGACGCACAGTCTCACAAGGCTCGCTATACTGCTATAAGGGACTTTGTCAGCGGTTGTTCTCCCTGTACAAGCTCGTTTCGCTTAGGAATGGGGAGGGGTGTTACCGCTACTTTCTCTTTTGCGTAAATCCGGGCCTGCTCAAGAGTGCTCCCCTTCTTTAGCGCACGCTAAAATCTGCGTTGTTCTGCGGGCGTGAATTGAATGTATCCGGTCTTATTTTGAGCCGCATTGCTCGAGGACGCGGATACACTTTCCTCATCGGATAGCAGTTTATCCGAGAGTATGCTATTGCATAGAGTGCTGGTGTCTGACAAGGGTTCGCTGAGAAGAGACAAGTTCTCATCGGCGTCTCCCAAGTCAGAGTCAATGATCCCTGGCTCTGCCCGATTGGCAAAAGCCGAGGTTTCACCGGCAGGGTGTTCTGCAACATCCCTAGTTGATGATGCACTTGTAGAGGCATCATTCTCTATTGTTTTGGTTTTTACTGAATCTATTTTGATTCCCACGAGTAAACGGGATTGTCAGTCGCCCGTGGTCTATTCGTATAACCACAGGAAGGCTATCTTGAAATTGGAGGACGCCTGGTATCCGAAGCTCGCAAACTCGAGACTAAGCACCCTCTTAGCCATGCATCCCTCGGCGCTTGCTGTTCCACCATTAGATTAGGGATTTCTTTGACGGAGGTTTACTCCCCCTATGAGTGTTCTTTACTGAGGATTGGACGTAGTCCGTTGCCTCAGACCCTCATCCTTTACCGGGCTTGGGACCGTTAGTCTACGTACTAAGCCAGTTGCTATGACGTAGCCAGGCGGATTTGAAGTTACGCTTAAATGTATGTAAAAATTTTGGTGAAAATTCAATTTTTGTAAAAATCGACCCCTAAAAGTGGGCGTGGTTAAAAACTTTGTATGAACAAAATCTGATATAACATTAACGTTACGTAAGCAGGTTACATTTACGTAACCTGCTATTATTTTTGTTTCATGGTTTCCTAAATTAGGCTTAAGGCCAGTCGAAATTACGTTTTTCTGAAAAACTTTAGGGGTCTCTTTTGCCTCCAAATGTGGGCGTCGCCTAAGGTAGGAAGGTAGGTAGAATAGTGGCTTATTAAATACACTTAGGCCAAAAAGTAGGCCCATTGTACCGCCACGTGGGTATATGACCAAGGGAGTAGGTTGGCGTGAATTCTATGACAGCGAATTTTAGTAGCTTTTTGACTGGTGTTTCACTAAGATCGCTTAGGCAGTCGTAAAAGTAGGATATGGATTTCTTTCTTCTTCTTCCTCATCTGGGCAGATTTTTCGTTTGAGAACAGACCTAGTCTTTTTGCGTGAAAACCTAATAGGCAGTGTCCGGTGATAATTCCCACTTCAGTGTTAATTTTGGGATCTCTTTTAGGAGAGCAAACTATCTGATCTTTTTGGATTGAGGCGAGAGCAGATTTGCTTGGAGGTTAAACAAGTGGTGCCTGTCCTCCATCTGGCGTTAGTTTCTTGTACGCGGTGATTTTTGAGCTGTAATTTGAAGATTAATTTTGGGATCTCTTTTAGGATAGCAAGCTATCTGATCTTTTTGGATTGAGGCGAGAGCAGATTTGCTTGGAGTTTAAACAAGTGGTGCTTGTTCTCCATCTGGCGTTAGTTTCTTGTACGCTGTGATTTTTGAGCTGTAATTTGAAGGTAGCTAGGGGAGTACCTATATTACAGGAGATTTCATCTTCTGGCAGTCTAGTGGCGTACTTAGCAAGTTCATCAGACTCACAGTTTCCCATGATGTCTCTATGACCTGGCACCCAGCACAGGCGGGTGTGGAACTGTTCGGACATCTCATCAAGAGATGTGCGACAGTTTTTTTTTTTGAATGGATGGACGGAGGCTAAAACTCCAAGATCTTTCAAAGATACCAATACGCCCACTATAGCAGGTATATAATACCGAAGTAGCCGATATTGGTTATACCCGCTTTCCACGTGCTAAAGGACCACCCATTTGTGAGAGACACTATGAAACTGCCAGAACGCACTTCATAGTAGTAAATTTTCGCTCTCTCATAATACTTCTTGACTACAACTTAGTTAACTTAACACGTAGCTTACGCTTCCGTAGTGTTAATCGCATTGGATAGGTTGCTTTCCAGTGAATGCACCTACTAAGCCGTTCATTCATGTGGCTTCACCCTACGTCGCTAGATCGAAGGGTCTTATTCTTTGTAGTCGTCGCTCGTTGTTTACATCGTTGAGAGTCTCGTTTAGAGCACGGATTATTTCATTGTTGCAATGAACATGAAGGCGAGCATTTAGGTTTCGAGCAAAGTTTGTTACTTCTTCGCTCACGGTAGCTATTCCTAAATCTCTGTGAATATCACTATTCCTAATATACCATGGAGCATTCACAATTGCTCTTAGTGTCTTGTTTTGGAAAGTCTGCAACATGGACATGTTGTTCGGCTTGGTACAACCCCAAAGTTGTTAATCGTATGTCCAGGACAGCTTTAACACCTGCCTGTACAAGAGCAGTTTGTTATATATGCTTAATTTCGAAAATCTTCCGATAAGCCAATTCATTTCCCTGAGCCCAATTTCGAGCTCGTCACGCTTCTTCTTTACGTGTGGTTTCCACCTTAGTTTAGCGTCCAGTGTCATTCCTAGATACTTCGCTTCATTTGCATAAGGTATTTGTGCAGAATTTATGAACAGAGGTAAATTGTTAACCCTTCTGTAAGTGAAATTCACATGCGTAGAGTTGTTCTCGTTAAAAGCGATTCGCCAAGTCTTCGTCCAGACACAAATTCTGTCCAATGCTCGTTGGAGGTTTCTCGTTGATGACTCGACTGATTCACTTGTTGCCAGGATGGCCGTATCGTCCGCAAACGTGGCCATGACAGTCTCGTCATCTAGAGGTATGTCCGAGGACCGAGGACGCTTCCCTGGGGTACGCCAGCCTGAATTTGCTTGAAACTCGAGTATTCACTACTACACCTAACACGAAAGAGTCTGCTTTCAAGATAATTTTCCAATATTTTAAACATGTCTTCCGGCAAGTTTTGCCGTAGCTTATATTTCAAGCCTTCGTGCCATACCTTGTCGAGGGCTTGCGATACGTCGAGGAAAGCACTTGAACATATTTTTTTCCCTTCTAAGGCTTTTTCAATTCCATGCGTTATTCTGTAGACTTGATCTGTTGTGGAATGGTTAGGTCTGAAACCGAATTGATGATCCGGGATCAAGCGTCTTTTGCAATTATTGGTTGTCATCGCTTCAGCAGAAGTTTCTCGAACACTTTCGATATTATCGGCAGAAGCGATATGGGCCTATAAGATTTTTTATCATTTGCGCATTTCCCCGGTTTTGGAGCCATAATTACTTCAGCAACTTTCCATTGTCTTGGAACGTATAGAAGTCTAAGGGAAGCGTTTCTCATATAGAGTAGCTTGACTAATGCCTTTTTCGAATGAATGAATTTATTTTTTCTTATTTATCATATAACAATCAATAACTACATTAATCATATAACAATCAGATACTTTAACAAATTTAATACGTACAAAAAATAAGAAAGTTAACGACGTTCAGTATTTATATAAAAATAAAAATAGAGTGAACGCCAGCTCAATTTGCTTTCGATTACAAAAAAATTTAATTTAGGGTGGGGTGCCCCTTGAGGACTTAGGTTAGGTTGAAGTGGCTGTCGGATCCAAAGAAACCAACACACTTAGACCTATGTAGGTCCATTGTGATACAACGCGGATCTGACTCTATTGCCTACTCGTTGAACCATTTCGAGCTATTAATGAAGCGTAAGAGACGTTTCGGGTCAGTCGTGCTGAGATCACTGAGATCATTATAGAAGAAAGCTCCAATGTGAAGATTTCGGTTCTTGGAAAGAGCGGGGCATGTACAGAGAAGGTGGAGAGTGGTCTCTTCTTCCTCCTCATCCATGCAGCTCCTGCAAAAGTCGTTGGAATAGACACCAAGCCTTGTCGCGTGTTTGCCTATCAGACAGTGTCCTGTAATGACACCGATTGTAGCACTAATGTGCGATCTATTAAGAGCGATCAAACTCCTAGAGCGTTTAAGATCAAGCTTTGGCCAGATCTGTTTCGTTGCTAGACAGGTACTACTACTAGTCCATCTGAGATTTGTTCTTTCTATCGCATCCAGTTTAATCATGAGTTTACATGTCGAAATTGGAATGCCCACGGAGCCTTTATCAGGCAAAATTGGGAGGGTAGTTCCAAGTTTGGCGAGTTCGTCAGCCGTGCAGATACCTGGAATGTCACTATGTCCTGGCACCCAGCACAGGAGAATGTTGAACTGCTCCGACATCTCCTTTAGAGATGAATGGCAGTCTAAGGCTACTTTAGAGTTTATAGAGACCGATTCCAGGCACTTGATGGCCGCTTGGCTGTCAGAAAATATGCGTATGTCCTTGGCGGATATAACATTTTTCTTAAGCCAGGACAAGACTTCCTTTATCGCCATAATTTCAGCTTGAAAAACACTGCAATGATCCGGGAGACGGAAAGAGAGACTTAGACTTAGTCGGTCTGAGAATACACCCCCGCCTACCCCATCATTTGTCTTCGATCCATCAGTGTAGAAGTGGATCGATTCACATTCCAGAGGCGCACAGTCCTCCCAGGAAGACCTGGGGGGGATCGTTGCCTGGAAGTTCTTGTCAAAATGTAATTGGGGTAAGGTGAGGTCCATGTTTCTAAAAGGGAATCTGAATGTGTTCAGAACAGCAGAGTGGCCTATCTCACTATTGGTCCACTGAGAGGTTGCTTTGAGGCGAGTAACCGTGATGGCAGCAGTTTGTCTGCTGAAGATGTCAAGAGGAATTAGATGAAGCAGCATGTCTAGTGCTGCTGAGGCAGTGGTGCGAAGTACTCCACTCATAGATAAGCAAGCTGACCTTTGGACCTTGCTTAGCTTATCACAATTTACCGCTTTATCCAAAGCGGTCCACCAGACAGCTGTTCCATACGTCAGTATCGGCCTTACGACCGAGATATATAGCCAGTGGGTGATACGGGGTTGAAGTCCCCACTTGTTGCCGATGGCTTTTTTGCAGGAAAAGAGTGCTACCGTAGCTTTCCGGACTCTTTCCTGTATATTAGACTTCCAGCTAAGCTTTCTGTCTAAGATGAGACCCAGATATTTAGCTTCCTCAGAGAAGATTAAGCTAGTGCCCTTGATTGAGGGGGGGGGTCGATATGTGGGATTTTGTATTTCCTGGTGAATAGGACTAGTTCAGTTTTGTGAGGGTTGACCCTCAAACCACAGCTGTCAGCCCATCTTGTTAGCTTGTTTAGAGCATTCTGTAGGAGTTCTTTGAGGGTGTTAAGGTGCTTCCCCGATACAGCAATGGCAACGTCATCTGCATAAGCGATCACTCTGCAGTCATCTCCTTCTAGGATAACCAGCAGTTCGTTCACCGCTAGATTCCAAAGGAGTGGGGATAGGACTCCACCTTGCGGTGTTCCCCTGCTGACGGATCTTCTGGCAGTTGTCTAACCTAGCTTAGAGTTTATAATCCTACTCGTTAAAAGTTGATTAATTAACTCGCAAAGTGAGCCACTCACCTTCAGAGCCGACAGTGCAGCCAAGATCGCAGACGTGTTGACATTATTAAAGGCGCCTTCTATATCTAGGAAGGCTACCAGCGTGTACTCCTTGTGATGAAGGGAATATTCAATGGAACGTACTAGCGTATGCAAGGCTGTTTCTACAGATCTGCCCTTACAATAAGCGTGCTGAGCAGTAGAAAGCAGCCTTTTGTCAATACTAGATCGTAGGTGGATATCGATCAATCTTTCTAGAGTTTTTAGAAGGAATGATGATAGACTTATGGGTCTGAGATCTTTAGGAGTAACGTGGGAGTATTTGCCAGCTTTGGGTATAAAAACCACTTTCACTTCTCTCCATAGCAGCGGAATGTGGACCAGCTCTACGCAGCTTCTCAGAATTGTCTCCAGTGCAGGGAGGATTATGTCCGATGACCTTTGTAGTTCGGCTGGTATTATGCCGTCTGGTCCTGCCGACTTGTAAGGTTTGAAGCTGTTAAGTGCCCAAAGCAGTCTATCTCTCGTTATTAGATCAAATTTATTAGTTATGTGTGGCATTGACCTGTTAAGGTTAATGCTATGGATAACTTCGGAGCTACCTGGAAAGTGGGTGTCCAGTAGCAGGTTTAGCGATTCTGCAATGGAGGAAGTCCAAGAGCCGTCTGCTTTTTTAAGGTAGCTGGGCATCGTTGGATTAGTAGAAAGGATTTTCCTTAGCCTAGAGGCTTCGGATGTTTCTTCTATGTTACTACAAAAGAGTCGCCAAGATAGCCGTTTGGCTCTCCTCAGCTCCTTTTTGTAGGATTTGAGGGATGTTTTGTAGGCATCCCAGTCTGTATTTGCACGTGTGGCCTTGGCTCTATTGAAGAGTTTCCTGATTCATTCGGAGGTCCACCAATGCGGTTTCCCCTTGCCCCTTGGAATTACAAGAGGGCAGGAGGAAGAAAGTGCTTTATTGAGGGCCAGAGTGAGTTCCTTAACCTTGTGATCAAGCTCATTGGTGTCACAAGGAGGATTTAGGAGAGAAGAGATCCTTGAGCGGTACAGTGAATCTATGTAAAGAAGCCAATTCGTCCTTCTGTAGTTTCTGAAGGATGATTGGCGAGGAGGTACATCATCTAAACTGAATTGAATGTGTCTATGGTCTGACCAGGAATGTTCAGACGAGACTTTCCAATTACCAACCCGTTTAGCAATGGAATCAGAGACGAGAGTGATATCTAGTACTTCTCGTCGATTACTGGTTATGAAGGTAGGTTCGCTACCCGTGTTGCAGACAATAAGGTTAGTTTTTAAAATAAAGTCTAAAAAGTAACTCACCTCTGTAGTTGATATCGGAACTTCCTCACACTGAGTGATGAGCATTCGCATCGCACCCAATGATGAAGTCAGTATTGCGTAGTTCAGCAGCCTTGATGGCACTCTCCAAGGTTTTACCAGGGGGACTGTCCACCATGTCGTGGGCGAGGTATGCAGAGGCCAGCCAGTAAGTCCCTTTGGCTGTCTCTAGTCTCACCACGGTGATGTCTCGGTCGCTGAATTCAGGGAGTAAAAATATATTCAGACTACTTTTCACTAGTATGCAAGATCTAGGCTTACCTTTACCTGTCTCATACAGTGGGTAGTATCCGGGAGTCTTGATTCCGCAGACCACGTTCTCAACAACCCATGGTGCTTGGATCAAGACAATGTCTTCTCCATTTTTGGCGAGGCGGAGAAGAAGGGAGGCCGAGGCCATTGTGGAGTGATGGAGGTTAATCTGAAGTAACTGTAGCATTGCTACGGTCCAGAGAAACATCCACCACAGTGTTGTTGAGGTCCTCTGATTCAGAAAACGAACCCAAAAGTTCGTCCTCACTCAGCAGGACTGAGTTTAGACAGTCTTCCGTCTCCATGTCCGATGGAATGTCAGACACAGGGTCGGAAGGCTGGTTAGGAGCCACTAGTTCCGCAGCGGCGACGTCTTCCAAAACTGGAAAGGTGACTGCAGTAACGGGGTGCGGTAAAGCAGACGCCAGTTTCAATTTGACCATGTTCCACCTTTCGGGAGTTATTGAGCCGTCGAGGTCACTGCGGTCAATCACGGCAACCACGATACGGTCCTTGAGAACATCGCTAAAAGACTTCAGAGGTGTGACGGAGGACGTCTTAGGGGGGGTGATGGTGTTCTTCACCTTGGGACGTTTAGATTCCGAAACGGAATCTTCCTCCGACCTCTGTCGCTTATGTTCTTTTTTCAGAGTGTTCTCTGCCCATTTAAGTTTGGCGATCTGCGCCGGTGTTCTGTCAGTCTCCAGTATATCCCCAAAGGCTTTCAGAGTCCGGGAAGCTTCACGCTGCTTCTTATAGTACGCCCTTAATGGAGCGTGTAGCCGCGATCTTCCATCATGAGACGCACTGCGGGAGGAGTTCTTTGCTGTAATGAGCGTAGAGCTCTTGCTGGAGCTGCCAGCAGTGGAGGAGCCATGAAGTGCCACAAACCCACCACTACTGGAAGCTGAAGTTCCTGGTGCTTTATCGAGCGAGGAGCTCTTGCTGGAGCTGCCAGAGGTGGAGGGTCCATTAAGTGCCACAAACCCGCCACTACTGGAAGCTGAAGTTTCAACTGCTTTACAGTCCTTGCTACTGCCCGCACAGGGTGGATCACGAGTGTCCACAATCGCACCACTGTTTGGCAGGGAAGGAGCTGTCCCGGTACACAGTTTGGCCACCGTACTACCGTCCGGCTTTGAAGGGGTGCTGGTCTTACCACTATCTTTATTATTTTTGTTATTTTTGTTTAGTTTTTCATATTAGTCCCACGAGTAGCGGATAAAGGAGGTCCGTCTATACAGAGATCCGCAGTGTATAGATAAGGCTAGATAATCTGGAGGGCGCCCGGTATCCGGATACTCCGTACGAGACTGTTCTATTTATAAACTGGGCCCCCAGCCAGGCTGACGCTCGGCACGGGTCGTATTACACCTTCGTCCAGCCCAGGGGAGAAGGGGAGAGGAACAAGAAGAGAGGATAGGGAGGGGAGAAGGAAGGAGGGGACGGGTAGGGTGGAGCGTCCTATGGTTTCAGGCCTCATCTAGAGAAGAGATTCTCTAGCAATTTTGACCTTACTCAGCCCCTACAACTCGGCAAGTTCGACGCTCAGGGTAGGGGAACTATATATGGGCCTATAAGATTTTTTATCATTTGCGCATTTCCCCGGTTTTGGAACCATAATTACTTCAGCAACTTTCCATTGTCTTGGAACGTATAGAAGTCTAAGAGAAGCGTTTCTCATATAAAGTAGCTTTACTAATGCCTTTTTCGAATGAATGAATTAATGAATTTATTTTTTCTTATTTATCATATAACAATCAATAATTACATTAATCATATAACAATCAGATACTTTAACAAGTTTAATACGTACAAAAAATAAGAAAACTTAACGACGTTCAGTATTTATATAAAAATAAAAATAGAGTGAACGCCAGCTCAATTTCTTTTCGATTACAAAAAAATTTAATTTAGGGTGGGGTGCCCCTTGAGGACTTAAAGAAAACAAAATAATACAAAAAATAAAAATTAGACCAAAACATCAGAATCGAGATTCTATCGCATCATGATCGAAACTAAAGAGCCACATCTTAACTTTTTTTAGGGACATTCGAGGAATTGTCATTGACCTTATTAACTGAGGAAGTTGATTAAATAACCGATGAGAAATATTAGAGAAAAAATTGCGGAAAGCAGTAGTACGGAAGTTGGGAACAGATAGAAAGTTAGAAAGGTTTCCACGGAGATTATGACTAGATATTAAACGAAAATTAACATTACCAGACCTCATAAAGAAAATTTTTACACTTTAAAGCAATACAAGTGACGAACAGGAAAAATTTTTAGTGCACAGATCAAAGGAAAGCTAGAATGTCTTCTAGGTTTACGACATATTTTTCTTATGACAGACTTTTGCAGAATCAACAGAGGTTGTATTTTGTTTCTACAAGCACCACCCCAGCAAGCAATTCAATACTCTAGTTTCGATTGGAAAATGCCATAATATATTATATTTAAAAGCTTTGTTGAGCACACTTTGCGCAAATAATAAAAGTGACGAAGAGTGCATCTAAAATACTTTTTTAAAGCAAATGTGTGATTCGCAAAGCTCATCCTAGAATCAAGAGTAAGTCCCAGGTATTTAAATTCGTTAAATTTTCTCAATCAGAAAACACTTATCACTACAATTTAGATTGTTAAAAAAAGATTGAGAGGACGAATTGGGCAAACAGAAGCAATTAGACAGTTTGTACCTAGGGCACTCAGGTGCGTGGAAATAAACAATCGCTTCCGTATTGGACGTAGGCGATAAGCTAAACAACATTAACTTTGTTTTGGTTGTTTAATAACTATAATAACTAAATTATGCTCAGCAAACCATTGCCTCAAAAGACTAAGATCCCAATTTATATCAGAAATTAGGTCCAGAGGAGTTAAACAGCCATAAGATAAACCTATGTCATCCGCGAAAGCAGTAGGTGAACCTTTGAAGCTAAGAGAAAAGAGTGAATTAATGAAGACAAGAAACAGAATAGGGCCCAAAAACAGAGCCCTATAGAACACCTAGGTTAAGGAAGCCTAAACTGCTTCTAGTTTCATTTAACTTCACTCTCTGCGACCTATTATTCAAATAAGACCTAAACCAGTCGAGCATGAAACCACGGAATCCGGCATTATACAGTTTATTCAACAGTATATCGTGGTTAACCATGTCGAATGCCTTGGTAATATCAATAAATAAACCAGCCGTACGTTTTTTGCTGTCGAGGTGTGATATTATTTGGAAACAAAACTGTAAGAGAGCGTCTTCCGTCGATTTGCCCTTAAGGAATCCAAATTGGACTGGACTGAAAAACCCAGTTTTAAGTAAGAAGCTACGTATTCTACTTTTCATCAACTTTTCAAAAATTTGGCTAAAAACGAATAAAAGTGATATAGGCCTGTAGTTACCGATTTCAACAACGGAACCCTTTTTATAAAGAGGGATCACATCTGCACACTTAAGATCAGCAGGAAAGACCCATGGAAGAAAAAAAAAAGAAGCATGGAATTTTTTTGAGAACAAAATTTGAAACACCATCGGCCCACACGAGGTAGAAATAGGTTGGGAACCAATTACTTTTAAAATCTCACATGGAGTTATAGGCTGAAAGGCAAAACTGCTGTTATGCATCGGCTCTGTTAAGTTATATATGGAACTGCAGTTCCAACAGATCGACTGGACCGAACTCGGTAGTAGACTACATCGAACATTTGCAAAATATAAATTAAAAGCATCAGCAATAGCGAGTTTATCAGAAACAACAGAGTTTTCAATACTTAAAACTTTAGGTTTTATGGCAGCAGTGGATTTATTCAGTGGGCGGTTAGCTACTCGCCATTCGTTTCTTAGATTGCCCTGAGCTACACTGAATTGAGCGCGAAAGAAGTTATCGCGACAAATAGGTATTTCATTCTTTAATTCGGCACACATTTTCTTATAGTTTCTTTTCAGATCCAGGCTATCGGGATGTTTAAAACACTTTAATCTAAGTTTGTTTTTACGTTGAACTTTGTTTGCTAATGAAATGGATATATACGGCTTAAGTCTCTTAACAACTTTTTTAGGAGGCAGAATTGAGGAGCTTTCAAAAATATACTTTCGTAAAGAATTAATTTATATTGAAATCGCCAACAATTAAGACATTTTTTGAAGTTTCCCTAGCTAACAGAACAGAAAATTCATTGATGAAAGTAACAACATTAAACATATAGAGTCTATAAACACATAAAAAAACAAACAATACATTATTATTAATCTCCACGGTAACCTTTAAAACGTCGGCACTACTAAACTCAATACACAGTACTTCGATAATCTTGTGGACATCTTTTACAAAGCAGCCAACTCCACCTGCGGATTAATTTTCGTTAGTATTAGGAAAGAATTTAAAATCGGGTAAGAAATAATCATTTTTCTCAAATTCGTAGATCCAGATTTCAGACACAAAAACAATATCAGGAATGCAAGCAAAAGAGTCAAGATGTGTGACAAGAGCAGAAAAATTTTCTCTCAAACTTCTAATGTTTTGATGTACAATAAATAATTTGTCATCGCAGAAGGAAATATTCTTAAGAACGTTATCACAATTCGTATTACAAAAATTAGACAATTCATCTAAAAATAAATAAATAGAGTGGCGCAACAGCTCGAGGTGAACCAGGGCCAACTTCTCAACAATGTATGCTGGTGTGTTAATTTCTTTACATACAAGGGGACCTACAATTTTTTGCCGAATCCGAACGGCACTTTGAGAAGTTTTTCAAGACAATTAATACTCTCGGAGGGCTTGTCAAACCCTCGCGGAGGTGGGGACCGTGAAAAAGAACAAGTCTTTTTTTTCAGGTGAGGATGGCAGGATTCGAACCCAGACCTCTGGCGTAGTAAGCACACACACTAACCACTACGCCACGGCACCCCCCCCCAATCAAAATCAAAGTTCATTATAGATTTGAAAACAAAAATAATTAAATAAGATCGAGATCATTAAATGACTTGATAGAAAAAATTTTACCCCCTCAACCTTCCTAAATAAAATTTGATTGTTATAAAACCATGCAGTATTTCCACCTGTTTCTTTCACTGCTGCTTTCGTCTTCATCAAGAGTGCATGGGTAAACCTTGTAAGAGCGTCGTTTATGTAGATGACGGAACCATTCTCCTTTCTGCCTCCGCTGCTGCTGGTGTTACCGCTGCCGTTGCCGCTGCTGTTGATGGGGGAGTCATCGATGCCCGTTGCTTCTGTGTTTAGTTTATTTTTATTCATCTTCTTTGCGCTTATTATTCGCTGCTTGGTTGAGAGACTCGCAAATCTTAGACAGATGATTGCTTTCAATGCAGCCGAAAAAGATTTTGTAGATTTTATTGGTGTTTTCTTCACATAGCATTTCTCAATATCGGACTCAGCGACAACGATGGACAGGGCATTGGAGAAAATTTGTTGGGCAGTCTTGAAGGCATTGGAATCATCGACGTTCGACACACCCACAATTTTAACAGAACTATTGAGAAGAGATTGATGTTGCCAGTTTAGTTTGCTCTCCAGTACATTAACCCTCGATTTTAGATCTTTATTTTCATTAATCAGCTTATTAATTTGAAGCAAGAATTGCTGGTTTGTTTCCTCCAAATTCGCAAACTTGACATATAGCATTTTGTTATATTGTGTTAATAATGAGTTACAATAACTGCAATGTAAGCCCAGACTATGTATAAATGAATGTAAAAGAATAGAATAGAATAGAATAGAATGTAAACGCAAATAAACAGTTGACAGTTGTCATCCAACATCTCCAGTGAACAGTTGTCTCTTTTACTTCATCGGTCACGCGGTCCACTTTGTCACAATGGCGACAAGGATGTAAAATAAAATGTGATATAAAATAAATCGGAAAATAAAAAGCGAGGCGTTAGTAATAAGAAATATAGCTAAATCTTACGAAATAAAAAGCAAGAAAATTTTTGCAATAAACAAAATAAATTATTGATACGCAATGCCGACGGATGACCGGAACTCTGGTGGAAAAGCAGGTACTGGTGGAGCAGGCGTTGGTGGAACAGGTGCTGGTGGAACAGCCGTGAATGCGCGTGAAGGTGCTGGTGGAGGAGGTGCTGGTAGAACCACCGACAATGTGCGTGACGAAACAATCGTGCGAAATTCTGCACACGTGGTTGCGGTGCCTTCCTTCAATGCAACGACGACTTTGCAGTCTATGAGGAAAGACTGGAACAGTTTTTCATGGCCAATTACGTTGAGGACAACAGAAGAGTGCCAGTGGTCCTAACGACAATCTCACAGCGGGCGTACGAAGTAGTTGGGGAAGTTACCTTCCCTTGGAAGCCGAAAGATCTAGAGTTCGACGAGCTAATGGAGTTAATGAGGAAGCAGTTCGAGACCGCTTCTTCAACAGTGAGAAAGAGAATTGAATTTTTCGACATGAGGCAGGAACCAGACGAGTTTGTCAATGCTTGGTTGGTCAGGGTGAAGGGCAGCGCCATGTACTGCAAGTTTGGAAATTTGCTAGACGATTTTGTTAAGAACCGTTTCATGACCGGGTTGGTGAAGGGCCCCGTTCTGGATCGTGTGTGTGAAGAAGACGTGGAAAACCCATTAGCGGACATCGCGCGAGTGGCAGTTCAACGGGAGATATCGTTGAAGGAGAAAGAGGTATACATCAATCGTATCCAGAAGACGAGCAGCGGGCAGAATGGCGGCAAGACAATGGGTAGCGGGCGAAATGGCGGCAAGGCAACAGGTAGCGGGCAGAAGAACGGCAAGGAAAAGACAGACAACAAGCAAGTGTGTTTCGCATGTGGTAAGGCAGACCATATATTTAAGTATTGTAAGTACAAAGATTTTACTTGTCACAAATGCAGGGGGAAAGGTCATTTACAGGCGATGTGTAGGAATATGAAATCCAATAATTCTTTAGATAATTGTGATCAAGAAGAGGTTGAATTGTACAGTGTAGAGAATCTTAACAACAAACCTATATTAATAAATGTAAAGCTAAACGGTATTCCAATGATGGTTGAGTTAGATTCGGGCGGGGTGCATCGGTGTTGCCAATGAGTGCATTAAAGAAAATAAGTAAAGGTCGATTAGAAAACAGATATATTTGTTTGCGTAATTACAACGGTGGGGTGCTCATACCGGTTGGTAAAATTAAGGTGAGGGTGTTGCCAATGAGTGCATTAAAGAAAATAAGTAAAGGTCGATTAGTAAACAGATATATTTGTTTGCGTAATTACAACGGTGGGGTGCTCATACCGGTTGGTAAAATTAAGGTGAGGGTTAGTTTCAAGGACAAGGAGATTTGGAGTAAGTTTCAGGTAGTGAACGTACAAAACGAAAACAAGAGACCGCTCATTGATAGATAGCAGAGATATAATGCAGCAATTAAACATTTCTTGGCAGATGGATGAAAAAAATGTAATAGACGAACATTGTGTTGACGATACGGAAGACATGGAGGAAATAGCTAGGCAGATTTGTACTGAATTCCCAGAGTTGTTTGATGGGAAGTTACTTTACTTACTTACTTAAGGTGGCGCTACAGTCCGGGGTGGACCTGGGCCTCAGTCAACAAGCTTCGCCAGCCAGCTCTGTCTCTAGCTAGCCTGCGGTGTGGATTCGAAGATTTTCCGGGCCGGGGCGTTGGTGTCCATCCGCTCTAGATGACCCAGCCATCGTAGACGTTGTATTTTGACTCTTTTGGCTAGGTCGGTATCGCTGTACAGCCCGTACAATTCGATGTTATATCTCCTCCTCCACTCTCCGTCTATGCAGACGGGACCGTAAATCGTCCGAAGAATTTTCCTCTCGAAGCAGCCTAAAGTGTTTTCATCCACCTTTGACGGGTCCATGCCTCTGCACCGTAAAGCAGGACTGGGATGATGAGGGTCTTATACATGGACACTTTAGTTGCTCGAGAGAGGGCTTTGCTACTCAATTGCCTTCTTAGCCCAAAGAAACAGCGATTGACAAGAGTTATCCTCCGTTTGATGTGTCAAAGGATAGACATGTGCACTCAAGAGGATACAAGCATCCACAGGTTTTCTAAACCCACTTCTGTCTATCAACTCCTACTCTCACCTCAACGTGGTGAACACCGGGTGCCTAGTACCTCAACCGGGGATTGGGTTCCAACCCCTTTGGAAGGTTGTTGGGGGTAACAGACGAGAGAGGGGGGAGGAGTGTTCCCACTAAGGCACTTCTCCTTGCATCCGGATGGCAGCGGAGGAATTCCCCAGATGGAATCAACGGTGGCGTCCATAGTTCCAGTCAGGCCGAACTACTTAGTGAACACCTTATATGGGCTACTACGACGTATTCGGAGCTCAGGCCTATAAGGAGCGGGCTAACCGGCTCTCCGTCCTTAGAGCTAAGCAAAGGATCTGGTCCTCCAGGTTGGGTGTCGTGCCGTCGGGGTGACTTCCCGGCCTCGTAAAGAAACACCAGTCACGAAGCAGAAACAAGCCTCGGATCCCGACGGATTTACTGTTGATGGGAAGTTAGGAGAGTATAAAAACGCTGTTGTTAGAATAGACTTCAAGCCAGAAGCCCGTGCTAAATTTTGTAAGCCAAGGAGGATTCCTTTCGCATTTAGGGAGGATGTAGAGCGGGAGCTCGATAGGCTTGAAAGAGAGGGAATTTTGCAGAAGATAGAAAATTCAGACTGGGGAACTCCGTTAGTTCCTGTACTAAAATCCAATGGGAAGATTCGGGTATGTGGGGACTATAAGGTGACGGTAAACGACCAGTTGGAGGAAGTGAACCATCCTGTACCGCTTATAGCCGACATCCACAACGAACTACAAGGGAAAGAACGTTTCACGAAGCTAGATCTGACGGCGGCATACAACCAAATCATGGTAGATGAAGAGTCGGGAAATAAACTTGCGTGGAGCACACACAAGGGCATATACCGGGTGCGTCGATTACCTTTCGGCATTAAGCCAGCAAGTCAGATTTTCCAAAAAAAAAAGTTGAAAAGGTACTTAGAGGTTGTGAGGGCATGGTGAATCTTTAAGACGACATTGTAGTCACGGGGAAAGATCTAAACTTTAAAGGAACATGTTCAAAATTTGAAAAAGGTGTTAGATATTCTTTCAAAGGCGGGATTCAAGCTGAATAAAGAAAAGTGTAAGTTTTTCCAATATCGTATTAAGTATTTGGGCCACGTGGTCGATCGGAATGGTTTAAGGAAGGATCCGGAAAAGGTAGCGGCTATAGTTGATTCTCCAAGACCCAGTAATGTTACTGAAGTGCGAGCTTTTATCGGTATGGTCAATTATTATGCAAATTTCATTCCGAACCTGTCCAGTCTGCTGTCTCCTTTATATATGCTCTTACAAAAGGGTTCGGACTTCGAGTGGGAAAAAATTGCGAAAATGCGTTTGACGAGTGCAAAAAAGAATTGACATCGGATAAAGTACTAGTACATTTCAACCCGAAGTACGAAATAATTCTGGCATGTGATGCTTCTGCGTACGGAATAGGGGCAGTCTTGTTGCATAAAATGCCAGATGGCTCTGAGAGACCTATTTCCTTTGCGTCGCGAACACTTACAAAAGCAGAGAAAAATTATGTTATACAAAAAGAGACGTTGGCCATTTACTGGGGTGTTCAAAAATTCTACGAAAATTTAATGGGGCAAAAGTTCTGCATCAGTTCAGATCACAAGCCGCTCGAGGCATTGTTTGGGGAAAAGAAAGGCGTTCCTCAAATGGCGGCGGGGAGACTTTAGAGGTGGGCACTATATTTATCGCATTTCAATTATAAATTAAAGTATGTCAAGGGGCAGGAGAATTCAGCGGCAGATGGTTTATCTCGTTTGCCGTTAAGAAACAGCCAGTTTGACAAAAGGGAAGAAATAGGCAATTACATCAATTGGGTTGAAGAGTTTATTCCAGTTAGTGTTGTACAGATTAGGGATGAGACTAGGCGCGATTCGATACTAGGAACAGTTTTTCGGTTCATCCAGAATGGATGGCCAGAGAAAGTCGAAGAAGCTTTGGAGCCATATTTTAGGCGAAAGGACGAGCTCGGGGTCGAGGATGGAGTAATAATGTGGGGTTACCGTGTAATAATTCCGCAAAGGCTACGAAGAAACGTATTAAGGGAATCGCACGATACGCATTTAGGAACTACGAAGATGAAGGGAATAGCCCGTTCTTATTTTTCAAACTTGGACAAAAACATTGAGTCAGTATCGAATGGGTGTCAGCTATGCGTACAAGCTAGACCAGAGCAAGCTAAGGCTGGGCTAACCAAATGGCCCGAAGCGAGTCGTGTGTTTGACAGAGTACACATTGACTATGCGGGTCCATTTCAGGGCAAAATGTTTCTCATCATAACAGATGCTTACAGAAAATGGCCAGAAGTTTTTGAGGTATCGAGGGCGGACGCTAAGAACACGTTAAAAAAACTGAGAGAAGTGTTCGCTCGTTTCGGTTTGCCCAGATTGTTGGTCACGGACAATGGGACACAGTTCGTGTCATCAGACTTCAAACGTTTTTGTCGTTTAAATGGCGTGGAGCATCTTACCTCACCGCCATTTCATGCTGCTAGCAACGGTGCGGCAGAGAATTCTGTAAAAACATTTAAAAAGGCCATTATGAAATTGTCCAACGAAAGGAAAGGTACACTACACACTCAATTGCAAAGATTTTTAGTGGGTTAAAGAAACTCGTGCCCCTTACTACAGGGGAGAAACCTTCAGTTCTAATGTTTAATCGACACGTTCCTCTACGTTTAGATCGTTAACGACCTTATTTTAAATACACTTAAGACAGTCAAATACGAAACTATAATAAGGGAAGAACGACGGAAAAGCAATTTGAGGAAGGGGACCATATCTATATGCGGAGCTATCCCAGTCAGTTCAGGAAGAGTTGCATTCCAGTGGTGATAGAAAAAAAGGTAGGGTCATCCATATATGTTTGTAAAGATACCATTTCGGGTTTTGTTAGCAAAAGACACACAGATCAGTTAATAAAGGTTGGGTCATTCTATGAGGGTTTAAGCAAGGAGGGTACCATAGATTGTGCAAGTTCGAATACTGCAAGTAAGATCGCTCCAAGTTTGGTTGAAACTAATTGCGAACAAAATGCATCTCATCTTATAGAAGCAGTCGAGTGCGCCACCCGAGTTGAGCATAGAAAATCCAAATCCCAGGGTGCCAAACCAAAACAGAAAAAGTTTAACCTTGACAACATCCGATGAAACCCAAGATACCGATAACCTTCTCAAGCCAAAAGATAGCGAGAATAAAATATCATTGCGTCCAAGGGATAAAATAAAACCTCCGAATAGGTTTGGTATTGATTAATAGTAATTAAGTATTAAATGGAGTTAAATCATTGTTAAGTTGAACATTACGATACATAAAATCTAATGTAAAAAAAAAATAAAAAAAAATTACTCATCAATAGCTAAAAGTTAAGAAATAAGTGTATATCTTTAACGTCTAAGAAAGTATAACACGTATGAATTTGTAACAAGTACTAGATAATATTAAATAACTTAGGGCGAGGGTGTTATATAGTGTTAATAATGAGTTACAATAACTGCAATGTAAGCCCAGACTATGTATAAATGAATGTAATAGAATAGAATAGAATAGAATGTAAACGCAAATAAACAGTTGACAGTTGTCATCCAACATCTCCAGTAAACAGTCGTCTCTTTTACTTCATCGGTCACGCGGTCCACTTTGTCACACATTTGAAGAGCGCATTGGTTGAGTGTGCACTCTTCATTGGCGATTGTTAAAGGCGGTGCACTGTTATTTTGCGCCTGAGGCACCAAAGGCAACTGCACATGAAGAGAGCGGTGTCTTAACATAGAACACTTGTCACAGCGAAAGGGTTTATCACTTGACTTAAAAAAATCGGCATCTTCTTTAGCTAAATTCACACATGCAAAATGAGAGAAAAGATTGCAATCCGTGCATTTTATTTTCGTAGTATAGTTGCGAACAAACATTTCAAAAAAGGTAATTCTAATTAGAGGTTCTAAGTGATGCGCATGCCACGACAATCAAGAGAGAAATGGACAAGCTCTCTTGGTAGCTCTTTCAATATTTCGCCAGTGATCAGGTCGTAACCCGGGGCCTTATTATTTTTAAGTTTGCTAATTGGCTGTCGGAGTTCAACTAACGAAATTTTTTTCATTCTAAAGCTATCAGGTTCCGCGTTGTTGTTTAGAACGTCAGCCAACGGCGGACCGTCGAAAGGCTTGAATGTTTCTTCTAAATTTTCAGCAAACAAATTCACTTTCTCTTTGTCTTCTCTTGCCCATTCGCCGTTATCTTTTTTTTATTGGTGCCGAGTGGATTGTAGGTTTCTTGATAGACTTAAGTGCTTTCCACAGCGAGTAGTTTGAGCTCCTATCCGCAGACAAGCCTTCAAGGTATTCAGTGATCTCACGATTTTTAAAATCTTGCAACATTCCTTTCAGTTTGTTAAAGAGGCGGTTCAAGAGGGTTTTGTCGGGGAGAACCCTCGTGCCTAGCCATCTTCTACGCGCTCTTCTCTTTTCACGAATCAATTCTTTGATTTGGAGCAGATACGTTGTGCGTACATCCCCGTCATGCCCGTACATGCCCGAAGTGTTGTTCAAAGCAGCGCTCTGAATTGCTTCAATTAATTGGTCAACTGCGGCTTCTTACTCGAAAGGAGTTTTCAATTTAAGCCAACACCCTCCTTACAGTCCTTTCTGAAGGCGTCCCAGTTCATGTTTTTGCTAGCTAATCTAGGAGCTCTTTTTATTTTCGCCAGTCTTCCACTCATCTTCAAGATTACTCCTGAGTGGTCTGAGCAAAGATCATACCCTTTAGCGATGAAAAAATCGACAAGGTCAGGCTTTTTATTCCTATCGGTTGGACAATATGTTGGCTTACCCGTGGAGAAAAAGTCCACCTCACGCTTCATACTATTTTTGTACAGTAATCTGCCTCTTGTTGAATTGCATCGTGAGCCCCAAAAAGTATGCTTCGCGTTAAAGTCACCCCCAATGATAAAATTGGACCCAATGAAGTCATACATACGATCAAGATCGTCTTCCACCAGCCTATATCCTTGCGGGAAATAACAAGATGCAATGTTATAATCTAAGCAGTCAATTACAGAAACTGAACTGATCTGCATGGAGTCTAGCTAAACTTTTGTGTTCTTGAAGTGCTTTATGCAGCTCTTAATGTAGAGGGAGGATCCTCCTCTCGAATTTTGCGAAGGGTGATGTGCGTGATAGTCATTGTAGTCTTTAAGTTTGGGTGTAGACCCGTTTTTAAGGTGAGTTTCCATAATCATGCAAATATCAACATTGTTTTTCCGTAGAAATACTTTAAGTTCGTCTATTTTATTCAGAAGGCCGTTTGCATTCCATGTTAATATTTTAAATAACTGTTTCATATTCATGTTCTCTTGTAATTTTTTCGAGGCTTAAGCTCGAGCTTCCTCAGCTTGTCAAATATAACTTTGTTGATTTTAGTCTGATCCTCAAGTTTCTCCAAGATTACAGCGAGGATCTGAGACACTGCATCTGTTGTAGGCGACCTTGCCTTGTTTTCGTTTGCCGCTACCTGTGCGTATGACTTCAGTCGGACCAGTGGTGGTTTCTCCACCGCACTTGAACTGGCGCCACTCTTTTGTGGAGCTTTTACGCCTTTTGTCGACGCCTCCTTTGCCAATCTCGCACTTTTGATCGGCTTTGGCGTCTTTGGAGTCTTTGGCTTAGGAGTTTCAGCAGTTTTTGGACATCCTAGGCTTTGATTATGACCTCTAGTACTTTCCTTAAGAGGTTCTCGTCCCTTTTGCAGCTCTATAGCTACTTCGCACCTTCGATAGTTTGCGGGGTGGTTTCCGTGGCAGTTGGCGCAAACTGCTGGAGCCTTTATGTCAACTTTGCACATTTCACGCAACGTGGTTCTTTTTGGCAGTAGGCACTTGTGTGCCTGAATTCTTGGCATCGCTTACACTGTGGTATCAGTCTATTGCCCTTTCGCATGGGTTCGATTGTAACCCTGATGTTAAGTATCATTTTTATTTTATAAATATAATATAAGGAGAGCATAAAAATTGGAAGGCCGCGTCTGATCACAGTGCCTCTTTCTCCTTCCGTGCGTTGCTTTTCCTTTTTAATGATATTGATGGCATCAATAATTTTAAGGCCTTTATTTTCTACGTCTTTTACAACGTCTTCTTTTGTGCATGATGGGTGGAGCCCCTTACAATGACTCGCAGTTGGTTTTCGTACTTATTTTGATAAGTACACCACTTTCTGCATTCAGTCTAAGAGACAGTGCGCGATAGGAATCGGCGTTGTCAACATTTACTTTCCACACGTTATTTCGGTGCGAAGTAAGGTTATAGTTTTCTGTTCTCACCGTGTTTGCAAGAAGGAGGTGTTCATTGCGGGAGGTGGACGAATTTTCGCTTCTGGCTTAGCCTTCTTTGAGCCAGAGGGCTTATCTTCTTTTTGTATAACTTCGGGAGAGAAATTCGCCTTTACAGCCGCCCCTTTGGAGACAGACGCCGACCAGTGAGTCACACTATGTGTGACAGACGCTTCTGGATTTTAATTTAACCTTCAGATTCATCTATAAGTTAAAACCTTACTGCCAAAAGTTGCCCCAAATGGAGCAGCATCGACAGCATCCGTTGAAACATTAAAGAATATTTCTTCCGGTGGATTTTAGTCGGCTCGTACGACAGGCATACCTTACCTCAAGGCTATTCTAACCCCGACCTTGCAGGGGATATGCGACAGTTAATAACTAATTTAGAGTTTACAGAGATTGATGTCAGGGATTTGATGGCAGCCTGGCTATCCTTAAAGATACAGATATCGCAGGCGGGTAAAGATACAGATATCGCGGGTGGATTTCACGTTCCACTTTAGCCAGTACAGGGCTTCACTAATTGCCATTATTTCTGTGTGGAAGGGATTTATATAAGTTAAGGCACTCAGAGAACACACCACTTCCTACGCCGTCGTCCTTCTTGGATCCGTCTGTGTGAAAGTGTATGGCGTTACCAAAGGGTATATTACCGCCGTACCACAGGTCTCTGTTCGGAATCCGGGTTTCGAAGCTTTTCTCTGGGAATTATGAAGGTTAAGTATAATCCAAGTTCGTGGAGGTGAGATGCTGTTCGTTTGAATATTGGCATGTCCGTAATCGTAATAACGCCATTGGGAGCATGCTTTAAGTCGAATTGCGCAGTTGGCAGCTATTTGCAGCTATTTGCTCAATAGGATTTTGAGCGCAACTGTAGGAGTGGCTCTCAGAGCACCACTAATACAGATACATGCTTGCCATTGTACCTTTCTTAAAACGTTGAGATATATGCCGACGTTGAGTATGGGCCACCATACTGCTAAGCCGTACAAAAGTATTGGTCTAATTACAGCTGTAAAGAGCCAATGCGTCATGTGAGGTTGTAGTCCCCATTTGCGCCCAATGGCTCTTTTGCTCATATAAAGGGCCGTGATGGCTTTCCTTGCTCTTTCAGCTGTATTGAGCTTCCAGCTTAGTTTACTGTCCAAAATAAGTAAAAAAGTTTGGGCGTCGCCCAAGATCTTGTATGAAAAAAATATAGAACTAAGCGTTTTCTACATAAAATATTCAGCAAAATTTTTTAAATTTTGAGCAAAAATATTGAGTAAACTGTTTTTGAAAATTCACCCTTAAAATAGATTCCACGCGCACTGGAGGAGGGCGTGGCATCTATTTTAAGGGTGTAAAAAATTAATTTACTAATTTCATTTTTATACCCGACCCAGGGTATATTAAGTTTGATGTATAGCTTGTAACGCAGTGAAATAATCACCGTAGACCCCTAAGACATTTTAGAGATATGAATGGGACCAACAGGAGAATCGATTAAGCCATGTCCGTCCGTCCGTCCGTATGTAAACAACTTTTAGGCCTTAAATTTTAAGGCAGAGAGCTGAAATTTTGTGGGTTGGTTGGAAGTCCAGTCCTTCAGATCAAGTTTGACAATAAGCTGAATCCGCCCACAGACACGCCCACTACAGGCCTGAATGTGCGACCATCTCTAATTTAAAAAAATACATTTTGGACTGACGGTAGGACATGGCTTATTCGATTCAGAATTCGGTCTCGATCATACGCCCTTAAGGTCTTGGTGGTCTACCATTATTATTTCACCGTGTTACAAACTATGTGACAAACTTTGTATACCTCCTATCCTATTGGATGGGGTATAAAAAACAATTTAATTTAAAAAAAAAAAAAATAAAATAGTTATAAAAAAATATAAAGTTAAAATAAGTTAAATTAAGTCGTTAATGACTTATTCCTCAGCATGTCTGGGGCAAACAATTTTGGTTTCTTCTTTTCTATGTTCAATACAAATAAACTTGGAGCATATGCTGCACTTAAACTTGGTTTTTTCGTCCCGATTACGGAGACAAAGGAAGCAGCGATCCCGCTTCATTCCCGCAATGGAACGCACTCCTCTTGATTTGTACATTCGACATCAATGCCACAAGCCGCTAACGCACACAGCACATGTGAAGGTTTTAAGCTTTTGGAAGACGTAGTCTCATATTGGGTTCAGCCAATTTATGTCCTAGGGATAGAAGAAACGTCCTTTTGCGAGCAGAATTTGAAGCTTGCCACTGAGGATTTTTTTCCATAAAAATAATAATGAATTCATTGCGGCAATGCCTAATAAATTAATAAGAGTTCTGTAAGCCCAGCTCCATCACAAATAGAACTGTCTGCATGTTGAGAAGACAAATGATGAATAGATGAACTATTCGATACTTTTCCGGAATAAATGACACCATAGCAATTGATTTTGTGAACGCAAATATGGAGGAATACTCATCTCGACCTCTGTAAACTTTAAGTTCGTTAGGGGTATCTGTTTTATTTTTTCTAAGTGTTCCAAGAAGCGTCAAGTTATAAGAATCTCAGCATTGGTTAAAAAATTGTCTGTAATAATACTTTTACTACACTGGATGCTTGATTTTTTTCTTTGACACCTCCAGGAAGTTTTCCTGTATATACTTGCATATTATACAAATATGACGTTTTCACATCAGCAGCAGCCCATGTTTTAATACCGTTCTTTTCCGGCTTGGATTTTATGTACTGTCGCAGAAGGTTACCAATTGCTCGTCGACTGTAACTTCTCCATACGGGAAAAATGATTTCGGGCAATTCTCAGTAAACGTTTCCCATATGTCTCTTATTGCAGCTAGCTTGTCAGCTTGCTTTCTCTGCTCTCTGGTAGCTTTATCGTCGAATCTTATAAAGCGGAATATTGCAACAAATCGTGTACGTGGCATTGATGCAGTAAATAAATTTCGAACAGATTCATCGGTGGTCCATATTTCCTTTACATTTTCTCGTCTACAATGGAGAGCTCCCGTCGATATCAGTATTCCAACAAATGCGTCTAGTTCAATTATTCCAATTGGTTCCCATGTTATCTTCTTATTAGAGAATTTCAGGTTGTTTTTACTAAAAATACGCATAGCCTCTTCATTGGTATAGAAAACAATTCTTTCTCTCATGATTGGAGCTACAAGAAGATTAAAGATTTCAACGTCATTATTTGCTAAAGTCATGTAACTTGTAACACCTGGTGTCTTGCTAAATATATTTCTAAGTAACCTTCGGGTTTTCGATGTAACTTTCGAAATGGCTTGCTTGACCAAACTCGGCCCGATTTAGCAACATACTCGACTCGAAGTCGAAGGAATGTCCTCACCAACTTGATGATGTTATGACGATGTGATGACGTGATCTGGAAGAATTTCATCTGGCCCCTCCTCAACTTTCTCAATTTCATCTACTGTGTCTGTTACATCGCCACCTTCAGGCACAAAATCCACGTCATTTTCCACCAATTCCTCTTCTGATTCACATGGATCGTCCCCGCTATCAGTCGTCCTGTGCATTATTTCTTCTAATTCCCTTTCTTATTCATTTTAAGCCAAGGTCTTCGATTATTAGCCATATTTACCTAAAAACAATATAAAACCAGTGAGTAAGTGCAGCAGTGCGTATAAAATAGCTTCGGTTCGTCTGTAACGGAGCAGTATACTCTATTCCTACTCCTATTCTCCTTTTCATTCCTATTCTCCTTTCCATTCCTTTTCTCTTTTCCATTCCTATTCTCCTTTCCATTCGCTAATTTTCTTGTTTTCCATCCCCGTCCCGTTACCATTTGCATCATTTTTATAAAAAAAATCTAGTGGGGGGGTTACAATCCGCTTAGGCGAATCGTTGGATACCTCATCCCAACTGACCACTGTCAAGCTCCGATTTGGGTGATAAATCTTGGTTGTTAAATTTCAGTTGAGAATCTTCTCCCAAAGAAAGGGGCGTGACATCCACCTTTTCTCAACAACATCGTTTTTGTTTATTTTTTTATCAAAACGCCCCCAAAACTGGGCGTGGCGAAAATTTATTCACTTGCGTTGATAGCTTACGCACATATCTCAACATATTATAGTGCAAGTTGTTTGGATTTAAAGCAAATATATCAAATAAAAACCGTTTATTAGAATTCATTTTAAGTATGACCACGCCTAAAATGGGGCGGTATTCGCTTTTTTTTAAATGGAAATCACAAAATATTCTAGCGAGGATATTGCGTACCAAATTTCAGCTTCCTGCGACAACTTTGATTTTTCAAGCTTTTGAGTAGAGTGGGCGTGTCAGTGGGCGGATTTCAAAAAATGTTACACTTATTCTTAATGTTACACTTATATTACAAGTTTCAACTTCCTAGCTCAAAATTTAAGGTGTAAAAACTTACGACATGGCTCATTCCATTTACAATTCGGCCTCGATCATATTGGGGGTCTACGGTGATTATTTCTCTATGTTACAAACTATGAATCAAACTTAATATACCTCCTTTCCTATGGGATGGGGTTTGAAAAGAGATAAGAAAAGAAAGATAAGAGAAACTAGTGGGAGGGTTATAATCCGCTTAGGCGAATCGTTGGATACCCCATCCCAATTGACCACTTTCAAGCTCTGAATCGTGTCATAAATCTTGATTGTTAAATTTCAGTTTCTATTAACTTCAACTGTATTTAGAATTTCTCAGTTAAAGAATCTTCTCCCTTAAAAAGGGGCGTGGCATCCACCCCTTTTCAATTACATTTTTTTTGTTTTAATTTTTTATCAGAAGTGATATACAAGTCTTGATTGCATTTTCACATTTAAAATTTGGTTTATACTTAAAAACGTCCCCAAAAGTGGGCGTGGCAAAAATTTATTCATTAAAATTGATAGCTTACGCACATATCTGAAGATTTTATGGTCCAAGTTTTTTGGATTTATAGCAAATATATCAAATAAAAACCGTTTATTAAAATGCGTATTTAATATGACCACGCCTACAAGGGGGCGGTTTTCGCTTTTTTTAAATGCCAATCACAATATACTTAAGCAAGGATAATGCGTACCAAATTTCAGCTTCCTACGACAGTTTTGAATTTTCATGCTATCAAGTAAAGTGGGCGGATTTTAAAAATTTTTACACTTGTACTGCTTCGGGACCTAGAAAGAACAGATATTAAGTTTAAAGTTCTTAGTTCAGAATTTATCGATGGACGGACGGACATGGCGCATTCGACTAACAATTCGGTCTCGATCATATGCCCTTAAGGTCTTGGGGGTCTGCGGTGATTATTTGTCTATGTTACTCCTTTCCTATGGGATGGGGTATAAAAAAATTAATAAATAAATAAATAAAACAAAATTTTGGAAAAACTAGTGGAAGGGTTACAATCCATTTAGGCGAAACGTTGGATATCCCATCCCAATTGACCAATGTCAAGCCCCGAAATGTGTCATAAATCTTGGTTGTTACATTTAAGTTTCATTTAACTTCAATTGTATTTCGAATTTCTCAGTTAAGAATATTCTGCCTAAGAATGGGGCGTGGCATCCACCCCTTCTCAATAGAAATAGAAGACGAAGTCGAGAAACTCGTTAGAACTATTCAAAACCCTGCTTGGAACAATACTTCTTTCCGGAAGACTGGAGTATGGAAAAGCGGATCAATATACCCGCGCGAAATTGAAGAGCTCATACGCGAAAAGAGAAAGGCTCGAAAGTGACGGCATTTGTCTCGAGCTCCTCCTGATAAAACCATTCTTAATGGGCTATCTAACGAATTAAAGCACTCACTTCAAGATTTTAAAAGTCGCGAGATTACCAACTACCTCGAAAACTTGACTGCCGATAGAGGGTCAAATTGTTCACTTTGGAAAGTAGTGAAGTCCTTTAAAAAGTCCATAGTACACTCGGCGTCAGTAAGAAAAGATAACGGTGAATGGGTAAAAGGCGACAAAGAGAAAGCAGATGTATATTTGCAGAACATCTAGAAGAAAAGTTCAAACCGTTTGACGGGGAGCCGTTGGTTGACGATCTGTATCTCAATGCGGAACTAGACAATTATTGAATGAAAAATGTGTCACTGTCTGAACTTCGTCAAACAATCCGAAATTTGAAGAATAAAAAAGCTCCAGGCTACGACCTAATTGCTGGGGAAATTTTGAAGGAGCTACCGAAAAGACCGTTAGTAAAGCATCTCTACGTCATAAACGCATTAATGAAAATTTCATACGTTCCACGGCAATGGAAAATCGCAGAGGTAATAATGGTTCCAAAACCAGGGAAGTGCCCGAACGACAAAAAATCTTATAGACCAATTTCGCTTCTGCCGATTATATCTAAAGTCTTCGAGAAACTTGTGCTTAAGCGACTGCAACCAATATGAAGAAAGACGATTGATTCCGGATCACCAATTCGGCTTTAGGGTCAAGCATTCAACAATTGACCAGGTCAATCGAATAACTAATGAAATTGAGAAAGCCTTAGATGCGAGAATGATATGTTCTACCGCATTTCTTGACGTATCCCAAGCCTTTTAACCACGAAACAATCCGAACTCTGGATCAGACAAATCTTGCACGCCGACTACAACGAACAACACCGTTAGATTTAGCGTCGTAAGAGGAAACCGCACATAATGACGGTATTGCAGGTGCTTTCGTTGAAAGGTAGCCTGCCAAACGCGATTACTATACAGAAGCATAAACTACTTGTTAAGGAAACTTAGTCGTAGTCTTACAAAGATTGGGAGGTTTTTTTAGTGAGTAAGAATCTCACACTACTATGAGCACGCGCGTTCGATTCTGATAGTGCCTATGAAGGTTTTTACCTACCCACGGGGCGAAAAAAAACGTCCGTCCGCCCGTTCGTCTGTCCGTAGCTTTTAGGCCTTAAATTTTAAGCTAGGAACTTAAGACTTTATATCTGTTCTTTTTAGGTCCCGAAGCAGTACAAGTGTAAAATTTTTTTTAAATCCGCCCACTGACACGCCCACTTTACTTAATAGCATGAAAAATCAAAATTGTCGTAGGAAGCTTCTTTTTTTTTAATACTTGGGTGGACGGAGGCTAAAACTCCAAAATCTTTCAAAGAAACCAATACGCCCACTAAAGTATAATACCGAAGTAGCCGATATTGGTTATGCCCGATTACTAAAAAACCACCCGCTTATGAGAGACACTATGAAACTGCCACGCACTTCATAGTAGTAAATTTTCGCTCTCTCATAATAGTTCTTGACTACAACTAAGTTAACTTAACAAGTAGTTTACGCTTCCGTTGTGTTTATCGCATTGGGTAGACTGCTATCTACCCAATGAAGGTGAGCCCTTAGCTTTCGAGCAAAGTTTGTTACTTCTTCGCTCACGGTAGCTATTCCTAAGTCTCTGTGAATATCACTATTCCTAATATACCATGGAGCATCCACAATTGCTCTTAGTGTCTTGTTTTGGAAAGTCTGCAACATGGACATGTTGCTCGGCTCGGCACAACCCCAAAGATGTATACCGTATGTCGGACGGCTTTAATACCTGCCTGTACAAGAGCAGTTTGTTATATATGCTTACTTTCGAAAATCTTCCGATGAGCCAATACATTTCCCTGAGCCTAATCTCGAGCTCGTCACACTTCTCTTTACGTGTGGTTTCCACCTTAGCTTAGCGTCCAGTGTCATCCCTAGATATTTCGCCTTATTTGCATAAGGCATTTGTGCATAATTTATGAACAGAGGTAAATTGTTAACCCTTCTGTAAGTGAAATTTACATGCGTAGACTTGTTCTCGTTAAGAGCGATTCGCCAAGTCTTCGTCCAGACACAAATTCTGTCCAATGCTCATTGGAGGTTTCTCGTTGATGACTCGACTGATTCACCTG